>LPNX010323933.1:554231-616451 GCA_001517045.1 Pseudotsuga menziesii | reverse complement strand
AATTTCATATGAATGCCAAAATGCGTGTATGATACCTCAATGGATAGAAGATTCGTTGGTGAATTTATCGGTATCAACTCCGCTCAGCTATGTGCTAGGAATGGCAGGGTGTACACCCTTGCAAGGCACAGAAAATTTTTCATTTGTTTGAATGTGGGCTAAGTCTATTTTCTTAAGCCCTCGACCGAGGTATTTAAATACCTCGGTTGAGGTCTTAACGAAACCTCGACCAAGGGTTTGTAAAGCCCTCGACCGAACAAAACCTCGACCGAGGTATTTAAATACCTCGGTCGAGGGCTGAACAAAACCTCAGTCGAGGGCTTGATAAAACCTCGGTCGAGATATTAAGACCTCGGTCGAGGGTTTAACAAGCCCTCGACCGAGGTGCGTTTTTCTGTTTTTGCCGAAATGCGCTTGCCAAAAAGTGTTACCCAGGTCCGCGGATTCACCCAAACAATACTTACTACAAAATAAATAAAAGTAAAACAAAACAAGTAAACACATAATGATTTTTTTATACAAATCAAATGGTATATAATATAATCCAAAATAAAAGATAATCGTGCAATTAATATGTGAGTAGAACATTTCTTAGTTCTATGAACATGTGAATGTATATTAGTTCACTCATATTATGTATGAAAAATAAGTTATATGCCATTGTGAAAAGTTTGTAATAATTAACCACAATAATGAAAATACCCTTGTGTTATCATCAACCTATTACATGGCCAAATTAGTTGGATTTTAAAATTAGTTTAAATCGTATTTTTCTATCTTTATGTCAATTCTACAAATTTAAGTCCAAAGGAAACCGGGTCAGAAAGGGAATAACTACCTATGGTGTTGTCTAATGTTAATATGAATTAGGTTTTATATTCCAAAATGACAACTTTTGTGGGTAGATTTTCTTAATATGCATGCCATATGAAGGATGCTTTCCCAAAGAATAAGGTATCTCAAAAGAGAAAAAATGGAAAAATAAAAATCCCAAAGGCCAAGATTGATACCAATATAATATTCACAAGGAAACTCCAAAAAAGATGTATATCACTCAAACTTTGGATCATTGACAAAGGTCCCAACCCCTCTCTCTATGATTAACATTAACATCATGTGAACATTTGAAAAGATGCAATACCTCATGCATAATATTACAATTGAAAACCCACAAGAGAGGAGATGAAGACGTGGAAACCCAATAATTTACAACTTTTTAATTTCGAAAGTTTGGCATAAATTATTTCCAATTGCAAAATTAAATTTAGTTGCTCGTGCAACAAAAGGTTGAGGGCATTACCAACTGGGAGAAGGGTGTGGGGAGGAGGGGGATGAGGGTGGAGGAGGGACGTGGGGAAGGGGGGAGGGAGAAGGGAGGGGTGGGAGTTTTTTTTTAATTTGTTTTTAATATAATGTTTAGGGGGGAGTTTAGGGGGTTAAATTTTTTTTTAATATTGTTTTAAATTTTATCTTGTGGGGGTTAGGGGGAGGGTTTATAAAAAAATTGTTTATATTTTTTAATGTAATGTTGTGTGGGTGGGGTGGACTTTAGGGGTTAGGGGGTATTTTTTTTTAAATGTTTTTTTAATGTAATATTGTGAGGGAGGTTTAGGGGGTTAGGGGGGGATTTAATGTAATGTTGTGAGGAGTTAGGGGGTTAGGAGATTTTATTTTTTATTTTTTATTTTATATTTTATTAAATGTAATGTGGGGGGAGTTTAATTTTTTTAATTGTTTTTTAAGTAATGTTGATGTTAGGGTTAGGGGGGTTTTAAATTTTTATTTTTTTTTTAATTTATGGGGCGGGTGGGGGTTGGGGGTGTTAATTTTTTTTTAATGTAATAGCCTCAAACCCCATTAGGAGGGATGTTTGGAAAGGATCACTTTGTGCATCTTGCAGACATAGAAGATCCAATGGAAGAGGAAATTGATGTTCCTCAAGGAAGCCAAACTTAGAAAATTCCAATTTCGATGAAGAATTTGGTCAACCTGGTATTATTGATTAGTTTCATGTCTTGAAGAAAATGTTAAATTTGACAACTTTTTGATAATGTATATTAGTAATGTTTTGACTTTCAGACTTTATTTTAGAAATAAAATTTCTATATATAATATTTTTAATATGTGGTATAGTTTTTCTTGAATTTATGTGAATCGTCGCATTTTGGAAAATGATATAAAATAGTATCGTTTTTATACAAAATATCTTTGAAAATCTATTGAAAATGGTTTTCAATGTTTTTATTTTCTAGATTTTTTTACAAATTTGTCAATAAAAATGTCTTATTTTAATGAAAATTTTGAAAATTTATATGTTTTTCATTATAACATGCTTCTAAATGTATGTTATTTTGTTAAATTTCTAAAAAAATCACTTGGAAATATAAATTAAAATTACTTTATGACAAAGATGATTCCAAGCCCCAAAAAAATGTCTGAAAATGAAATTGTATGATACTGGTATCAACCCTTTTTGAAATAGAGGTAATAATAGCTACTAAAATTAGGAGAGAGAAAAATGAGAACTGTGTCGAGTTCTCGTTTCATAGTATAAGTGGTTGTTGGTGGTTAGATTCCTCCATGACCTAATGATATTATAATATTGGTTACAAAAAACTAAATTAGTAAGCAAAAAATAAGAGATAAGTGACCAAAAAATGGGAGATAAGTGACTAAACAAAATGACCAAAGTTGGTATATAAAACTACTGAAAACGACTAAATTAGTAACCATAAAATGAGAGATGCAAAACTAGGAATTAAAAAGGATGCAACACATGGTGGTAATGATGAACCCAAACATGGAGTTGATAAGGTAGAAAAATATGATGCAAAACTAGGCATTAAAAAGGATGCAACACGTGGTGCTAAGGATGGATCCAAACATGACATTGATATTGTAGCAAAATAAGAAGTTACTTTAGATGAAAAACATGGTGCTACATAGGAAGCAGAATATGGTGCAACAATAGAAATAAATATTTGGAATCATTTTGGTAGCAAAACATGATGCGAAAAAGGAAGCAAAATTTGGTGCAAATTTGGAAGCAAAAATTGGCACATATTTGGAAGTAAAACATGGTGCAAAATGGGGTGCTAAAGTGGTAGAAAAAATGGATGCAATATTGGATGTTGATTTGGATGCTAACATGGTGCTATTAAGGATGCAAAAATGGCGCTAATGGGGATGTCATTTAAGAAGAAAAATAGGACACTCACTAGGAAGCAAAATAGGACATTATTTAGGAAGCAAACCTCGATGGTGTTTATGAAGCAAAGTTGGATGCTATTCTGGAAGAAAAAAAATAGACGCTATTTTGGACGTCATAAAGGATGCTATCTAGAAAACCAAAAAAGATGTTTTTTGAGACGCTTTAAGTTTTGTCCATGATGCGTCCCATTTAGCATCTAGCTTGACCACTCAATGTAGAAAAAAAATTACACTAAATGGGACGCTAATTCCAGGATTTGTTGTAGTGTGTGCAAAGCTTAATTTTCATAAGGAAGGGATTCCTTATAACTTTAATCTTGAAACCACCATTGAAACCATATTTTTGTAGAGAAACCAAGTGCAAAATGATCATGTCACAGATCAAAGAGTCCATACTTACCACATATTAACCTGCCATGCCTTCTGATAAGAAAAGAGATGTAAAAAAAAATTCAAATCCTAAGTGTAAATTTATTGCAACATATTCCACAAACACTAACATGAAAATTCCAGGATAAAATGTGACAATTAACTTCATTTACTATGCGGTATATATATATATATTTGAAATATGGACATAATTATTTGGGGAAACCACACATTTTTCTTCGACAAGATTACTTTGACAATTAACTTCGACGAGATTTAATCCTACCGAATTAAATTCAACAAGTTTTCACACTTCACAAGTTTACCTCGACTAAATAAGTCCGACAAAATTTTAATTCGCTAGGATAACTTCAACATGTTTTTATTTCGAGAGAATTACTTGACAGGATTTAATTCAACATAATTAACTTTGACAAGTTTGCACATGACAAGTTTACTTTGACCAAACAACTTTGACATGATTTTACTTCCACAAGTTTACACTTACGAATTTGATGAGTTTTTACTTTCACAAGATTAACTTGATTAAATTAACTCAAGTACTTCTAACCTCAACAAAACTTTTATAGACTATTACGAAGACAACGTTTTACTTCAACACACATTTAACTTCAACAAACTTGTGATATCAACGAGTTTTCTTTGTTATATAAAATATATCATTCACTTCGACGTGAAAGAAACTTTTGACTTCTTGGTAAGTTAAGATAACTTAGACATGAATTTGCTTCGACAAATACACTATTAGTCGAACTTTATAATAAATATATTTGCTTCTTTATTAACTATGATATTACATTTGTGTCGAAGTTACTATGTGGTTAAAACTAAACTTTATATGGTAAAATATGAAAGATTAAATGTTAAAACCTTGAGATTAGACTCAATTCATACATTATGTCTGGTCTTGTCACAATTAGAAACATAAGGTCGCCAACCATCATTTTAAACATTGTAGGATCTACACTTGATCCATCATCATCCTTTCTCAATTTTCATCCTGTTATCAATGGTGTTGGGGCTGCCTTGAAATTATCCATATTAAATATTTTCAAATTTGTGTTTGCATACTTGGACTGTGATATAAATATACCACTTTTAGATTGCTAGAATTCAATTCTTAGGAAATACTTCATAAGACCCAAATCAGTAATTTCAAATTCACTTTCCATGACTGATATAAAATCGTTTATGCCAAAATCACCAGTAAAAATTAAATCATACACATACATGATTACAATTAACATGTTCCATTATTCATTAATCTTTATGTACATTGTTGTTCCACTTTTACTTCTGTGAAATCCAATTTAGATGAGATAACAATCAATGCGGCTGTACCAAGCTCTAGAAGTTTGTTTTACATCATAAAGTGCCTTTTTCATCCTCTATACTTTGTGTTCGTGTATCATAACTTCATAGACTTGTGGTTGTTCCACATACGCTTCCTCCTCAAGACATCCATTTAAAAATGTAGATTTAACATCCATTTTATAAACATATCATTTATTATGTGCCACAATGGCCAAAATTGTTATGAGTGTATCCATTCGTGCAACTAGTACAAATGTTTCATTGAAGTTGTAATATTCTGCATGTTAAGCCCCATAAATATGTAATTTGTAATTGTTTATTATTGTGGAACAAGGTGCTAGAAAAAGTTTCTTTACGGACCTTGAGACATTATTATTATTTTGTAAATAATTAATTAATGAAAACAACTCACACATCAAGGACCACTAAAAGAGTATGGGATGCCTATATCCACAATGTGAGGGGGAATGGGGACATTTCTATCACTTTAGAACTTGTTTGGTTGATCTTGGTCCATATTTATTCCTTGGTGGATTTATTAGTTGATGACCAACCACACATTGTAAATCAGACCCAAATTTTGATTAGTTTAGCCTATGTTGGAATTATTGAGTATAATTCTTGATTTAGTGGGCCTCCTTGGTGTTTTGGTAGATGCCACTTGTTGATTGAGTCCCTTTCATGGTTTGTAACTCCTTTGTGGTAGTTAGAATTGGTTTTGTAAATCCCATTTGCACAAGTGTTCCCTCACTCTCTATTTGTAGTCTTAACACCTTGAAACTTGTGTAAATAATTATCTAACTCTTTGTGTAAATACTTTTATAACTCTTGTGTAAATACTTTTGTAACTCTTGTGTAAATACTTTTGTAAGTCTTGTTCAAATCCTTGTGTAAATACTTATGTAACCTCCCCTTTGTTATTTTGTGGAGATTATTTGGTTTGTGTGACACCTCACCTCACTAATTTTGATTCCTCTTCACGGATGATGTGTCCATAAATGAATTTGAGTTGGGTGGAGTAGATTGGATTCACTCTCCTTGAAATTCAAATTTCTCGGGTTGGATTAGAGTTAACATGTTGTGGTTGAATTAACTGAAGCGGACTAAAACTCTAAAACCCACATGAATTCCGGAAATTAACCACAGTAAAATTGAATATTGATTGATGATTTAATTACAATGATGAGAAAACCTTTAATAGGTAAAAAATACACCATTTCACTGAAAGGGTGTGATCCTATGTTTTAATTAATACTACATTAATATTAAAATAATTACTCATAATATTAGATACATAACATTGCCGTCGTCTTTTAGAATGCTTTGTCCTCAAAACAAGAGTAAGGATGGGTATTGTTGACGAAACTGTTCTGTCTCCCATGATGCGTCTTCATCTGGAAAATTCTTCCACTTAACGAGATATTCCTTTAGTGTTCTAGAACGGAGTTTTCTTTCTCGGATTGCAATGATTGCCTCAGGTTCCCAAATGACCCTTCCTTCTTCATCTAACATAGGAAGTATTGTTTTCACTATTTGATATTTACCCAACATTTTTTTGAGACATGATACATGGAAGACATTGTGGATATGACTTTTATCAGGTAACTGTAATTTATATGCCACTTGACTAATCTTCTGGATAATCTGGTATGGTCCATAGAACCCTGGGTCCAACTTGTGTTTCCCTCTACTTTCAAGGGATACCTGTTTATAGGGTTGGAGTCTTACGAATACCCAATCTCCTACTTCAAATTCTCTTTCGGTTCTGTGTTGATCTGCTTGTTGCCTCATGCGATTCTGTGCCATGATTAAGTTATCCTTTAGTAATTCAATTGTTTTTTGAGATTTCTCTAGTTGGTTCCTTACTTCTGGAACATTACTATCATTCAAAACTAACTCCTTCCAATTTGGAGGTTCATACCCATATAACGCTTGGAAAGGGGTCATTTTTGCGGAGGTGTGGTATGTTGAATTGTACCACCATTCTGCTAAGTGTAACCATTGAGACCAATGGTTTTGTTTATCTGTTACGAAACAACGTAGATATGCTTCTAAGCATTTATTTACGACTTCAGTCTAACCATCTATTTGGGGGTGGTAAGCTGAGCTCATATTGAGTGATGTACCCATTTGTTTAAATAATTCCCCCAAAAATTTTCCATTAAAATTTTCATCTATGTCGTTGATGTTGACTTTTGGGAAGCCATGCAATTTGTAGACATTTTTGCAAAATACTTCTACAATTTGTTTTGCCGTGTCTATTTTTTTTATTGCCATGAAGTGAGCAAATTTGGTTAATCGATCGACCACTACAAGGATCTTGTCCTTTACTTCTGACAGAGGTAACCCATCGATGAAATCCATTGATATCTCTTCCCATTTCTGGTTTTGAATGTGTAGGGGTTGGAGTAACCCTTACGGTTAAAGAATTTTCACTTTTGTTTCTCTCGCAATTGTCGCATTCTGCCACATATTGCTAGATATCTTTCTGCATTCCCTTCTAGAAAAATGACCTTCTTGCATTATAATAAGATTTGAATAATCCTACATGTCCGGTGGCTGGTGAATCATGGGATTCTTTTATTTCTTTAACCTTGAATTTAGAGTTTGAATTCAAATAAATCCTCCCCTTATACCAAAGAATATTGTTTTTCCTTTCAAACTTGGGGCCACGGTTGGAGATGTTAATTATAGTGCTTGTTTCTGGGTCCTTGGCGTATTCACTTTGTATTTCATTCAGCCATTCTGGAATTTCAACTGAGATGGAGTAAGAGTTAATATCCTCATCTTTTCTGGAGAGTGCATCTGCGACTACATTTTCCTTCCCTTTTTTGTGTATTATTTCCATGTCGAAAGCAGCAATTTTTTCTATCCACTTATGTTGTTCTCTGGACAATGTTTTCTATTGAAGTAGGTGTCAAACACTATTATGGTCTATGCGGATCATGAATTTTCTCCCTAAGAGTTATTGTCGCCACTTTACCAATGCCTGCATAATTGCGAGCATTTCTTTATCATATGTAGACTTCAATTGTTCTCGCTTGTTTAATTTCCTGCTCTCAAAAGCTATCGGGTGTTCATCTTGCATTAGTACTGCTCCCAACCCATAACCTGAAGTGTCACATTCTGTCACGAATGGTTTGGAGAAGTCTGGGGTAGCTAATACAGGTGTGGAGGACATAATTCCTTTTAAGGCTTCAAAACATTTTTTCGCTTCTTCATTCCAATGGAATGAATTCTTTTTTAGAAGGTTGGATAAGGGTGCAGTTATGTGCACATAATTCCTAATGAATCTTCTGTAGTATCTCGTTAGCCCAAGGAATCCTCTTAACTTGGAGATGTTAGTAGGGTTGGGCCATTTTGTGATGGATTTGATTTTTTCTGGATCAACCTTGACTCCTTCTTTAGATATTATGTGTCCAAGATAGCTCACTTCTTCTTTACCGAACGTGCATTTGGACATCTTGGCATAGAATTGATTTTATTTTAAAATAGAGAGCACCTGTTCTAGGTGTGTAAGATGATCCTTCCATGTCTTATTGTATATAAGGATGTCATCGAAAAACACTAATACAGACTTCGTTAGGAATGACTAGAATCGGTTATTCATGGTTGGTTGAAATGTTGTTGGGGCATTAGTTAGCCCAAAAGGCATTACCTTAAATTCATAATGTCCCTCTTGGGTTCAAAAATCTGTCTTCGCCACATCTTCTAGCCTTACTCTGATTTGGTAATATCCTGACCTTAAGTCTAATTTTGAAAAGTACCTTGCACCATGTAGTTCGTCCAACATTTCATCGATAAAGGGAATGGGGAATTTGTCTTTAATAGTTATTTTGTTTAGTCCTATGTAATTGATGCATAGCCCAAATGATCCATCCTTATTTCATACCAGTACTACTGGTGCAGCATAAGGAATTCAACTTTCTGTAATCAATCCACATTTCAATAAATCACATATTAATCTTTCAATCTCCATCTTATGGTGGTGTGGATACCTATAGGGTTTAACATTGACAAGGCTGGATCCTGACTTGATTTCGATGACATGCTCGATCTTCCTTTTTGGTGGTAATTCCATGGGGAGGTCTTCGAATACTTTTTTGTATTTTTGGATTAATCCTTGGATCTCTAGATGCTCTTGTTTAACTACTTCTGAAGTTAATAATTCCATCTCCTGGCATTGTACGACATATGTCGGTGCTCCTTTTCAAATTAGCTTCTCCATTTTGTGGGATGACACAATTTGCGTGCGAGGGGGTTGGAACCCATATAATTTGTATCTTTCTCCTTGCCATTTAAACTTTATAGAGTGTTCTTGGTGGTTTGTTGACTAGGTACCTAGCTTTTGCAACCACTGAATTCTTAATACTGCATCAACTCCTCCTAAGGGGATTGCATAAAATTTTGACTCAAGGTTATAGTCTTGTATTTGTAGCTTAACTTTGTGGCATTTCCCTACTTTTTTGATATTCTTTCCATCTGCTACCTTTACTTTCATGTTGGGTACTAGATATATGAAAAGGTTAATCCTCTTTGCAACACTTCCGTCGATGAAATTATGGGTGCTTCCAGTGTCGAATAGGACTACAACATTGTTATTTTTTATATGCCCTTTTAATTTTAATATTTGTGGTTGGTGTATTCCTGTTATGGCTGCAATTGATATTTTGGGAGTTTCTTCATCTTCTGAATCTGACAAGGGATTTTCGATGCCACAAGTTTCTTCTATGTCGGATTCATCGCTATCTAACTTGTCTTCTTCTTCTGCTTCACATTGATATAAGTTCTTGGTGGTCTCTTTTTTTAAACATCTGTTTCTTGGGTCCCACTTCTCTCCGCAATACTTACACTTTCCTTCTTTCATCCATTGGGATTCTAAGGTGGTTTTGTTGTCATTCCTCATATGTGGCGGCTGGTATTTGGTGTCGATTTTCGTATTTGGAATAGACCTTCTATCTTTGTCATGGTTTTTGCTCCATGCTTTTTTTAATTTTTCTTCAATGATTTTTACCTTGCGTCTTGCCTTGTCCAAGGTTGATACATTTAGTAGCTCTAGTTCATCTCTTATATTGGATTTTAGTCCATACACATAATTCTGAAGGCGTTGAATGTTTGTGAGTTCTAGCACACGTGTTGCCAGGGCTTCCCATTTGTCGGTGTATTCATCGACATCACCTTTTTGCTACAGCTTGGTAAGTTTTGCGAAGAAGTATTTTTCTTTTAAGACTTCAAACCTCTTAAAGAAATCGTTTTTGAATGTTCTCCACTTGCACTTTGTTTCTTTTGTTGTAACATTCAACCACATGTACCAGTTGTAATCCCACTCTTCTAGTTGCATAGAGACATATTTTATCATTTCCTCGTCAGCTGTGATATTGTGTATGGAAAAAAATTCTTCTGCCTTGTTGATCCACGCCACCCTCTGTTTTGTGTCTCCATTGAATTTTGACAATTCTAACTTGGGTTTCATTTGATATCCATTCCTTTTTGGAGGAGAAAGTGACTTCTCATGATTTGGAGAGAGACCGTGATCTAACTCTTCTTGTGGACTTCCTCTTTTGGGAGGAATTGTCTTATGGTGCCTTGAATTTGAGGATGGTTGGTCTTCCTTTGACATATTGCACACTAATGTAGTAACTGTGTTTTCCAAATGATGCTCGAATTTGCTTAACCCGGATTCAAACAATACTGTGATGTTTCTTTCTACACCTTTTATCTCTCAAGATACTGCTTCGTTGACTTCTTTTTTGACAGTCTCTGATAATTCGATTTTTCTTTTGTGTAGTTCTCCTTCGATTTGGTTGAGTCTTGAGTGTAAACCCTCAATATTTTTAGAACCTTGGGCTTGGTTAAGCTCTAATTTTTCCATTCTTTCTTTAATTTCATTCATTTCTACCATTTTTCTTATGCAGGAAGGAATTTTGTTTTATTAAGAATGGTGAGATTTAAGGAATAATAATTTATTATTATATTAATTATTATATAATAAAATATTTATTTTCCTTTAAGTTTTGTAAAATGTGAGTAGATTGGGTGGTTGGGAGGGATGAGTATTACATTCCCCACCTAAATTCAAATCTCACTTTCTCTTTACAAGTAATTATTTTGCACTTTTATATTCAAACCCAAACCCACTTATTAAGAAACCATGTGTGGTTTCACTTTTACCCCTTTTTTTTGTTTTACTTTTTTTGGGGGGGTGGTTATTTTTACTTTTTATTTTTTAAGGACAAGGTCCTATTTTTTAGGGAATCCCTAGAAGCTTGAATAGTAACCTAGCTCTAATACCACTTGAAGCAGACTAAAACTCTAAAACCCACATGAATTCCGGAAATTAACCACAGTAAAATTGAATATTGATTGATGATTTAATTACAATGATGAGAAAACATTTTATAGGTAAAAAATACACCGTTTCACTGAAAGGGTGTGATCCTATGTTTTAATTAATACTACATTAATATTAAAATAATTGCTTGTAATATTAGATACATAACATTAACCCCCCTTGGATTGGCACAAGTTGGCTTAACTTGTTTTTGTTTGGCACCAGTGAGTTAGAACTACCTTCTTTTCTCTATAAATCCATGTTTGATATCCTTGGTTTATGGTTTGTTGTTGTTGATGGTTCTTTGGATGGTTGTTGATTATGGTAGTTCATACCTTTGATCGTGAGAGCTTGGGAAACCATGAATGCTCTCTTATGTGAATGAACTGTGTGCTTGAAGCACTATGGTATTGTATGGCGTTTATGGTAATCCTAGTAAAGTATGGTATAATTTTTTTGTGTCCACTACTTGTCTCTGTCCTAAATGTGCACATAAATCCTGATGGTGAATGTCTATATCCCAATGGCCTAGGGGGTCTCAATTACCATTACACCATTCATACGTAGTAGTGGGGTGGAAGAGGGAGTATGTGTTAAGGAATATATTTTTGGATTCTCAAACTAATACTTGAGATATTCTTGAGTGAACCTATGTGTGTATCTATTGCCTCATCTCTGGGGTGTCCTATCAAAGTGAGACCCAGCTTGGCAATGCCAAAGGCTAGATGGAACGTGGTTTGGATTATGACAACTGGGGATTGAGAAGATAAGTGATTTATGCCATTTTTTATTTAATTTAATTGGCTCTGATACGGTTTATTTATGGATTCACATTAAATATTTTATAAAACATATGACTTATTTGTGGAATAAATTTCTCATAAAATTCAATCTATTTATGCAAGTAAATTTTATGAAGGAATTGGAAACTAGTTTCTAGGATTTTGTGCACAAATTTTTTTAGGAATAATTATTTGGTACCTATACTACATAAATGATATTTCTACCCCTATTAATTATATAATTTTTAATTTTATTTTACAATAACCTCAGAATATTTTAAGATACTTCTCTTTAATGCTTCTACCTTTTATTAAGAAACTAGTTCTTCGATCATAGTGTTTGGCTTAGTTTGGAGACTTAGCGCATGAAGTGTTTGTAAAAATGATTGAGTGTTAATTTTACACATATTTTTGATAAATAATATTTAAATTCACGTGATAATGTGAGGATACATATTCTTAGTAGTGTTTGGGAAATGTCTACTGAAATTCTAGATCAATTTCCAATTTCTAGCTCCTTCAATGGAATTGTTTTGAGTAGATTTGTGACTTTGCATATGAAGCGTTTGAAAAAATGTTTGAATGATATATACCTGTTTTATGACTGATAAAACATAATATTTTTATTTTTATTTCATTTTAATGATTCTATGATCCTTGTATTTAATTATTCTAGTGATTCCTAGAATTACTAGTCAATTCAGATGAGTAGAATTAACTAGTTTTGTGACTTGCTTAATGGAATGTACATGGGTGTAAATATAAAAAAATATGAAGGTAAGTGACCCCAAATATCCTTTCCATGAGATACAATAGTTAATATATTTCTTTTTATTTTTCATTTGGAAAGTTAAATTGGAAACTAGGTACATTGCGGTGAATTTGGTAACTAGGTTTTTTTTGAATATTTGTTTTTTGTAAACCATGGTTGTATAGCCATATGATCTATTATTGGTACTTTAATTGTGTTGTGTAATGATATTTTTCATATTTTACCTTCACCTCTGTGTGCCTCAGAACTCTGTACAATTGGTTTGATTGAATTCGTGACAGTGTTTATTAACTAGTTGTATTGATTGAACTTTGAAATATTCTTCGTTTATCTACTAACACTAGATCTAAAAATTTATTTTATTTTTTTGTATATGCATTCTTAAATATGTGTACAATGGTTTTAAGTTCACTTTTTGGCTCATTGGCATGGTTGCATGTTGAATTTGTGCAAGACTAGTTGTTAGTATTAAACGACTAATTAACTAATTCTTGTGGAATCATTTCATAATTACTATGTTTGATTAATTGGGAAAGGGAAATTAGGAATGATTTACATGCTATTAGGTTTTAATTATCCATTGGACATGATAAAAAGTGGTTAAGTGATAAAAAAATAAAATTATATTAAGTGTTGTCAATTTTTCATTGTGTCATTAAGTATCGTAATTGGAACACTAATTACTAGTTAATCATGATTAAGAGTAAATGGAATTTAGAGGCGTAATTTATGTTTGAATTGGCTTGGAATGGATATTTGATGTTTCTAGAAGATATTAGTAATAATTCCCAACCCTTGGATCATACGTTGGAATATTTATTGAATTTATTTTAATTTATTGGTAATTAAAGGGACTTTGTCATGATTAAATTTTGAAAAATGAAATTTATTATTTGTTTAACTAATCCATTGTGCTAAAATTATCTAATTATCCTTAAAGAGATAGTGATATGTCCCTCATACCCATTTATATCCTAGGGAGACATTGCAAGTGGTATCGGGGGTTAGGTTCCAACACTACGACTGTTGGGCTTTTTACAGAGTTATTATCTTTTGGATTTTATAAAGTTGCTTCATGAAATCAATTTAACCTCCCTTATGTGAATGAAAGAATAAAAAGCCTCAATTCAAATATTAGTTCATTGTATGCCTTAGAAATAATTAATATTTCATATTTTTTGTTCAAAAGATTGATTTCTAAGTACTATGTGGTGCATATCTAATAATTGAGTGACTTGATTGGTTGATGTTTGTCCATAGCCTCTCTTAATTATCATTGAATTGTTGATATTGAAATGCTTCTTGTAGCATGACTTATTTAATGGTACATTATGATTATTAATTGATAATTAAATAATTGTCATTATAATAGTATGTACTATGTACCATTATCAATATTAATTTAATACTAAGTTATTAAGATGATACAGTTATATTATTATTAAATATTAATATGATTTATTAAGTGACATTTATACCCTATATATATTTGGAATTTTCTATGAATGGTATGATCTTACAGCCTTATTTATGCCACTTGGATGGTGTTAGTTACAAGGATGAGAAGCTCCTTGGATTTTTTTAGGAATGTGACACTTGTCGAAATGGTGTTTCTCATTATTTATTTTATTTTATGAATGTATAATGTTTTTTATACTATTTATTAATTATTACTATCATAACTTATCTAATTAGTTAGTGGTTGAATTTCCACTTGTAGGTAAGTGTAATATCCTGAAATTTGTGGGGAGGCAGGTGCGGGGGGGATTCTCCTGAATCCCGGAGGACAGGTCGAACATACATTTGCTTGGGGGCTTGGAAGCAGGACCAACAATGAAGCTGAGTGGATGGCTCTTATTCAGAGCCTTCACATTCTTCGGGAAAACAAAATTCGCAAGGCCTTGATTTTTGGGGACTCTAGGCACGTCATTTATAAACTAAACACGGGATATAATGAAGGAGCCGTCCAATGTCGGTGACTTTATGAAAAATCTAAGGTCCTTATGTCCAGAAGATACGAAGCATATCATATCCTCCGGCACAATAACTTGGTAGCTGACAGCTTAGAAAATGGGGGAGCTTCTCTCTTGCAAGGTCAGTATCGACAGAATGGAAATCGGCCTACTCACAAATATATTCCTTAGCAGGCGGTGCTGGGAGCCTTTCTTCTGGATCTTAGCTTCTCTAGTTCTTGAAAAGAAGTTTCTTTCCTCCTTCTCCTTGGATGCTCTCCTTTTGTCCCCTTTTCCTTATCCCTCCCCTCTCCCTTCTCCTTTCTCTCTAACCCCCTTTCTTTTTGCCCCCCCCCCCCTTTTTCCCTTCCCCCCTTCCTCCTTTCCCTCTTCTCCCAAGCCTTATCCCTCCCGCTCGACCTCCGCCGTCATTACCCTCTTCGTCTTGTCTTCTTTAAGTTTCTGTCCCACCTCCCCTTCTCCTTCCGCCGCGTGGTCCCTTCGCTGGCGGCCTTCTCTCTCGATCCTTCTGGTTTTAATTGCTCCCCCGTATGGTAATTTACTCTCCTCTCCTTCGCACGCTCTAGATTTCCTTTTGGTCTTTGACATGGCTTCTGCGGGAAGTGTAATGCCTATCTGTTCCTCATCTCTTCTCGGTCATGGCTCTTTTGATGCCCTGAGTTTCCTCCTGCAAATTATCTCTGGGGTTTGCGAGGGAAGTTTATATGGGTTTCCGTGGCAGGACCTTCCTTGCATTCGCTTTGTGGTGAAAGAGAGAGTGGCTCTTACGGCCTTCTCCCCGTGTTCGTGCATATCCCTTTCTGTTTCGACCCCAGCTGCTCTGAATTCAGGCTCTCGTCTCGGCAATAGCGATATCAGCTTGGTCATCGGCTGCAAGTGCACAGGATGGAGACAGGGTACTGTGGGCACATTGGCTTGTAGTGACAGTGGTCTTAGGTTGTTTAAAGAAATTTTGGCTCTTCGTGCTTGTGTAATCAATTATGTGGCCCCTTTCAGTTCTGTTTCCTCTCTTCAAAGGCAGTTCGCTCGCATCTCTCTTTGGTCAAACGAAAGCGAAATGGCGCAGCAAGGGGAAAATTCTGGTTTGATGGACATAAAGAAGAACTTGAGGAGACTTTACGAGCTGCTTTCCATGAGTGTTATGGATAATAGAGAGACGGCTCAGGTGATTAAGAAGATGGAGGATACAGTTAGCTACACCTCGAACCAAATTAGCAACCATGATGCTCGCATTGACGACAATGAGAGTCGCCTGCGTGAAATTCAAGGACAGGTTGAAAGAATTGTTGAGGACTTGCAGAAATTCATCTCTATGAACCAGAGCAGCAGAGTCCATGTAGCTTCTGATGATGTTGTGCTTCCAATGGAGGAGGAGCCAGTCTTGCAGCCAAGAGGCAATCCTTAGTTTTATTTTGTCTGGCTTTGCTTAAATGTTTTTCTGTCTTTTAATTAGCAAACAGTTTGTAAGGGTTTACACAACCCGCGGCAATATAAATTTTGAACAGTCTCATTTTGGAATTTGTAAGGAAATTCAGTGGATGATCTCATGGTGTTGCCTCTTTGTTGAGCGCAGACACTCTATCCCACTCTGCTTGTACTGAATGGCTGTGCACAGCCACTTTTAAATATATTTTCTTTCTGTTTCTGTTAAAAAAAATATCCTGAAATTTGACCTTAAATATAATGGGCATGAGTCTCATTGAATATGAGTTACTTTTATATTTATGTTTGTATATTGGGCATAATGCTCCACTTCACATGAGTTATGTTGATTAGTTAGATATATTGGGTGTAAGCCAATACATATGTTTTATTATCTTGTATATGATTGTATATGTTGGGCGTAGACCCTTATGGACAAGGATTATTGTCGTAGTATGATGTACTGGATTTATTATTATGTGATTTACCCTAATGCATATACTGAGATGATTATTGTGATGAATTATGTAGAAGACTGAATGCATCATGATTGATTTCTATAATGTGTTGGGCGTAAATCGTAAAGCACATAAGTGGTGAGATTTTTTCTTGAGCGTAAGCTCTGGAACTCATGACTTATGAGATCTTGTGCTGAGCATAATATTTGGAGCACATGAGTTATGAGATTTTACGTTAAGCATAAGCTCTGGAGCAAATTGGTTATGAGAGTTTTTGTTGAGGATCAGCTCTGGAGAACATGAGTATAAGATTGGAAATGTTGGGCATAAGCCTTGGAGCATTCCAAATTTATGTTGAGCACAATATCTGGAGCATCAGATCCTTGGCCATTGTATCCCTAGGTGTATTATACAAGTACATCCTAGCATTAGCATTGAGCGAGAGGCTCTGGAATTGCACTATGTAACTCCCATTTTTTAATGTTGAGCATGGGATCTGAATATCACTAGTAGTTACTGAAAATAGGATTGTTGAGTGAGAATGACTCTTAATAGCACCGACCCTTATCATACTTATTTTGAGTTTATTAAATGAAATTTTGAATTTTCTTCTCATCAGGGATTGGAAGAACTACCACGATACATGAGGTAATCCAACATGCAAGAAGGATCTAGAGCTGCCTAACTTAGTTGACCAACCCTACCTGAGGCCTTGAATAAAAAAAATGGTATTAGCTAAGGGAAGCATCAAATAAATGAGACTATGCTATATGATGCATAAATAAATATTTAAGATAATATGTAAAGTTTATATATATTATGAATAAAAGAATAATTTATAGATATATAAGGAAATAAAGATAACTAAAATAATAAATAAAGAGTCCATGTATTTATTATTAACTAAAATGATTAAATAAATATTCCATTCTAAAGTTCAATTTAGGAACTAGTAAAAATTTCTTAAGCTAAACAAAATAATTATTAAATCCACATAAATCAATTAAATATTATTTACAAGAAAAAAATGTATTCTTGGTCTAACTGAAGTTTAAAACAACTGCCATTTCCTAAGATTTTCTATAAATACCTAAGACAAGAGAAGGCTTGGGTATCTGATCATTATTTCCAAAAATAGTTTTGGAGAGCATTTCCCAAAGCAAGCATTTTTATACAGAGCGTGATATTCCAAATAAGAGCAGCCTCACCTTTAGGAGTTCTATATCACTTGCATGTTGGAGCCAGCTCAGGGGGACCCGGATTAGAACCATGAACGGTTTCGGGTCATGGTTGGAGGAATGCAGTAGTTTCAAGGTTATCCGGTTACCAGATATAAGGTTAGAAATATCTAGGGTTTTATTAATTCTCTGTGTTTAAGTGTCTAGGGTTCTTAGCCGTTAACAAGTTGAATAGTGAAGGTATGAGGTTTCTACATTTTCTAGCTATATTAACTGTGTTTACAAATTAAACTTGTAGTTATTATTGTCTGGATTAAAGATCTACAATTTTATTTTTGAGTTTGAATATATGTTTCACGATTGTTTGATTTGTTAAATTGAAACTCATCCTTCAAAATTATTAGATGGATTCTAGGGTTAAACTGCTATTAGATTTATATTTAACTAGTTCATAACTTTATGTTAGAGTTTGTAATCTAGATTAAAACCCTAGATTCTAGATAAACTTAGACTATATCCTACGTTACAGCCGAGGTATCAATTAAAATAAACTAGAGATTAACAAAATCAACTAGGTAAACCTAATGATGAATAAACTCACTTTATTCTTTAAAACTGAACATCACTTGAAGTTTGTTAAAATATTAAAACAAATATTAAACAAAAAAAATTAAATATATATTCATAAATATTCAAACGATGTATCGAATCACTTAAAAATAAACTCAAAACTATAAGCCAAATGCAGCGCTGGCTCATTACATTTTCCATCAAATGCAAACATAGATTTCATATATCCTATATACATAAAAATAGTGAGCAATTAATTTAACAAACATAGCATTATATTATATTACAAACAGAACTAATAAGAGAATATCGAATGACAAGTTAACCAAATCAAAATCCATACACTCTAACTAAAAGAGCATTGAACATTTAAATAAAAAAATAACATACACACCATATCTCATCTATCAAAAAATTATACATATCGCTAACCAAAGGATAAGCAAATAATCACGGTGAATTAACTATCACGGCCTAAGGTCGAGGCCACATGAGCTCTGGCTTATCTCTGCTAATACTAATAATAATGTTAAATATTTCCAAATCAATATCTGCAACTTAATTAAACATTAAACCCCTACCAACGATCGACCCGAGATCAAATCACATAGAGCCCAACTGTGAGTGATAAACATATTTAAACAAAAAAGGAAAACCATATAACAATACAACCCAGTATCGATTCCTGTAAACGAAATACCATAAACCTATGCACACAGGAACTAAATTATAAACCCAACACAAAGGTTGCGTTATCCAAGCCATTATAGCCACCCGTGAAACAACCAAATCATCATAACCAACATACATATAGAGCCAGGTTTTCCCTTGAAAAACCTACTAAACTCATTCATTAAAAACGCATACCAATAATTCTCCCAGAAAAACTAATACCCCATACGAATCAAGGGATTTTCCTTGTCATCAAATAAACAGAGGTAATTTATCTACATTACAACCAAATAAATCCATTGACAGAGCTTAACCCATATACACGACGAATCCATTAAATAATTTGCAGCAAGGGTTAAACACCCACGATAATTCCACAATCAAACAACAATAGAGAATTAATGGTATTGTAGTCGTTAGAGGAAATTTCAACTCAAAATGGCCCTTCTAAATTCAATTCAAATTCCATGTCATCATGTGTTAGCCAATGAAATTGCTTTAAATTTGAAATACTACATAGGTCTTAAACACTTGTTTAATATAAATTTGGGGATAGGTATCGTAAAAAAAAAACTACTTTTTTTGTTTGTATTTTCGACATATCTCCCTATGTGTTTACTCAAATTTCGATCGAGAGAGCTCGTTGGATGCGGAATTAAATTCCGCATCCAACGAATACCCACTTGGCATACTTTTTATGGACCCCACTACCCAAAAAATAAGAAATACCTAAAAAATGTGATGATGACATCATCATCACATTTTTCAGGTATTTCTTGTTTTTTGGGTAGCGAGGTCCATCAAAAGTATGTTGAGTGGGTACACGTTGGATGTAGAATTTAATTCCGCATCCAACGAGCTCTCTCAATCGAAATTTGAGTAAAAACACGAAGAGATATGTCAAAAATACAAACAAAAAAGTAGTTTTTTTCTTTTCTTCCTCCAAAATTAATAAATATTATTTTATTATTTTAACTATTATTTTATTAATTCTTTTTAGGAGGCCCATTTTGAGTTGAAATTTCCTCTAATTTCCATTGCAAAAGTGATGGCTCTGACAACATATAAATTTATCCATTGAAATCAGAGTGCTATTAGAAAACGAAAGAAAAAACAGAGCCAAAACATTTTAATAAAAAATCATCACCATTATCCATTATAGAGCCATACAAATTTTTACACAGTCACATTTCAGAACCAAACTCCTGAATGGGCCAAGAATTCAACAAGCCCAAAATTACAGGCTATTAAAATCCAAAACGTTACTATCATATTTTTCCCCAGAACCCAGGAAAAAACCCAACAGGGTGGCCGGTTACAGTTTGGAACATAGAAACCCTGCAACAATGAAAATGACTAAACATTGGGTAAAGTCCCTACATGGGATTACCCGGATGGTTGCGTAGTCGACCAAGTCTCTGCCCTTCAAACAGAGCACTCATTCTGGCCCCAAAACCTACAACATGAAACCAAGCAACCATCAGAAGTATGCATTGAACCATTAACACCAAATGAAACTGAAAGATTTGAATCATACGGGAACGATGGCATACGTGTAAGCATTTTCATGAACAACACTGCAACCCCAACCAGGTTATGCGCCACTCCAACACTCAAGCATGAACCTCCCTCAACATCAACGAAGGATGAAACAAATGACAGGAGAAAAACCCTAACTTTAGGGTTAAGGCTTGAGCTTCCCCATCACATGAATCATTGAATGCACCAGCCTTGCCTCCAAAATTTGTCAAATCGAAAACCCCTTACCTATAGTTCGACGTCATACTTATTTCCATCAAAATATTAACCCATTCCATAGTTTGGATTGCCACATGCATACTATAGTATAAACCATTCATGTTATATAGTTTAAAATAATTCAAACAACATTAAAAATTAAAAACCTAGTTACCATAGGGTAAAAACATACATATTACATTTAGGATAAACCCTTTTTTTCCTATAGTGGTGAGCTCAAGGTTTTGAGCATAGGGTTTAGTATTTTATTTGACAAAACCTTTAGCGCTTAGGTTTAGCTAGTTATAAATGCTAAGACTCTTTTTCATCACGTTCATGAGCCTAGATTTATAGGTTAAGTCACCTGCATTAAAATATGTACACATGCATTAGTTCACAATGAACTAAGCCCAGTATCACAGGATCCCTTACCTTTTCGAGTGATTCGATAGGGAATAATCTCGCCACTCCACCCCTTTGCATACATAAGTAAGTCATCCTCTTCATCGTAAATAAATAATAACTAGGTAAATTAACATGAAAGAAAAACATGAACACCATAACATCAGAAGCATCAATAAAATTGAAAAATATGTACATAAACTACAAGCGCATCGAAATATAGAATACGGACATGTAAACATCATCATCATACATGAAACACACAGAAAGGAAAACAACAACAAAACATAGGCTTAAGTTCTTTATCCAAGTTTTTATTCCGCAATAAAAAGAAGATGTCCTTAATATATTGGCAGTCTTATTAGCATTCAAAATTTTTTTATTTATGGATTTTAGGGACATTACAAGGGGTATCAGAGCCCATATTCAAACACTAAGAGACCTAATGGGCTCTACTAAACATCCATTGCAGAAACAAACATTTCAAAACTGTATCAGAAATTTTGTGAACTAACAGTAAAGTATTTTCTGTTAAATGATTTAATTGCAATATTAAGAAACAATTCAGATCATGAATACAGAAGAGGACAATAGTCGACAAGGGAATATGAATTCCCAAACACAGGAATAAGAACTGCTGGTGGAATTAAATTCTAATCTAATAAAAACCATACAGAGTCTGCAAGAATACTTACAAGTCTTCAAAGATGATAACATGAATGAGAGAAAAGAGTAGAAAGAAATCAATGATTCTTTACTTCGGAACATGATGGGAGAAAACCCTCATGGACAACCTACCCATTCCACCAATAAATATAAGGAAGGTTATCATCGAAAAAGGACCAACATTCCAAAGGAACAAGGAAGAGAAGAGCACGTACCTAAGCTTCTAGAAAGAGATTATCATAGCCTTTCTAGTGATAATTCACTTTCTCCTTACAGAAAGAGACAGAAAAATTATGATAACCCCCAAGGAGAATTTCAAAAGATAAAAGCCACAACCTATGAAGGAGAGATGAATACCGAGGATAAGGATGAAGAATGGCTCCTAGGTATGATCAAATACATTCAAGTAAACAACTACTCTAGTGAAATGAAAGCCTGACTGGCCATTTATAATTGAAATGGAAAATAGGTTAGATGGTCGAGGGACCTAAAGCATACCAAAAAGGATGAAGTAAAAGAAATCAAAAGGAGTAATTTTTGCAGAATATTTCAGGAGAAATACATGTCGTAGAGATTCTTTGACAGGAATGTGAAAGAATTTCATGAGTTAAGGATGGGTTCCATGGCCATGGAGGCCTTTATCAACAGATTCTTGGATCTGTTACATTACATGCCTTTGATACAACATATTTTGGGGTGTCTTCTCCCAATTTTCAAGAGAGAATTGAGTTTGACATGCCCAAAACTCTGGACATTACCTTACGCAAAACTAGGATTTGCTATGAGTATGTACAACCAAGCTAGTAAAACATAAACAGAAGTAAATACAGATCTAAGACCTTCTCAGACAACCAAAAACCTAGTTTTAAATCACCTCCTTATAGAAAGAAAAACAACAGTTTTTCAAAAAACATAAACTTCAACAAGACAGGTGCAAAGCCAAATGTGCTTGCACCAAATACCAACAGAACAACAACAAACAGAGGAGCCAAGGATTCCCCGCTGCAAGTTAACTGCTGAAAATTCCAAGGACCCCATTAGAGATTGTCCAAACAAGAATAATGGATTCTTACACAATCTACATGAAGACCCAATGGTAGAGGACATGGATAGCACAATGAGGATCTATGCATCACTTGATGGCTGACAGGAAGACCATCAATCCACTATGGTCGAAATAGAAGGTAAAACATGAGAAATCATGGATGGTATAATTAGCCACTGGTACAAAAAGAAAGGTTTCAGAACTAGTGAGAAACTGTCAGGTAAAGTTGAACGGGTTTCTAGCTAAGATATATCTAAATATCCTTCCCTTATGATCGTGCACTGTACTTATCAGCATGGACTGGTTGGAACATCACCATGTCATGATCGATTGTCTAAACAATTCAATCTTGTGCACAGATATCCAAGGGAATCCGATAAAGATTCAAGTCATACCCAAGAAAATTTCTATTAGAAAAATATCCTCCTTACAAGTGAATAATTATATTAGGAAGGGCTGCAAACTTTCTGTGGTGAACATCGAGGATGTAAAAGCTGAGAGAGAAAAAAAATTGAGGAATTTCTAGTTCTCAGGGACTTTAAGGATGTATTTCCTGAGGAAATACTGGGATTACCACAAAAACAAGAGTTATATGTTTCCATAGAACTGACACCAGGGTCGGTACCATCTTGAAAAGCCCCATACCTTATGAGCACACCTAAATTGGTGGAGCTCAAGTTACAGTTACAGGAGTTGATTGAGAATGGTTATCTTTGACCTAGTTGAGAATGGATTCTCGATTTTGTCTACATAAGGTAGAGAAATGTTTGGAACCTAACATTGTCAACATTTTCATGTACACCATTGCTTTGTTGTTGATGTATCATCTGCTAAAAATATCCATTGCTTTGCTCTTGAAGCATCATTCGCTAATAATATTGATTGTTACATTTACTTAAAAATACAACCTCCAAACATTGGAATATCTCTTATTAGATGTGTCCACTGTTGTTTTAGAGATGGATCAATCCCAGACATTCCCTCACTGCCTCACATTCAAAGACCTGCTTTTCTCATGCTCTTAATAAAACTGAATACTACTTCACTAAATCATAATTTCTACTCTCGTTGTAGGTCTCCGGTAATTTTGGAGCATGATCCTTTGAAAGTAATTTTCCTACATCCACTTTTCTTATCTAACCTTTTTTTTAGGGTTAATCGATGAATGATATGACAATTCCTTACTCCCTAATTTTCATTTCTTAAGTAGGAATAAATTAATCTTACAAAGAAAATGCACCGAGACCTGGCACTATGAAAATGCACAGACCTGGCACTAAGAAAATGTTGGTACTCTATTGATAACCCTTCTGTTTTGATCATGAATTCTATTCCAAGTTATGTTATGTGAGACTAGAGGAGTTGGAGGTTACAAATACTATGTTATTAGTTTAATTCTTATACCTATAGGTTGTAGTGCTAGGGAAGACTTCTGCATTTTTTAATTTTCATGAGTAAATCTAAGGCTATTGGTTTCAATATCGAGCCTAATATCTTGAATTTAAAATATTTCTTTTTTATAAACAATATTTTAGAACTATTGTTGGATGATGGTTTTTTTCTAGCAATAGTTTACATCTCAATTTAAATAGGGTTTCTTACTGCAATTCATATTTTATAAACCCTTAGTTTTGGGCACATCCTTGTCGATGTTTTCTCCTAGTGCTATAGTATGGACTCAAATTGGTGATTCTTAGTGAAATATTCAATATATTTTCTTGCAAAATCCTTTGGATAAAAAGAAATTAGCTTATAATTTCTTTGTAATCTCTTTTCCCACTTTTGTTTGTACATATTTTCAACTTAAATCTTGGTTGTTCCTACTCCTCATGTTTTAAGGTGGAGACAATAGTATGGTTTTGTGTTTCCTTAAATACAAATGCTCATTTTTAATTCTATAGAAGTTTAGCCTTGCTTGCTTTTTTTGCGAGGGGGAGAAACACATTTGTTTTAGAAATTCTTGGTAGGTGAGGAACCATTTTCTTTTCTAAGATCTAATCGAGTAAAAATGAATATTTTGAGCTTAGGTGAAAACCTAGTTTTGACCTGAACTTAAATAGCGTCCTCAGTGTAGTTCATAGACTCAAATATTTTGTTGAATGGATACTCCTTTGCTTGAATATTGGTTTGCTCATAATCTAGTTAATATAGGTAGACCTATATTTAAATTTATATTTTAATCATAGCTTCATGTAGTTACACACATCTTTTTACCTATCTTATTTTAGTGTTTGGGGTACTTAATTGTTGTTAGTGTCGTACCAAACATTCCATATTTCTTCTTAATATTCCATTTATTGAAAAACCACATATTTTGTTTGAAGAAAGCTAATCATTCTCTAAATTCTATTATGACAAATGATTAACTAAAAACCACATCTTTTGTTTGAAGAAAGATAATCATTCTCTAAATTCTATCATCACAAATTATTAACTACACTATGACAATTTTGGTGGGAGAAAACATGTCATTAATTAAAATTAGCAAGCTTTTATGGGCCTGCTTGTCTTTATGGTATAGTTTCATTTCCTGAACCATAATTGTATATTCAATTACTTCAAACACAAATTAACTTGAAATCAAATCCATCTATTCAATTCTTAAATGAAAGAGACACGCTTCTCCCAACAAAGTCAATAATTCCATGCTTTGTTTCTTACATTTATGAACACAATTTATATGATATGATATTATTTATTTTAATAACATCATATATATTTTTACATGTTGAAAAATAGTGTGTTTATCATGTCAATGAATCATCGCTCAACTTCAAACAAATTTGCATCTGTTGGAAATATTAATTACTCACTGATCCATAATCCAATCATCCGACTCTGTCAGAGTCTGTAGCAGGTTAGAAAGTGCTAGAGAGTCTAACAAGATAAAGAGTTCAGATCTCTCATATATAAGACAGTAGAATTTAGTTTATGAAGCTAAGTTTCTAGGTATAGAGTAATTGCAATATTTAAATGTTAAGTTGGTTAGTCGGCAAAAATATTCTATATGCGGGATGAAATTGTAAATAAAAAAATAGAGAAGAGACAGACAAGCAATAGAGAAGAGAAGTGTGGAGAAAAAGAAGAAGGAAAACTCACTGAAGATTTTGAAGCTCAAGTTTATGTGTTTTTACCAAGTTTTTATTTATGGCTGTAAGTTTTGCTATGACGTCAAATGAAATATGAATCCTTAAGTTTATGTGTGAATGAATGTTCAAGTTAGAGGCATATCTTCTCCATATTTATCTTGGTGAATGTTGTTTACATTTACTATGAGTGAAAGACATCAAGAATCCATGAATATTTAACTGTGCAAAAGTTCCTAGTTTTAAGCACAAAGGTTCGACAAATCTTGTTTATTATTTTCTTATATGATATTGTGAGTGATTCGCAATATAGTTGTGTCGCAGTTATGGCATAGGTTATCGCAGTAAAAGGTGTTTTTCATATTCCTAAATCTTTAGACTAGGAAATATAAAGTTATTGCGCGAAAGTGAAAAATTGTTCGCACATGAGTTGGTCGCAAACAAATTCATGTCGCATTCAAAGCCGATTGAATCCAAAGTAAAAGTCCTTCACAGGTTAAGATTCCATCGCGGGTACTAATTCGTAGTAACTCTGTCGCAGCACAGTAACTCTGCGTAGTAATTTCTTCCCACAGTAAATTCCACCGGAAGAAAATTGAGTCACAAGTTTTGAAAAACTAAAACGGGGAAAACAGAAAGGTTGTGCTACGCGGTAACTCAAGTTAATTTCTGGGGCCACCATTTTTCCAGAGATCTAGTATCAAAGCTAGTTTAGGAAATAAATATTGTCCTAAAAGGAAAAAAGTAATTTTCTAAGGAAAGTTAAAAATTAAAAATGGCTTCTACTTCCGGTTCAAATATGTTGAGTTTACAAACTCTGATTTTTACAAAAAAGAATTATGAATATTGGTATCTAACAATGAAGGCTTTGTTTAGAGGTCAAGATGTTTGGGATATTGTCCAGAATGGTTATGTAGAACCAGCAGATCAAACAGCAATAATAATCTCTCACAAGCTGAGAAAGATATCCTGAGGGAATAGAGGAAGAACGATGGAAAAGCTCTATTCTACATACATCAAGCCATGCATGAAAGCATACTCCCAAGAGTAGCAGCAAAAATTACCACAAAGCAGGCATGGGAAAAATTAGGGACATCTTATCAAGGTTTGGATAAGGTAAAGACTTCGAAGCTGCAAATTCTGAGAAGAGATTTCGAATCTCTATCCATGAAAGATTCAGATTCAGCAGACTCGTTTTATACCAGAGTTGTTGGTTTGATAAATCAATTGAAATCTCATGGATAAACCATAACAGACCAAAGGGTGGTTGAGAAAACTCTCAGAAGTATTCCCCCAAGATTTGAAAACTTGGTTGTAACCTTGGAAGAACACACAGACATGACAACGTTTACTATTGATGAGCTGCAAGGTTCACTCATCAATCATGAACACAGGCTCAACAGAACTCAAACATCATTGGAAGGTGCATTCACAACACAATCATCTATAAGCCGTGGAAGAGGCAGGGGGAGAAATAATTTCATAGGCAGAGGAAGAAACTTTTCAAGAGGACACCGCAGTAGTCCTACAGATGTTGCTGGTAGAGGGCAAAATCAGAACATGGCTCAGCCAAGTGGTCACAGGTTTGATAAATCAAAGATTCAATGTCATTACTATAAAAAAAATGGTCATTATGAATATGAATGTAGGAAGAAGCAATCTGACCAAGGAAAGTAGAGACAAAATAAGTCGACGAACACTAGCATTCCATTGAGTGAAATGTTGATGGAAAGTGCATCCCCAATTGAATGAAATACCATCCAAGAAATTCCATCTGACATATGGTATTTAGATTCAGGTTGCATCAATCATATGACTGGTAATTTAAATTTATTTTCTAGTCTAGATAATTCAGTTCAAACTGATGTTACACTTGTAAATAATGTCCAAGTCACTCTTTTGGGAAAAGATACTATTAGTATTTCAACCAAATAGGGGGAGCATAAGTATATGCTTGATATTTATCATGTAGAAGGTCTAAAGAATAATTTATTGAGTATTGGATAGTTGATACAGAAAGGTTATAGATTTTACATGGAAGATAATCACTATGTGATTAAAGACGTACGTCTAAGCAACAAGCTGATAGCAAGAGTTCCAATGAAAAGCAATCGCTTGTTTCCATTGAGGATAGTTTTAGACAATACAGAAGATGTAATCAAGGCAGAAAGTAAAGAAGAAGTTGTTCACTGCAACAAGAAACAAAATGACAGCGCTGATTTTCAGGCTACATTTCAAACAGAAGTTCAGGATGATTCTTGGCTATTGCATTCTAGATTTGGACGTTTGAATTTTGGTGGACTGAAGTTGCTGCACACAAATAATATGGTAAAAGGATTCCCATTGATTGACAAAATGGACATAGTTTGTGAAGGCTTCTGTCACGTCCCCATGCCTCCGACCGGCGAAGAGGACGCGACTACAAGCTTCAAACACACGGGCTAAGTGCCCCATGAACATATGTATGCACTAAATTACGGAAAACAGAATGCTGAGAGGAAATGCATTGAAGTAAAACATGCAATTAATCATCATACACAGCGAAAACCAACAGCATTCATACATGCATGCATTCATTTAACATGTTCATCATTTTTATTAACAGAAAATAAGGTTGCAGAAGTAAAATTAACAAGATCACTTATCTTATGAAGAACTCGATCCGCAACCAGCTACGTCACTGTAACATTCCACCCAACCATAGGCCAGTGTGCTCCTTAATCTCTC
Organism: Pseudotsuga menziesii; assembly: GCA_001517045.1. Classification (NCBI taxonomy): domain Eukaryota; kingdom Viridiplantae; phylum Streptophyta; class Pinopsida; order Pinales; family Pinaceae; genus Pseudotsuga; species Pseudotsuga menziesii. The sequence goes on along the minus strand of LPNX010323933.1, from coordinate 587,716 downwards.
AGCAGCGCTGCCACCCCCAAGCTGGGCATGATTCTCCAAGGAATAAGGGAACTAGCAGGCTTACACGTAGCCAAAGATATACAAGACACAGCCAAGCCAACACAGTTGGGTTTATCAGGCCATCCAGGAGTTGGGAAAGGCTAAATGCTAAGCTAGTGAGCTCATTACAAAGCCAAGAACACCTACACCAGAACTATCCTAACCTCTAAGACACCCAAACACACCCAACACAAGGAACCAGTCCCTTCTCTACTACACAGTCCCTCAGGCCCTGCATTCCGTTCCAGTGCTATTCAGGGGTGATGGAGAAGAAGGCCAACACTCTAGCTCTATCTGTGTGGCTTCCAGCCACCAGGTTTATCAATCAAAACTAAGCCCCCATCCCTACTCCTCTCACAGTCCGAAGACCAACCATTGCACGCATGCAATCAATTAGCTATCACAGCATAAACAGGGAAAAGACTCCCCAGTGAATTACACAGTCCCAAACACAACAGCAAACACAATTCCAACAGGGGGAAACACCACAACTCCAAAATGCATCAGCATACATATTACCAATAACGTGGGGAACAACGACCCATTTTGCACAACCAATGCTGCTGGGAAAAACGTACGTAGACCACAATGGGGACGGATTTACAGCCTCACGACTGGTGCGTGAATCAACCACAATGCAGAACCCACGAATCAGCCCGTGAGTAAAGGATATGGCCACACTATTCACAAATCCGCAGAAGAAAACTACTACGTGGGTAAATACAGCAAAATCCTATGCATGAAGACGAAAAACGGGAAGGAATCCCTCTGCGTGAGAATGAACAACAATGGAGAGGATGCGAAATTGCAGTGCGTGGGTGTTTTGCAACTCGTGGAGCCAAGAAAAATGTCTGCGTGAGGGATGAACAACAAAATCATGGGTAGAGTGTGCGTGTGGGTGAGGACTGACAGTCCTGCCACCCCACTTCCAAGACCATAACTTCCTCAACCACCAGCAGCCATTCTTAATGAAAGTGGTTGGGATAAAACAAAGAGAGGTGACACATGGATTTTTACCCCATTGGCCAAGGTTTGACAAATTCCCCCACATCCTTATCCTTGTGAAAATCATGCCCCTTTTGATTTAGTTTCCGCGATCGTAGCTGGTCAGGTTCATTTAATTAATTATAGATGCATATTTACATGATAACCAACATAATATATGCCGCATGCCCCGATGTACCATCAGTGACAAATTTAAATCCCAAAACATAGCATAACCAACCAATGGTGGGGCCTTGGCCTTTAGCTCCGCACCATGATTATTTACAATATATACATCATATACATCTAATGCAATGGGGTCAAAACCGGGGTGTTACATTCCCCTCCCCCTTCAATAGCACTGTCCTCAGTGCTTTACAAAATTTGAACAAAATGCTACACTGGTATCGCCTCAATCTTCCGCAAAATTGAACAAAAATGGATGTGCCAATCGCATGGCATCCTCCAGCTCCCATGTAGCCTCTTCAGGTTCGAAGTGCTCCCATTGCACCTTTACCTTCCCTATGGCTCAGTTCTGGAGCATTGTGACCTTCCTGTCGAGGATGCGCATTGTCTCGATTCGGAACTCTCCCTCGGGTTCCACCTGAATCACATCTCAATTTATCACATGGTTAGGATCATGTACATATCTCTTAAGCAAAGAAACATGAAAAACATTATGAGCTCTAGTGCTAGCAGGCAATGCAAGTCTATATGCAACTGGCCCTATTCTTTCAAGAACTTCAAACGGCCCACAATATCTTGGTGACAACTTCGCACAACTTCCAAGCTTCAAGGAACTCTTCTTTGCCCTCACTCTAAGGTAAACATGATCCCTAACACTGAACTCCCTGTTCACCCTATGCTTATCTGCATAGCTTTTCTATCTGTCCTGTGCTACTTTCAGTTTCTGCCTGATCTTTACAACCTCTTGCTCCATCTCCTTGAGCAATTCTGGCCCAAGCACAATCCTGTTCATTGGATTATCCCAAGTCACGGGTGTCCTACACCTTCTTCCATACAAAGCTTCATACGAACTCATCCCCAAGGATGCTTGATGTCCATTGTTATAAGCAAACTCTACCAAGTGCAAGTAATCTTCCCACTTGGTTGGTTTGTCCATTACGTACATGCGAAGCATGTCTTTAAGCACCTGATTAACTCTTTCTGTCTGCCCATCTGTCTGAGGATGGTATGCAGTGCTGAAGTTTAGCTTTATACCCAAATCTGCAAACAACCCCTTCCAAAAGTTGGAAGTGAATTTGACATCTCTGTCAGATACTATTGCCTTCGGCAATCCATGAAATTTGAATATCTCCTTCATGAAGATCTTTGCAATGTCTCCAGTCTCATATGTAGACTTAACCGGTACAAAATGTGCTGCCTTAGTCAGCTTTTCTACCACAACCATGATAGAATCATGTTGTCTCCAAGTGATTGGCAATCCTGTAATAAAATCCATGGAAATAACTTCCCATTTCCATTCCGGAATTGGCAAAGGCTGCAACAAACCTGCTGGATGTTGATGCTCAACCTTTACCTGTTGACATTTCATGCACCTTGAAATGTACTCATCCATATCATTTTTCATACCTAGCCAAAAGTACTGCTTTCTAGCTGTAGCAATTGTCTTTTGATATCCTGGGTGACCAGAATATGGATCTTGATGGATTTCATCCATAACAACTCTCCTTAAATCTGCTACATCTAGAATATAAATCCTACCTTTATAAGTGAGAAGTCCATCTTCTTCCAATTCATATCCCTCATATCTTTTCTCAAGACCTTGCTGCTGCAACTTGTCTTTTACCTGCTCATATAATTCATCTCTAGCAACATGATTAACAATCTGCTGCCTCAAATCCGATTGGAAAATACTAAGAGATGCCACATGCATTTCTTGTACCTTCCTGCTGAGTGCATCAGCTACCTTATTTTATTTTCCCTTTATGTGTTTGATTTCAAAGTCAAACTCACATAAAAACTCCAGCCATCTTGCTTGACTAGCATTCAGAGTAGGCTGATCAAATAGATACTTCAAACCACAATGGTCTATTCTGAGTTCAAATCTTCTACCCATCAAGTAATGCCTCCACATCTTGAGAGCATGTACTATGGCTGCAAGCTCTAGATCATGAGTGGCATAGTTATTCTCATGCTCCTTCAGCTTTCTCGACTCATAACATATCACATGGTTGTCCTGCATGAGGACTCCTCCAAGCCCTTGTCCGCATGCATCGGTACACACCACAAAATCTTTGTCTGGATCTGCAACCTTCAATATTGGTGCACTAGTGAGAAGATTCTTCAACCTCTGAAAAATTTCTTCACATCTCGATGTCCATTCGAACTTCATCCCCTTCTTTTGCAAAGAAGTGATAGCATGTGCAACTTTGGAGAATCCCTCAATGAATCTCCTGTAGTATCCTGCAAGTCCCATAAAAGATCTTACATCTGTCACATTTCTTGGAGCAGGCCAGTTCATAATGGCTTCAATCTTTTTAGGGTCCACAGATATACCCTCTTCTGAGATAATGTGACCCAAATACTGAATTCTATCTCTATAGAAGTCACACTTGCTTAGTTTCACATACAGCTGATGCTCCCTGAGCAATTGCAATGTCAATCTCAAATGTTCTTCATGCTCTTCCTCATTCTTAGAATAAACAAGAATGTCATCAAGGAAAACAAGAACAAACTTGTCCAAATACCTGCTGAAGACGCTATTCATAAGGCACATAAATGTAGCTGGTGCATTTGTGAGACCAAATGGTACCACTACAAACTCATAATGCCCATACCTTGTCTTGAAGGCTATCTTATGGATGTCTTCATCCTTGATTCTCACCTGATGGTAACTAGACCTCAAGTCAATCTTGGAAAATACCTTTGCTCCTCTCATTTGATCAAAGAGGTCATCAATCCTAGGAAAAGGATATTTATTCTTCACAGTAACCTTATTCAATTGTCTGTAATCAATACATAACCTGAGTGTACCATCTTTCTTCTTTACAAACAGAACTGGTGCTCCCCAAGGGGACACACTCGGCCGGATATACTTCTTTTCCAACAACTCTTGCAATTGCATCTTCAATTCTAGCATCTTCGGTATACTCATCCTGTAGGGTGCCTTGGACACTGGTGCTGCTCCTGACACAAGTTCAATTGTGAAGTCGATGTCTCTCTTTGGAGGAAGCCCTGGAATCTCATCAGGAAACACATCCCTGAATTCCTATAACACCTGATAGTCCTCCAACCTCAGAGTTTCATCGCCTGATGTCTCCAAAATCTGAGCTGCATACAACTGGAAACCCTTCCTACAGAACTTCTTTAACTGCATTGCTGAAACCTGCCTCACTGAAATCACCTTTGGAATACCTTTCACAACTACTAGGTTCCCTTCTTCATTCATGCATTCAAAAGTCTTATTGTAACAGTCAAGCTTCACCCTATGAGCTTCTAACCAATCCATTCCAATGAGAACATCATAGGATCCAAGCGGTAGAACATTCAGATCTACACAAGTGACCAATCCATTCATGACCAATGGACATTTCTCTACCACTTCACTGACCTTTCTCTTAGTTCCAGTGGCTAGCTGGACTAACCAACACTTCTTATGCTTTACTTTCTTAAAAGCACAAATCTCCACTATTCTAGGAGTGATGTAGCTGTGCGTAGAACCAGGGTCAATCAAAATAGAAATAGATTGCTCAACAATATTACCTGCTACTTCAACCACAGCTGACTGGTGATCTGCCTGACGGTCCTCCAGTGCTGCATAGATCCTAGGAACTTCCCTTGCTACTTGACCCACTGTTTCCACTTCATGGATGTTATAAGCTGGTCTTGCACTCTCATTCTCGAGTGGACAATTCCTATGCATGTGGGGTCCTCCACATTTCCAACATTGAAGTGGCCCTCTATTCTATTGTGGATCTTTAGGATTTTCTCCAGTCACCCCAACCGGCTTACTCGTAGATTGAGATGGCTACTTCTGCGGATTCCTGAAGCTAGAAGGTTTAAAACCTTTCTTCCTTTGGTCAAACTTCTCGTTCTTCTTATCCTTCCATGCCTTATGGAAATCCGGCTTACCTTTGCTTTGCTCATAGCAATACTTAGCTTTTCTTATTGCTTCCTCAAGAGTTTTAGGTTCATAAAATTCAATTCTATCTTTGTAGGACTGAGGTAATCCACTCAGAAAACGTTGGACCTTCACTTTTTCATCTTTGATGTACTGAACATACCTCAACAGCTCCAAAAAATTATTCACATACTCTTCCATGGTTCACTGTCCCAATCTCAGCTCATGGAATTCCTTAGTCTTATCATCGTAATACCTGTCAGAGAGGTATTTCTGCTTGAAATACTTCTTGAACTGTTTCCACTTAAGTCTCCTTTCACTGATCCTCTTAACTTGCTTGAAGTGTGGCCACCAAATGGATGCTCTTCCATTCAGATTGAATATGGCAACTCTTGCCTTCATGTTTCCTGAATAATCATGCACTTGAAAGTACTTCTTAATACCAAGAAGCCAAGCTTCAGCCTCTTGCCCAGTCTTTATCTCACCATCAAAGGTAGGAGGTTTAGCTTTCTTAAATTCATCTCGAGAGCGATCCCTATGGTGTCTTTTTCTCTTTCTTTTATGAGAAGAAGAGCTTGAATCCCCGCTGGATTCTTCAGAATCAGATGACCCACTAGAATCCCTTCTCCTTCTCTGAGTGCTGCTCTTACTGCATTCTGGCCTTGCTCTACCTTGTCCAGAGTCTATCCTTTTCTGCAAGTCTGTCAAACTCTGCAACATTGCAACATTCAACTGATGGTGCTCTTCCTGGGATTTAATTAAGCTTCTCATAGTTTCTGCAACATCTAACGGTGTCTCTTGGAATCTTCTTCCATTAGACTCAATGTCATCATTTCTATCACGGACATTTTCTCCCATGGCATCTTCTGATCGCTCATAGGAATCTCGAGCATCATACCCATCATGGGTTCTCATACTGAACCACCAATTACTTATCAAACTGCACTACCTAAAATACTACTCTTGAAGGTGACTATGATTCTACAAACGTGTTAATAACACAAATGTTAGATGCATAACATTACTTACCTTCTCTTGGAATAACCATAAAATAACAAATTTGCCCAAACACAAAATTCTCTTCATCAAAGAACGTCTGTCTGAAGGGGATGACGGGGGTCAAGGGCGCTTGCCCCCTTGTGGCTTCCCTGCGCCACTACAGGGCGGGTCGAGGGCAACGCCCTCGTTTTTTTAATTTTTAATTTTTTTATTTTTGTAAATTATTGGTTTTCGCGCAATCCGGCGCATAAGCTCGCTGACTCTTTTCTCCTTTTTAGCCCTGAAATTTCACTGGAAAAACCACTAAAAAACGGTCAAAATTCATTAGTCAATCCTACTGAAAACTCCACATTTTCTCTTTGTAGAATTGGATCCCAATTCCTCTAATTCCTCTGCAGAATCGGCTCCCAATTCCTCTAATTCCTCCACAGAATCGGCTCCCAATTCCTCTATTTCTTCCACAATGGCGGCTCTCGGAACACTTTCTCTTCCGCAACGGTGGCTCTTGGAACATTTTCTCTTCCGCAACAGCGGCTCTCGGAACACTTTCTCTTCCGCAACGGCGGCTCTCGAAACACTTCCTCTTCCGCAACGGCGGCTCTTGGAACACTTCCTCTTCCGCAACGGCAGCTCTCGGAACACTTTCTCTTCCGATTGGCCGCTCCTTCCTTAAAGAAATTTTTAGCTTCAGGCATTGACGGCCTTTTGGATCGAAATCCTTAATGCTTTCACTTCTACAATGGCGGCTCGTGAAACACTTTTCCTTCCGATCGACGGCTGTTTACTTGGAATAATTTAAACTTTTCTGCGGCGTCAGAGGTCTTTCTCATCGGCTGGAAAATTACTTTGGCTTCCGCAACGGCGGCACACCAAAGACGAACTCCTTCCGATGGCCGCTCTTTTCCTAAATAAATTTTAACTTCGGACATCGGCGGACTTCTTACATTGGAAGACAAATGACTTTGGCTTCCGCAACGGCGGCTCACCAAATGTTAAATTCTTTCGATTGACACTTACTTAGAACAATTTTAATGTCGGGCATTGGCGGACTTCTTACATCGGAAGGCAAATGACTTTGGCTTCCGCAACGGCGGCTTGCCCAACGTTAACTTCTTCCGATTGGCACTTACTTAGAACAATTTTAACATCGGGCGTCGGCGGACTTCTTACATCGGAAGACAAATGACTTTGGCTTCCGCAACGGCGGCTTGCCAAACATCAACTTCTTCCGATTTTTCTCAAACTGTTCCATCGGCCAGGCTTTCGCTGCGCTTCTGCAACGTCGGAAGTCCTTCCCCGTCGGAAGACTTAGCGGTTTGGGCTTCCACAACGGCGAATGGGAGACTTCTAACTCTTCCGCAGCAGTGGAATTATTTCTGCTAGTGGCTCGACTGTTCCATACTTAGCCATATTTTCTCAATTTTACAGTCATTCATATTATGAATTCTGCTGGGCAGAATGAAATACAACTTCTGTCAGTTGCTTCTTCTTGGCCCATAGAGGCCCATTGCTCTGATACCATACTGTCACGTCCCCATGCCTCCGACCGGCAAAGAGGACACGACTACAAGCTTTAAACACACGGGCTAAGTGCCCCATGAACATATGTATGCACTAAATTACGGAAAACAAAATGCTGAGAGGAAATGCATTGAAGTAAAACATGCAATTAATCATCATACACAGTGGAAACCAACAGCATTCATACATGCATGCATTCATTTAACATGTTCATCATTTTTATTAACAGAAAATAAGGTTGCAGAAGTAAAATGAACAAGATCACTTATCTTATGAAGAACTCGATATGCGACCAGCTATGTTGCTGCAATGTTCCACCCAACCATAGGCCAGCGTTCTCCTTAATCTCTCAGCAGCACTGCCACCCCTGAGCTAGGCATGATTCTCCAAGGAATAAGGGAACTAGAAGGCTTACACGTAGCCAAAGATATACAAGACACAGCCAAGCCAACACAGTTGGGTTTATCAGGCCATCCAGGAGTTGGGAAAGGCTAAATGCTAAGCTGATGAGCTCATTACAGAGCCAAGAACACCTACACCAGAACTAGCCTAACCTCTAAGACACCCAAACACACCCAACATAAGGAACCAGTCCCTTCTCTACTACACAGTCCCTCAGGCCCTGCATTCCCTTCCAGTGCTATTCAGGGGTGATGGAGAAGAAGGCCATCCCTCTAGCTCTGTCTGTGTGGCTTCCAGCCACCAGGTTTATCAAGCAAAAATAAGCCCCCATCCCTGCTCCTCTCACAGTCCGAAGACCAACCATTGCACGTATGTAATCAATTAGCTATCACAGCTTAAACAGGGAAAAGACTCCCAAGCGAATTACACAGTCCCAAACACAACAGCAAACACAATTCCAACAGGGGAAACACCACAGCTCTGAAACGCATCAGCATACATATTACCAATAATGTGGGGAACAATGACCCATTACGCAGACCACAATGGGGATGAATTTACAGTCTCATGACCAGTGCATGAATCAACCACAATGCAGAACCCATGAATCAGCCTGTGAGTAAAGGATACGGCCACACTATTCACAAATCCGTAGAAGAAAACTACTGCGTGGGTAAATCCAGCAAAATACTGTGTGTGAAGACGAAAAATGGGAAGGAATCCCTCTGCGTGAGAAGGAACAAAAATGGAGAGGATGCGAAATTGCAGTGCGTGGGTGTTTTGCAACTCGTGGAGCCAAGAAAAATGTCTGTGTGAGGGATGAACAACAAAATCGTGGGTAGAGTGTGCGTGTGGGTGAGGACTGACAGTCCTGCCACCCCACTTCCAAGACTATAACTGCCTCAACCACCAGCAGCCATTCTTAATGAAAGTGGTCGGGATAAAACAAAGAGAGGTGACACATGGATTTTTACCCCATTGGCCAAGGTTTGACAAATTCCCCCAAATCCTTATCCTTGTGAAAATCATGCCCCTTTCGATTTAGTTGCCACAATCGTAGCTGGTCGGGTTCATTTAATTAATTATAGATGCATATTTACATGATGACCAACATAATATATGTTGCATGCCCCGATGTACCATCGGTGACAAATTTAAATCCCAAAACATAGCATAACCAACCAATGGTGGGGCCTTGGCCTTTAGATCCGCACCATGATTATTTACAATATATACATCATATACATCTAATGCAACGGGGTCAAAACTGAGGTGTTACAGCTTCATCTTTGGCAAGTAGCATAGAGATAATTTTCTAGTTGGAAAGTCATACAGAGCACGCACACCACCTGAGATCATGCACTCTGATATTTCTGTTCCAATGCAGACAACGTCCATTGGTGGCTACAAGTATTTTCTTGCTTTTATTGATGACTACTCAAGAAAAACATGGGTATATTTTTTGAAACATAAATCTGATGCATTTAGTTGTTTTCAGCAGTTCAAGGCACTCATGGAGAACTAGAGTGGACACTACATAAAAATCCTAAGAACAGATAGAGGCGGTGAATATGTTTCAAATGAATTTCTAAATTTCTGTAAAACTCATGGAATACAGAAGCAATTCACTGTGCGTTATACACCTCAGCAAAATGGTATCGCAGAGAGAAAGAATAGAACCATTATGGAAATGGCGCACAGCATGATGGCAGCAAAGTATTTTCCAAATGAATATTGGGGTGAAGTAGTCGCAACTGTCATATACATTATGAATCGGTGTTCGACAAAGAGCGTGAAGAATAAGATTCCTCAAGAAGCATGGATAGGTATGAATCATAGTGTTTCTCATTTAAAATTTTTTGGTTGTGTTGCATATTCTCATGTGCGAGATGAGCTAAGAAAGAAATTAGAGAAGAAGGGACAAAAATGTATTTTTATTGGTTATTCTAAAGACACAAAAGCATACAAGTTGTATGACCATGTCGCAAGGAAAGTAATCATTAGTCATGACGTTCAATTTGTTGAGAATGAATCATGGGATGGAACCATCGAGAAGAATGTCAAGATTGTGTTGAATGTCCAACATGAAGAAATGACAGAAGAAGTGGTTCAAACACCACAAGTAAATCAACCGGTCGCAGCATAGTTGACTCCCATGACACTGCGACATGGTTCAGCGCAAGGAACATCAACACAAATCGTAGCTCAAGCTACACCAACAAGCACACCAATAGGACAACAGACTCCATCAAGCAGTTCGACATCAACATATCCAGTGAAGACAAGAAGTTTGTGTGAGATATATGAATCTAGTACACCAAATTCCTTTGCACTCTTTGCATTATTCTATCAAATAGATGATCCACTAACATTTGAGGAAGATGTTGAAGAAAAATTATGGGCACAAGCCATAGATGAAGAAATAGAATGTATTGACAGAAACCAAACATGGGAACTGGTTGATGTACCAAAAGGTAAAGATGTAGTTAGCATCAAATGGTTTATAAGACCAAACAAGATGCTGATGGAAACGTGTAGAAGCAAAAGGCAAGAATGGTAGCAAGAGGGTTCACACAACAACCCAACATAAACTTCAATGAAATGTTTGCACCAGTTGCACGCATGGATACAATCAGAACTATTTTGGATATCGTTGCATAAAACAAATGGGATGTTTATCAAATGGATGTTAACTCACCATTTCTAAATGGTTATATAGATGAAGAAGTATATGTGGAACAACCACAAGGCTATGAAATCCCAGGACAAGAACACAAAGTGTACAGACTAAAGAAGGCCCTCTATGGTTTAAAGCAAGCTCCAAGAGCTTGGTACAGTCGCATTGATTCCTATCTCATTGAGAATGGATTTCACAGAAGTGAAAGTGAGCCAACACTGTACACCAAAGTGAATGAGAAAGGTAACATGTTAGCTGTTTTCCTTTATGTGGATGATCTAATATTTACTGGTGATTTTGGCATAAAAGAATTTAGAACAGTCATGGAAAGTGAATTTCAAATGACTGATTTGGGGCTCATGAAGTTCTTTCTAGGAATTGAAGTCTGGCAATTTGAAAGTGGTATCTTTATATCACAGTCCAAGTATGCAAATACAGTTTTAAAAAGATTCAATATGTCAAATTGCAAGGCAATCCCAACACTAGTAATAACACGTTTAAAATTGAGCAAAGATGATGATGGATCAACTGTAGATCTTACACTGTTTAAAAGGATTGTTGGAATCCTAATGTATTTAACAGTGACAAGAATAGACATCATGTATGGAGTAAGTCTGATCTCAAGATTCAGGGAGTCACCAAAATACTCACATTGGCAAGCAGGTAAAAGAATTATGAGGTATGTAAGTGGTACAAAAAACTTTGAATAATGTATTCAACTTCATAAAATTTTAAACTCATAGGATATACTGACAGTTATAATGGAGGCATCACAGATGGAAAGAAAAGAAAATTTGGGTACACATTTCATTTTTGTACACGTGTTGTTTCGTGGGCGTCGAAGAAACAACCCATAGTAACTCTATCTTCAGCAGAAGCAGAGTATGTCGCAGCCACAGGCACCGCATGTCAAGTTGTTTGGATGAGAACAATTTTAAAAGATCAGTCACAAAACCAGCAAGAACCAACAACGATTTTCTTTGACAACAATTCAGCCATTGCCTTGTCGAATAATCATGTGTTTCACAATAAAACCAAACACATTGACACAAGGTATCATTTCATAAGAGAGCTGGTGAACAACAAAGAAATTTGTTTAGAATTTTGTAAGTATGAAGATCAACTTGTAGACATCTTTACAAAACCATTAGCAAGGGATAAATTTCAATATCTTCGAAGTTATTTGGGAATGACAAGTTCTATACAGTGAACTTTGTCATGAATAGAGCATGTTTTCTTCTCTGAAAAACATTTTGTAATATTTTGTTTTTTAAATTATGATCTACTCATAATTAAGGGGGACTGTTGGAAATATTAACTACTTGTTGATCCATAATCCAACCAGCCGACTCTGTTAGAGTCTGTATCATGTCAGAAAGTGCCAGAGAGTCTAACAAGATAAAGAGTTGAGATCTCTCATATATAAGACAGTAGAATTTAGTTTCTGAATCTAAGTTTCTAGGTAGAGAGTAATTGCATTATTTAAATGTTAATGTGGTTAGCGGGCATAAATCTTCTATATGAAGGATGAAATTGTAAATCAAAAAATAGAGAAGAGACAAACAAGCAACATAGAAGATAAGTGTGGAGAAGAAGAAGAAGGAAAACTCACTGAAGAGTTTGAAGCTCAAGCTTCTGTGTTTTTACCATGTTTGTATTTATGGCTGTAAGTTTTGTTATGTCATCAAATGAAATATAAATCCTTAAGTTTATGTTTGAATTAATGTTCAAGTTAGCCGCATATCTTCTCCATATTTATCGAGGTGAATGTTGTTTACATTTACTGTGAGTGAAAGACATCAAGAATCCATGAATATTTAATTGTGTAAAAGTTCCTAGTTTTAAGCGCAGAGGTTCGACACATCTTGTTTATTATTTTCTTATATGATATTGTGAGTGATTCGCAATATAGTTGTGTCGCAGTTAATAATAGGTTATCATAGTAAAAAGCATTTTTCATATTCCTAAGTCCTTAGAGTAGGAAATATAAAGTTATTGTGTGGAAGTGAAAACCTGTTCGCACATGAGTTGGTTGCAACCAAATTCATGTTGCAGTAAAATCCAATTGAAGCCAAAGTAAAAGTCCTTCACAGGTGAAGAGTCCATCGTGGTTACTCCTTCGCAGTAACTCTATCATAGAACAGTAACTTTGAACAGTAATTTCTTCATGCAGTAAATTCTGCCGCAAGAAAATTGAGTCGCAAGTTTTGAAAAAGTAAAAAGGAGAAAACAGAAAGGTTGTGTTGCATGGTAACTCAAGTTAATTGCCGTGGCCTTTGTTTTTCTTGAGAGCATCCAAGAATGTAATCGCTAAACTATATCAACTCCATGAGAACATGCAACTCTTAAAATAGGAGGTACACCTCTCAAAAACATAGCAATGCTTTCTAGATTTAATTTTATTAGAATTATTAAGTCTACATTTTATTTTAAATCTTTGTTTTGATTTGGAACTCAATTGGTATGTTCAAAGCATATGGATTATAATTTGTGTCTGTTTGTTGAACTTTCATATATTGTTCCCTCTTGCTTCCAATATTAATTCTCATTCTCCATGCCAATTTTTCATCGTCCTTGCAAATAGCTATGTGCATAGGCCCTAGATGTTGCGTCAATATCTCATATTAGCTGTAAAATTCTGGTTTATACCTCCTCAACCTTGTGATTTTGGAAACAATGCATTATCTAGTCAACCATTCCAATTTGGGAGGAGTGTGATATTTTCAAAATTTTCACTCCTTTTAAATATAACAAATATTTCTCTCCTATCAATAAAGAGGTGATCCTTCAACCGGTTTACTCCATGCTTCCTCAATTATTCCCCTTTTTCATCTTGGATGCACTTGGATGCACTTACATAGGTATCTCTTAGTGTTCATTAGATCAATATTATAGGGTGGCTTAGTGATGAAGTGAGATATCTTAGTTACTAAGGAGTATCTTAGTTATAGAGCTAATATAGCATACTAGGGTGGTAGATAGCTAAGACAGAAAGAGAGAGAGAGAGAGAGAGTTTTTGGGGTAGTGAGGGGGAATATGGGTTGTTATCAAGACATATTGAATCACATAAATATATCATGGTTTTGGGATGGAAGATGGGATGTATTGAATCATAAAGTCAAGAATAAACAATCTAGGTTTGTTGTAACCCTTATCCATATATTGATATTATCACCAAACAAAACATAGACAAATATTTTTTTAAACCAAGACTGTCATCAACTAATACTCCTAAGTATCTTTTTCGTATGCACTTTGTTGTCTACACAAGTTTCAATTTTATACTCAACTCCAAGATATACTAGTCACAATCAGAATATTGTCAATCATGGTATTTTTTAAGGATTGTAATATTATACTTAAGTATAGTATTCTAGGCCATTGTTTTGGATTGAAAAAAACATGTTTATAGATAGGTAGGCGAATATTAAATATGAAACATTAAATTTACAATGAAATGTGTAAATTTTGGTGAATTTTATGATAATAAAAACACACTTTATGTAAATGTAGGTGATATTAGACACTAAAAATGACCAAATAATGAATTTGTTTTTTAGAAAAAACCCAAAAAATAGCCAATTGGTGAAATTTCGCCACTAAAAATTACCCTATAGTGTGAATATTTTTCCATTTTGAAAGTACTATCAAATTTTTTAATAGCTTATTTTCTAAAAACTAAAAACATCTTTCCTTAGAACGATTTTTTTGTAAATTGTTTGTTTTACTTGCTTTATTTCTTTAATTTCAGTCCATAGCATAGATACAAGCATCTTCGTTCACATGATAAGAAAAGGAACTAGGAACATGTGCATAGGATTTTGTTTAAAGTCTAAACCAAAACATGTATGTTGCATATGCATAGGAATCATCTAAACAATAAATTTCTAAACCTACCAAAGTAACTTCTATGAATTGTCTATGACAACATTGTTTTCTAGCAAAAGCTCCCAACTGCTTATTTTTTTTTATGGCATAGAGGTTCGTGCTTATTTTTTGGATGGCATAAAGGGTGCGCTAGTGTTCAGTCATAAAACATGTATGTTGCATATGCATAGGATTCATCTAAACAATAAACTTGTAAACCTATCAAAGTAACTTCTATGAATTCGCTATGACAACATTGTTTTCTAGCAAAAGCTCCCAACTGCTTATTTTTCTGATGGCGTAGAGGTTAGTGTATATTAACTTGTAAACATATCAAAGTAACTTCTATGAATTATCTATGACAACATTTTTTTCTAGCAAAAGATCCCAACTGCTTATTTTTTATGATGGCATAGAGGTTGGTGCTTATTTTTCGGATGGCATAAAGGGTGCGCTAGTCTTCACTCATCTTGATTTTCATAGGTTACTGCACAACTTTATTGTTTAAATAATCCTAATTTCATTTGATTCAAGGCTTCAAGTTACAGTAATCCATAATCTTTAGCTAATTTTCTTGAGGCCACCTTGATCTGGATCCTAATTTTATTTGATTCAAGGATTCAAGATGCAATAATCCATAATGTTTAGTGTAACAAACATAAATAAGAAAATAATTAAATAATTAAATAATTTATAGTTAGGTTAGTATAAAAGGAGGCGTCTCCTCATCATGAATGTCCAAATCCATATTTAAGGCCAAGACATCATTGTAATATCCATCATCTAAAATATTATTCCTATTTACTGTTAAACATGATAGTCAGATTCGATTATCGAGGGATCAACCAGACTTGGTTGCTCCATTTGGTATCAGAGCGGATTCGCTCCTGCACTCTGAGCTCGGACTCATCTCATCAATTTTCGATTCCTCCGCTACTCCATTTCACCCATACCTCCCTCACTGCTCCTTCTATCATCTCCCTTGCACAACGTCCTGGCTGCATCTCCCCATCCGCTCTCCATCCATCTTTCCATTTCCCTACTCCCATATCTATGCAGCCCTCCTACAACCAATGTGACCACTGTTGCATCATCTCACACGTCACTGCATATTGAATCCCTACACACATTGTCTCTCCTATTCCCATCGCCTCCTTGTCTGTGCTAACCACTCTACCTCACACTCCCAAATTGCCAATCCCACACAACCTGTGTTCCTTAGTACCACATGACCTCTGCTACTGTGCCTCCTCTCCACGATGTCGCTCCCTCTCACCACCAACACTCATTCTCCCTTGCTACTGCATCTCTGTTTTCTCCATCCCTGTTCTCTTGGCCGCTTTCCCTCCTCTCCACCCCACACCAGCTATTTTGTGCTTCCTACCTACGCCATCCTCTCCACCTGCACTACCTCCTCTGTTGCTCCCTCTGCACACTCTTTCCACACCCTCCTTCTTTCTCATGCTCCTCCCTTCCACCTCGAAAATCTCCATCTTCCACCTACTATCTCCTCTCATCCTCGTGCGATCTACCATCGCGCCTCCATTGACCTCTCCTCCCATCTGCATTTTCTTCCCATGCCCGTTGTTCCTGTGCTTCCACCACCGTTGCTCCACTTCGACGACCTGCACAAACCCCCCCAAAAAATTAAATATGATACTATAATATTATAATATTTATTTCAAAATATTATAATATAAAATATTTATAATATTTAATTTTGTTTTATTATATTTAAAACAAAATAACAAAATAAAGGTTTTAATATATAATAATTAATTATTATTTCTTAAAACCGAACTTCATTTAAAAAATAATAATAATAATAATAATAATAATAATAATTAATATATTATTATTCAAATTTCATCTCAAAATCCAAAATAGCGTTGAAATACACACCTCCGCATACAAGGTCCAAGACCGCGGCGGAGCTAAAAGATAAAATCGAAAAAATGGACAGGGACATCAAGTCCCTTATTGCTAACCAAAAAGGCTTGAAGGAAGCGATGCAAAATAACAATACAGTACTCAAAGATGAGCTTGTTCTGGTACTAGAAAGAAGGCTAGATGAAAAATTTGACATCCTTAGCGAAACAAAGACCTAGATGACAAATTGAGTACCATGAATCAAAACATAAGCACCATGACGCAGAACCATAATACATTAATCGAGATGTTACAAAGGCTCATACCCAGTTCGGACCAAGTTAGCAGTCCAGACATGTTAGATGCCTCATTTCATGTTGCCACCCAGGAAACATCCACAAAGAATCAAGAAGAATTGCAAAAAGAAATAAATATTAATAATGCGACGCTTAAGCAAGAGATAGAAACAAAAGTACTACCAGATATGGAGGAAAGATTAAATACAAAATAGATGCTATCAGTAAGATAGTAGAGAATAAAAAGGTTAAAAATTGCCAACCACAGCAAAACAATTTAAATATGTCACTTGCATCGTCCAATAGTTCCGAGCCACCATCAAATCGTAAAGCAAAAGGAAATCAATATCGTCCTTACAAAGTGTACCAATCTAAGGAAAAAATAGAGTTGTCAAAATACAATGGAAGTGAAGACCAATGTGTTGCTTGGATAAACAAGGCAGAAGAATACTTCGACATTTACAATATTCAATCTGATGAGGAGAGGGTGAAATATGCGTCAATGCATATGGAAGGGTATGCCTATAATTGGTACTTACGGTGGAAGAGAGATAATTTTACCTACACCTAGAATTTGTTCAAAAATGAATTTTTCAATAGGTTTCAAGGAATCAAAGAAGATGAATTTTTCAGTAAACTTACCAGATCACAACACGTTGGAAGCATTGACGAATTCACACATCAGTGGGAATCCTTATTGACACGAGTATTTGGGTTGTTTGACAATCAAAGACTCGAAACATATTTAGGAGGTCTTAAACCATACCTCCAAAAAGAGTTAAAGTTGCATGACATACCTAATGTAGAAGTAGCAAGACATAAAGCAAAAGCCGCATAACACGGATTGGAAGGAATTAAAACAAGAGGCAATAACCATTATCGACAAGAAAAAGAGACACAATGTAGGTACTGTGCAGATACTTTTACAGTCGGTCATCAATGCCACAAACCTCAATCATATTCCTATGAAATGGAAAATAGATCGAAGTCATCTAACAGTTACTCTGATAATAGAAAAAAGAAGAAAAACAAATGTTGTCGATGCAGTGATGACTGGACCCTTGGTCATAAATGTAGGAACAATCACACAATACAGTGCAAAATCATCAATGGAGAGGAAGTGCAAGTCTCTGCTCAAGAGACCTTGTTTGATTCTAATACCGACACCGAGTCAAAATGAAGAACAACATTAAGAAAATACTTAAACTTTGAGGACAAAGCTCCCTTAAAGGGAGTGGCAATGTAACGACCATAAATAAGAAAATAATTAAATAATTAAATAATTTATAGTCAGGTTAGTATGAAAGGAGGCGTCTCCTCATCATGAATGTCCAAAGCCATATTTAAGGCCAAGACATCATTGTAATATCCATCATCTAAAATATTATTCCTATTTACTATTAAACATGATAGTCGAATTCATTTATTGAGGAATCAACCAGACTCAGTTGCTCCCTTTAGCCCATTTTCTTAAGGGCACATCGATATGGGATAGGTCTAACAAACACAGGGCACTCCCACCTCCTATAATTTTGTCCTCCTTAACATTCACGGCAAACAAATAATGGATTTTCACACAACCTTTTCCCTGATTATTACATGAAATAAAATTACGGATTTAACATGGATGAATTGGCTATAGGTAACATAGATGGCCTAGATGAACTACATTTTATTAGTATTAGAAATATCTATGCATCTTTTGATAGCTCTACAAGTATTTGAAAAATTGATACAAGCATTTGGAAGTTTTTAACAAGTAGAGGTTCGTGTTAAAACATAAGATTTGCAATTGATCAACATAGCGAGTACATTGTCTTTTTATATGAGCATCCTGATAAGAAAAGAATGTTCACACCTTCGTTGCTTTCAACAATTTCCAATTCAATTATAAACTTAACGACATGGAATCTCATCCATTTTGTTTAATAGGTTACCTTTTTTTTTCCAAAGAAAAAAATTCGTAAATATTTTATTGACATTCAACAGATGGCCCTCAAAGTCCATTATACACAACCAACTGTCTAATAGGTTACCTACTCCATTGAATAATTACATTCATAAACTTCTTTATTCCAATACATTAATTTTATATTCTCATCATGTCATATAACATACCCAAATTCTTTAAGTAATCTTTAAGGAAATGGGATAATTTTTTTGTTTTTCAGCTTTGTCTTAGCCACGAAAACGTTAGTCTCCATGATTAACTCTACATACGAGAAGATTGTGAGGCTAATATTTTACATTCAAAACGAACTAAAATCAAGACACTAAAATACTTTTCTCAAAGCCTCGCCGCTTTTCTAGCATAGTCAAAGTCAAATATCAATTCTAATCCATTGAAGAATGTAATAAAGTAAATTAAACATAAAAATATGTGTATCACTTAATTTTATGGTTACAAGACAACTTCCATTTTCAAGTGTATATGGTTACTATACTTTCACAAAGGTAATCTAAATATATGGTTTACTTTTATGAGGGGAGTTACATATGTAAAGAGGAATTCCACTCTTAGATATCTTGTAATGGCTAAAATGAAATAACGATTAATTTAGTTAGTCATACAAATAAAACATTGAAGTTTGAAAAAACTTATGGTGTTTTTAATAAAGACATAATGTGGGGAAACCTTGTTTGGAAAGTTAAGGCACTCTTTTATTTTTTGTTTAATAAATTATTTTAAAGGCGAGGTTTAATACCGGGTAGGAAAAAGTAGTTATGGAGATGAAATAATATTGAATGCTACAATGCTTCCTTTAAATAATCGAGTTTGTATAAACTAAGGATTTAGGTTATCAATTTAAGAGTGGAGTTATAACACTATTCAATTGGGTTTTCTATTATTATAATATTATGTGAGTTAAGAAATTGTCACTCTAATTTAGTTATATGTTAACATGAACATGGGGCAACCATGCCTCTAAGAGGTTTAATTGAGTTGAGGTTATTATGATTTTAACTAGTATGTTGAAGATTATGTTAAGATTAATGTTAACAAAAAAAGCTTACTAATATGATGATAAGACTTTATTGAATTAATTATGATTTTAACTAATGGGATAGTGCAAGCTAATGAGGGTCACTTTTGGCACGTTAGATACAATAGAAAACTGAAAAATCAACAATCTCTCAACTTAATTGTTTTTTTTGAGATACTTACACAAAATATCTTGCTTTGAGTAAAAAAGATTAAATGTAGGAAATTGAATCACGTTTCCAAAATACAAGGTTTATGTATTGAAATTTTTTATAAACATGTCAAATTTCATTTTTTCTAACAGTCACTTTTTTTTCATTAGGCAAATCATAAGGTATATGTTTTTGTGGGTGCAGCCTTTGAGGTCCTAAATGATGCTTTCGGGAAACAAAACTTTGAAGGCATGTAGAGAACATATAACACTAGTGCAGCACTATTTTTCAAAAATAAAATTAGTAATTTTTTATTTTTTTATAATTATCTAAGTGATCATTCCTCGAAAATGGTACATCTTTTGTGGGTGTAGCCTTTGAAGGTCTTAATGAAATATTCATGAAATTGTTTTTTTAGAGAATGTAGAGGTCATTGTCTTCTAGTGCACCATATAATTGTGTTTTAAAACGATTACGAATTGAAAAAGTTATGGGAATAACACTAACGACATGTATTTTGAGTTAAGGAGTTAAGACATAATAGAAATTGAAAACAAATAGGAAAATATAATTTTTTTAATAAAAATTACATATTTAGAATCTGCAGAAAAAATGCTATTTACGTTTAAGATTTCATCAAAATTGACTGTGTGTAGCATACTGTAACGAGTGTGTAAATAGCAACTTCTTCAGAAAATGGGGGAAATGCCTAATTAGCTATGGTTTATTATTTACCATAGCACAAGTTTGGTATTACCAAAGCAAATTCCAAACCATACACACAGGACTATTGGTGACATGTAAGCAAGTGAATTGGCATGTTTAAATTCAAATTTCATTTCCTGCCTTGTAGAATTCCTAAACACGCACACATTATATAACTACAGAACGTGAGCACGTTATATAAATACAAAACATGTGCATGTTATATAACTATAAAACGTGAGCATGTTATGTAACTCTAAGACGCATTATGAGTGGGTTGATGATGATGAATATGATGGTGATGATGATGATGATGATGATGATGATGATGATGATTTTGAACACCATGATGATGAAGATGGTGATGGTGAATGTCATGATAATGAGGATGATGATGATGATGTGCATGATGATGGAGAATATGTAGATCAACATGATGATGATCATCATCATCGTCTTCATCCTATTGATCATCATCATCATCTTCATCATCATCATTGTCTTCATCATCATCATCATCATGTTGATCGTCATCGTCTTCATCATCATGATCATCGTCATCATACACATCATCATCATCATCCTCATTATCATTATGTTCACCATCATCGTCTTCATCATCAAGGTGTTCAACATCATCATCATCATCATCATCATCACCATCATCTTCATTGTCATCATCATGTTCATCATCATCATCATGCTGATCATCATCGTCATCATGACCCTCATGATCATCATCATCGTATTCATCACCATGATGTTCATCGTCATCATCACCATCATCACCATGATCTTCATCATCATCATCATGTTGATCATCATCACGATAATCATCATAATCATCATCATCTTCTTCTTCATCATCATGTTAATCATCATCATCATCATCTTCTTCATCATCATCATCAAGTTGATCATCATCGTATTCATCATCATGACCCTTATCATCATCATCATCATCATCATCATCATCATGTTGATCACCATCATCTTCATCATCATGATAATCATCGTCGTCATCATCATCAGCAGTAGCATCATCGTCTTGAATATCATGATGTTCATCATCATCATCATCATCTTCATCATCATCATGATCATGTTGATCACCATCATCTTCATCATCATCATCATCATAATCGTCGTCTTCATCATCATGATGTTCATCTTCGTCGCCGTCATCATCATCATCATCATCATCATTATCATGACCATCATCATCATCATCATAATCACCATCATCATCGTCATCATCATTATCATGATGTTCGTCATCATCGTCTTCATGATCATGATGTCCATCATCATCATCATCATCATCATGTTCGTCATCATCTTCTTCATTATCATCGTCTTCATCATCATGATCATCATCATCATCATCATCATCATGTTCATCTTCATGATGATGATGATCATCATCATCATCATCGTCGTCATCATGTTTATCATCATCACCATCATCATCTTCATCATTATCATCATCGTCGTCATCATCATAACCATAATCATCATCATCATCATCATGTTGATCATCATCATCTTCATGATCATCATAATCATCATAATCATTATCATCATAATCATCATCATCATGATCATCATTATCATCATCTTCTTCATAACCATCATGATCATTATCATCATCATCATCATCATCATCATGTTGATCATCATCGTCTTTTTCTTCATCATCATCATGTTGATCATCGTCGTCTTCATCATCATGACCCTCATCATCATCATCATCATCTTGATCACCATCGTCTTCATCATCATGATCATCATCATCATCATCGTCTTGAAGATCATGATGTTCATCATCATCATCATGTTGATCACCATCGTCTTCATCGTCATGATCATCATCGTCATCATCATGATCATCATCGTCTTCATCATCATGATGTTCATCAACATCATCATCATCATCATAATCATCATCATCATTATCATGACCATCATCATCATCAGCAGCAGCAACAGCAGCATCATCACCATTATCACGATGTTCATCATCACCGTATTCATCATGATGATGTTCATCGTCATCATCATCATCTTCTTCATTATCATCATCTTCATCGTCATGATCATGATCATCATAATCATCATCATCATCATCATCATCGTTATCATCATCATCATTATGTTCATCTTCATCATCATCATCATGATAATCATAATCATGATCATGATCATGATCATTATCATCATCATCATCACAATCATCATGTTCATCATCATCACCATTATCATGTTCATCATCATCATCATCATCATCATCATGTTGATCATCATCTTCTTCATCATCATCTTCATCATCATGATCATGATCATGATCATCATAATCATCATCATCATCATCATCATCATCATTATCATCATCATCGTCATCATGTTCATCATCATCGTCTTCATCACCATGATCATCATCATCCTCATGACCATCATCAACATCATCATAACCATCATCATGATAATCATCATTGTGATCATGATGATGATGATCATCATCATCGTCGTCGTCGTCATCATCGTCGTCGTCGTCGTCATCATCATCATGTTCATCATCAGCAGAACCATCATCATGTTCATCATCATAACCATCATCATCACCATCATCATGTTCATCATCATCCTCTTCATCACCATGATCATCATCATCACCATCATCATGTTCGTCATTATCATCATCATCATCATGTTCATCATCATTGTCTTCATCACCATCATCATCATCATCACCATCATCATGTTCATCATTATCATCATAATCATCATCATCATAACCATCACCATCATCATCATCATGTTGATCATCATCATCTTCATCATCATGATCATGATCATCATAATCATCATCATCATCATCATCATCATCTTCATCATCATCATCATCATCATCATCATGTTCATCATTACCATCATCGTCTTCATCATGATTATCATCATCATCACCATCATCATGTTCATCATCATTATCATCATCATCATCATCATGTTGATCATCATCGTCTTCATCATCATGATCTTGATCATCATAATCATCATCATCATGACCATTATCATCATTATCATCATCATCATCATCATCATCATCCTCATCATCATAACCATGATCATCATCATCACCATTATCGTGATGTTCATCATCATCGCCATCATCATCATCTCCTTCATTATCATCATCTTCATCATCATGATCATGGTCATCATAATCATGATCATTATCATCATCATCATCATCTTCATCTTCATCATCATGATCATGATCATCATAATCATGATCATTATCATCATCATCATCAGGTTCAGCATTATCACCATCATCATGTTTGCCATCATCACCATCATCATGTTCATCATTATCATCATCATCATCATCATCATCATAACCATGATAATCATCATCATCATCGTCCTCATCGTCATGTTGATCATCATCGTCTTCATCATCATGATCATGATCATCATAATCATCACCATCGTGATCATGATCATCATCATCATCATCATCATGTTCATCATCATCGTTTTCATCACCATCATCATGATCTTCTTCATAACCATCATAATCATCAACATATTCTTCATCACCATCGTGCTGATCTTATTCATCATTATCATCATCACCATGATGTTCATCATCATCGTCTTCATCACCATGATCATCATCATCATCGTCGTCATCGTCTTCATCATCATCGTCTTCATCATCATCGTCGTCGTCGACATCATCATCAACATAGTCATCTTCATCATCATCATCATCATCATCATCGTCATCATCATCTTCATCATCATCATCACCATCATCACCATCATGATAATCATCATCGTCTTCATCACCATCAGTATCATCATCTTTGTCTTCATCATCATCATCATCACCACCTTCATGTTCATCATCATCCTCATAGTGAGAGAGGGAGGGATGGATTAAGGGAGAGAAAGAAACATATAGGGAGGTATGCAGAGAGAATGAGGGAGGTATATTTAGAAAGAGATAGGGATATGTAGGGATTATTGGGGCTATAGAGAGAAACATTTATATGCGTGAAAAGAAGGGAACACTAAAAACATTTGCTTTGTTGCTAACCATAGAAAACATTTGTTTTCTTATAATTTTATTTGTTGCCTTAGCCGTGCACCCACACTATTAATTGTGCTTAACCATATCACGTACGCGGTTTTACTCTATATAATGTGTGCACGTTTTAGGAATGTAAAAACAATGGATTGTTTTTGTATGAGAGCAACTTCACTCTGTTTTTACGAAAATCCGATTACCGCGCGCTTTTTCAAGAGCACTAGCCTGCCTGTGGAAATACTTACAATACACATTCTCCATCATTCTTTTTGTTATGCAAGTGCAGCATTGAGGACATCTTTCATGGTTGAGGAGCACACAGGTAAATATATCAAGCTTCAATGTCATTTCATGGTGATGGTGGATATACACAATTGTACAAGAGAATTAGCTTGAGGAACAATTTATGATTTAACTTTCATTTGCTTATTATTCAAGAGAACCAAAGGTAAATTTTCCCATTCATTATTGTTTTGATGGGAAATATGAACAATTGAGAAGGAATATTGAAGCACCTTGAAGGATCACTAGTTATAAAGCAAGTTAAAGGTTTGAAAGCTTGTAATTGAGGAGCAACAAAAACAAACTATATTGAATTGATCATTGTGGTGATCGGGAATGTACGTAACCGAGGAAGAAAATCAACAAGGAAGAAGAGACCTTAAGAAGTCATCGAAGAAGAGAAAGAAAAGAAAAGATTAGACATGATGAATCGAAGGATTTCTTTGGAAACTAATCCAAATACAATTATAGAGGATACGACAGTTCATCCTATTAATCCAGCATAAGAAAAAAGGAAGCATTCACTAGAGGGACCTTCAATTTCCACAATAGTTGTTGAACAAGCACCCCATGGAAGTATTCAAGAAGCAAAATGTAGGTCCTCATTAGGGGATGTTTCAAATCCCACATCAAGTCAAAGTGATAAGTTACCATCTCACGACGAAGCTCATGAAGAGGCATTGGACATGGAGCCTACTATTGAAAAGGCATTGGACATGGAGCGTATTGTTGAAGAAGAAAATATTATCTGGACCATTGGTGAGGATGTTGGACTTCCACCATCCAACTACTAGGAAGAGAATGAAGGACAACAAGTTGCTACTAAAACGCCAAGGCGTATTGCTGATGCGCTATATGATAGAAATCCAACCCCCTTACCTCCATTAGAAATCACACATCGAAGAACTCTGAAGCGTATACAAGTTGATGAAGGACTCCGCAATTCCATTGAAGTTACGCTATCTAAACGCAGTATTGCTTATCAAACTCAACATATACTAAATAAATATTTTGTTTCTAAATGTGATGGAGATACATGTCGATTATTTTTGTCATTGTTAAAATCTAGGGGCATGAATATTGTTAGGAAATCGTTAGGGATAAAGATGATAAAGACTTCTGGACCAAATTCTCATATAGTTAAAAGCTTAGTAGATGCCTTTGGTAAAATTGGTAATAACACACAGTCAAAGGACCGCAATGCGGCTCGTCGTGTGTTGTCACAAGAAATTGTAAATAAGAACACCAGGGTCCTTTGTTTTCTGAAGCCTACATCTAAACTAGTTAATTTGAATGTAAAAATACTCCGTAGGTATTCTATTAGAAGAGAACATATTGACACAACCGCCCAGACAGATTTTTGGGCCTTTATTGGTCAGTTGCCATGTCGTGACATGAAGCTAGTTGATGCAGTAAAGGGACTAGTGCAGAGTGTTTGGCATGATCACACAATGCCTTCTTCAAACTAGAAGGATGTACTAAAACTGAGAAGGGGTTCAAAGGACCGTGAACCACATATTAAGCATCTTCTTGATATAACACAAACATAACTATATGAGAAATTTAGGGATGAACATAGACAATTGAATTTGGGGAAAAGATCTTTTGAGAAATGTAAGCCCTGGTATGTTAGAATAAATACTCTTTGTAACACTTGTTGTTGTAGATACCATGTATAATATGAATATTACTATGAAACATTTTTGTACATTTGTTGTGTGTTGCATACTAACCATGTGCAGGATTTCTCCTTGACAATACCACCGACCTCATCAAGAGAATTCATTCATAGTATCATGTGCAATAGTCCTGAGGGGCAAACTTACTAAGCAAAATCCTGTTTGGATGGAACTTGCTTCAACTATGCTAGAATGGAATTATTGATCCATTGTATGCACGAGACTGGAGACAAAGAATTTGGGAATATGGTTACAAACATGAAATTTTTCAAATATATCAGCTATGAAATAGTCCCAGGGAAAGAAAGCAAAAAAATACAATTGGTGACATCTCAGGTACATGCATTTATCAATAAATTTATGTTTGAATAGTCACATTTCATTCCTTACTTCCAAAAAAAAACTGATAATGAGATCATTTTGTGTCAACAGGTACCACTTAGTGTCTTCGTCAAGGAATTTATTGAAAAGACACATCAATATGTTCAGCATGTCCACTTGGCACGATGGCAGGATGAGAAGTTTAGAATATGCAGAGATACATTTCCTTGTGGTACTATCCTTTTAGTTGTTTATTTTGTCGAGAACTATACTCTGCAACCTCAAAATGAGATCCAAAGTCGGTATTATCACTTTGAGCAGGTTTCCTTGATGGTGCATATCACAAATAGGCATGTCCCAAATAGCAGTGAAGAGAAAAAAGAAATTCTAAAGGAATATCACTTCTACATAAGTGATGATAGGTGCCATGACTTCTACTATGTACGTCATTGCTTCATCATGTTCTATGATCATTTGAAGGGTAGAAACATATAGATGGATCGACATTGGATTTGGTCTGATGGATGTGCTGGTCAGTTAAAAAATGCACGCATATTTCAATGGTTGTGTTTATTGCATAAAACTACAAAGTTTCACATATGTGGAACTGTTTTGAGACTAGGCATGGTAAAGGAGAGCATGATGGAGCCTGAGCATGTGTCAAAACAGCCCTACGAAGAGAGGACATGAAATTATCTACAATATCTACTATTCGAAATGCACAATCTATAGTTAGGTGGTGCACATCAGTAATGGGAGAGGAATCAGCTATACGAGTAGAATCCATAAGAAAGAGACATGTGGAGATATTTTTTTGGGAGGTGGTAGACATAGATCGTTCACATGAATGGGAATGCAAGAATATTCCTGGGACTCGTGGCTTTCATTCGGTTCAAAGCTCTGATAACCTAGTATTTGAAATTTGGACCAAAAAACTTTCTTGTTTTTTCCCACCTTGTTGTGATGGTGACTGGGATGTGTGTGAATCATTGGACTAGGTTGATAGATGGGATCACATATCACTACCACTTCATCAGCATGCAATTGTTGAGTTAAATCTATTGGAAGAAGACCAATCGTCTATTTCTATAGATTTTGATAATGTATCAGACCTTGTACAACCTGGTATGATGCATTTCCTTAACATTTTTTTGTAAAATTTACGTACTCTTGAAACTCACATTAATGGCCTTGTATCACACAAAAAATATTTGATCATATACCTACAATCATACTATGGAGGACACATATATGCAGTGGTTTCCTCAAAATATAGTGAATGGGGTGGTGATTACTAGTTGGCACGCTGTATAGAGGGAAAACAAACCCTCATTATGTCCATGACTGATCATGAAAACAACCACTTCCCCATCGGGTCTATGGTTTTTAAAGGTGAATACCTTACACATGAAAACAATGCAAGAAAGAAGGGTGGATATTTTTACAAGGATTACAAACCAGGTGCAAGTGTGTATCACTTTACCAACTTAATCATTGGTACAAACCTCTAGGTACGAACAATCCCTAGCCGAAATTCATTGAAGGTACACTACTTCTTACCGGATACAAAGCACGAGAGACTAATGGAGACCATCATTATAAGAGATGATTCAGAGGGCTTGGTTGTATGATAATAGGTGGGATCTAGCATGATGAGGTATGTATCATAATTTTAATTTTCCCATGTATGTTTCTTATGAATATTGGCTGCCCCATTTTCTCTTGGATTGTTAGCATTTGGAGCTAGTACATATGGCTTTGTACCTGATTTGTTGAAGTTCTTGTTGGCTGGAAAATGGTTGTTATGTTTTCTATATGGTGGTTAGTTAAATCTTGGTTTGCGGTTATCAGAGAAGGTCCTAGACCTGTCTCTGCTTATGTTAAGGTTCTCTTGCCTCGGTTGTCCATGCTCGTAGAAAAATATAGCTTTGTGCAAGGCGGTGTCAAATGTTTATGCATGTCAAATTCAATCCTCTCCCGAAAGTTGGGAGGAAGACATCCTAAAAACTGTTGTACTTTTACTTTATCATCCTTAATGTAGGGTACATAGCGGCAACATATCCAAAAATCTATTAATAAAATCATCTATAGTCATGGATCCCATACGTAACTCGTGAAACTCTTTCACTTTTCTATCAAAGAATCTCTTCGACATGTATTTGTCTTGAAAAATCTTGCAAATCTTACTCCACCGTATTTATCTTAACTCATTTTCTTGGTATGCTTCAAGTCTCTCCACCATCTAGCTGTGTTTCCATTTAAGTTATAAATGGATAGATGAGCTTTCATCTCGCTAGAGTAGTTATGAACTCAAAAATATTTGCTCATTCCCAATAGCCACTCTTCAACTTTTTCTCCCGTATTCATCTCTCCTTCATAGGTTGGGGATTTTATTTTTCGGAAGTCTCCCTAAATATTGTTATCATTTCTCAGTTTCTTTCTGCATGGGGAAAGAGAATCGACACTAGAAATACTGTGATAATCTCCTTCTTGAGGTTCAAGGGTATGCTCTTCTTTTCCTTCTTCTCTCGGGCTGCTGGCCCATTCATGATAAAATTATTTCTTGAACCTATTTGTGGAATGAGTGGGTTTTCCCTACGAGCTTCCTCCCGCCATGTTTCGCAACAATGCTTCATTAATTGCGTGTTGTTCCTTTCTTTCATTCATATTGTCATCTCTAAAACTCTGCAAATATGCTTGGATAATTTGTATGGTTTTCATTAGAACAGAATTCAGTTCCACCACCAGTTCTGCTTCTTGGGTGGGGGTATTCAACTTCCCTTGCTAGCTATTATCTTCTTCAGTGTTCAGTATCTACACTGTTCTTTTAAAATCTTGTAATTGTAAATTTTTAATAACAACAAAAATTGTTGTTAGTTAATAGAATTTAAAAACATACCTTATTTTCTTTGCAACAAATGTCTGGTACGCCCATTTGGTCTCTTAGTGTTGAAACTGGACTCTGATACTACTTGTAATGTCCCCAAAATATGAAAATAAATTTTTTTATTAGGCTAGTCATTTACTTCTTGAGTTTGGAATTATTCATACTTATACGGAATGTGTCGTACTTCATTTACTGTGTTGTATGGTCATGAATTGTCTTTACTTCCTGCATTCATATTTTTCGATGTGGTTATAACTATACTATTTATGTTATCATGATGTTGCTTACTATATTGATATATGGTTACTTATTTATATGTATGTTAGTTATTTCGGTTATATATTAAGTGGTTATAAAGTTCAATTAATGTTGTATAAACAATTCTGACTTAGCTTGTTATTGAAAAAGGGGTGGAGTGGTGGGACTTGTTTCCCTTGTAAACACCTGAGAGGTAATTGTTTTCTACTTGTCACTTCGGGGCTTACAAGACATATGCATTTCTTTCCTTGTCGCATGTAGGTGCACTTGACGACGGAAAACTGCTTATAAAAGCGAAACAAGACATATTGCATGTTTGTCACTAGCACTTAGCTTAAGCTACGAGGGACTTAAAGTCCTATCCTAGTCACTATTTTAACTGTTGTTAGTTGATATTTATACAAGGATGGATGTTTTGTTATCCTATGTTGCACGAGTTACTATTGTTATTTTTACGGACTCTATGACAATGATTTTATTACTGCTACACTTATTATTTATATGGAACACATTTATTATGGTATTAAACACTTGGTATCTTGGTTTGTGTTTTAATATGGTTTTCGTGTATTAATTTAAAACCTTTACAATATCCCTTCCATGTCATATTTCATATGCCATGGACTATCGCTTAAACCCTATGTATTCGTTTCACATATTGCATGGCACGTTGATTAAACATGGTTTGTAAGGGTGGAATGAACTATACAATAAGGGTTTGGAAATATGTTAATGGAGGTCAGGGTGGCGACATAAATGCACCTTGGAAGGCATGGCCCTCAATATTAGGGATTGGGCTCTTGCTTTGTTTGCCTCTGCATTGTGTGGTGTTATGAAGCTTTGAAGTTTTGGTCGTGATGACAGGTACGTATCCCTCTCTGGTTTAACAATGTTGTTTGTCTGTTCACTTTGGATTCAATGCATACTCCTTGCCGTGGCTTTTATTTTGGGTTTAAGGTTGCAGGGTATGAAGAAATTGTGGGTCTTGGGTCATCTTGAGTCAACGCCATACCCATTCGGGTAAGACCTGTTGTACAACTCTAAAACTTGTCCCTCTCTTGCGTTGTTGTCATGACAGAGTTAAATATTGTTCTGGGTTTGAATGTATGACTCTGGTTTTAAGTTGGGGTTTAAGTTGGGGGTTTAGTGCCTTTGGATCAGGACTTAATGTTTTCTGGGTTTTTTTTTAAGGATGCTCTGCATAGTTTTAATGCGTTGGTGAACATTCCCAGGCTCTACGAATTGTAATTTTGTGTATGTTTGAGTACGGTGACAACACCATTCCTTGCAATGGTGCAAGGCCAAGGTTATATGACTATGTAATTCTTACTTGGTGTAAATGGATGCTATCTAGAACATTTATATTTTGTGTGTGTTTATTGGTTGTTTATTTATAGCATTTTCATACTGTCGAATCGTGGGTATGATACTGATTCATTGGAATTAGTTAGACTCTGTGTGAAATCACAAATCTTGTTTAAGTTATTTAAATGGATCCATTATCTACGGTGTTTCTCCTTTCGAGCCAAGTCGTAGATGGAAAATGGCATTCCTACCATTAGAGATGCGATTGTGTGTTGGTTAAATGATTTATCATTTTTATGTTTTGATTAGTGGTTAATGAATACTCTGTGCATATGAGCCGTGGCTGTGGATGTAACGCTTCAATGGGTTTCATTGCTATTCGCATAGTGTTGACAGGGTTGTAATGTTGGTGTTAATGTTTAAATGTTTTGTTATGTATAGGTCCGAGGGCCATAGTTAGAGTGTGTATTTTTATTTGGGTCTTTCGACCACTATGTAGAGATTAGATATATTTCATTTATGGCATGTGTATTTATAATAGTGTGGTTTAATAGTTGAAACACTACAACATGTGGTAGAAAATAATAACGACTCCTACAGGATTCAATATGGTGACTTGTAAATAAAACGATTGAACAGGAATTGATCTTGGGTCACTATGGTTGTAAATATTATTATTATATGGGTCTGTTTATCCATTTAACGTTTACAGGAATTGATCATGCGACCTATGTGTATTTATGCTACGTTTATAATAGAGTTCTGTGCATAGCATTTTTTTTAATTTTATTATGAATCGATCCTATGATCTATCAGTTATTTATGCTATGTTGTTAATGAGTGATGTGCATAACGATGGGGTTGACTTTATTAGGAATGAGATGGATGTGTGTTGATTTTCGTAGATGTAGTTGGTATATTAAGTATATGGTTTTGGTTCTTGTTTAAATAAAGTATAAATCTCACACCATATTGAAATGGTCTCAATAGCTTGACTGTTTTACTTGGTTAAATATTAGATGTGAAATATTGTGTTTAAAAGGATGTTTAAAATAGAGATAAAGCTTCATACCATTAGAGGTCTCGATAGCTGGTCTGTTTGATATTTCCTTCCTATTTGATTATGGTTCTATTTATATTTAAATAATGGATATGATTTGTTTTCTTAGGTTAAGAATTTAATTAAATGAGTTTATAATTGAGTTTGGTTTATAGCTTATACTTAAATAGTATTTTTTCTCCTAAATAAAGTTCTACTGGCAATATGAAATTTGCTAGTAGAATCCATAGGTAAAATAAACATACAGACTCTGTTTAGAGAAATTTCTAGGTCTTAGGAAAAAAACAAGTTTAAGCTATGAAATAAAATGCGGAAATAAATTGGAAGAAACAAAACTCTTGAATGTCTTTCAGACAGAAAAACATTGCAACCCAGTGTTTAGAGATACTACATAAAATAGTCTAAACAAGAAATAAATTACATAAATACGGTTAGAAATATAATATAAAGCCTTAAATATACTAACATAAAATATAATAGATAATGGAATAGAAAAACATCAAGAACCTCATACCTGTATGGTGAAGCTATTCAAATGGTTGGAAACCTGCACACATAATTACCAAGCATTAGCAAATTCATAGACAGATATGACCTCTATATAGATAACTGAATCACTTGGGAACTATGATGTTCCACCCAACCATGACCCAGAACCATTCTTGGTTTTCATCCGGATCCCCCCAAGCTGGTCCCAAGATGCAAGTAGCTTAGAGCTCCTAAGGTAAGGATTCCCTAGCTGGGATATCAAATATGAATTAGTTCTCCATTTTACTCTTAGGAAAATGTTCTCCAAGAACTCTCTTGAGAATAAACAGGTAGAAAATAATGATTCCCAAAATGATGGAAGAGATCCCCAAGCCTCTCTTTGGTTTGGGTCTTTATAGGGGAAGTTAAATCAAGAAATGATTTTATTTCTTGATTTAACCCTTTTATTTAATTTAGGCACTCTTAGATATTTAACATAGGAACTTTTAACTAGTTCCTATTTGGTCCTTTGTAGGTATTTAATTATCTTT
>LPNX010323933.1:490449-554087 GCA_001517045.1 Pseudotsuga menziesii | reverse complement strand
ACTAGGGATATACCATGTTAGGTCTTCTAGGCTAGGAAACTCTAAACATCCTTGCATGTTGGATTCCCTCGTATAACATAATAGTTTTTCAGTACTTGATGAGATATAGAAATTTGAGATTTCATTTAATCACTTATAAATAAGTCAGATGAGATCAATATTTTACTCAAGTTGTTTTCACTCGAACTCACTAATTCTTTTCAGTAACTCCTAGCACTTATCAGAGCCCATACTCAACGCTAAAAATAGGGAGTTACAAACTTCGTACAATTACATAGCTCCTCGCTCAACACTAATTCTAGGATGTACTTGCAGGATACACCTAGGGATACAATGGCCAAGGATCCAATGTTCTAGAAGTTATGCTCAATGTCAACTTGGAAGGTTCTAGGGCTTATGCCCAACACTTCCAATTATCTTTTCATGTGCTTTAGAGATTCCTTCTCAACATAAAGGTTTTCATAATTCATGTTTTTCATAGATCCTCGCTCAACACAATATAAACACTCATGTGCTCAAGAGCTTCTCGCTCAAAACAACATAAACACTCATGTACTACAGAGCTTCTCGACCAACACAACATAAACACTCATGTGCTCCAGAGCTTCTTGCTCAACACAAACATTCAAATACTCATGTGCTCCAGAGCTCCTCGCTCAACACAAAACATCTCATCAATCATGTGCTTCAAGGTCCATAACCAAGACATAAAATCATACATAAAACATATGTAACTGTCTTACGCCCAATATATCAAACAAATCATCACGTTCATATGCAGTGGGGTCCTAGACCCAATATATCAAAATAAAAAATCAAAGTAACATCATAGTCAATGGGGCTTATTCCCATAAGTGTTAGGTAAAACTTCGGGATATTACATCCGTCCCCGCTTAGAACAGCACCATCCCTGGTGTTCTAGGGACTTAGAATGAAATGAGGAAACAAGGAGGGGTAATCCTTTCTCATGGTGGCTTCATTTTCCCGAGTAGCCTCATTGGATTCGAAGTGCTTCCATTGCACTTTCAACTGGACTATGGTGCGCTTCCTGAGATGCACCTCTCTCTTGTCCAACATATGAAGAGGTTTAGGGAAAAAATCCCCTTCAAGTTCCACTTATAGTAAGGACCAATCAATCACATGTTTAGTATCATAAAAATATTTCTTTAATGATGATGCACGAAAAACATTATGGACACTTATGTGAGCGAGTAATGCTAGTTCATATGCCAGTGGCCCTATCTTGTCCAGTATCTTAAAGGGTCCACAAAATCTAGGTGCTAACTTGTCACACCTTTCCAAGCTCAACGAGCTTTGTTTTTCTTTTAATTTCAAGTAGACATGGTCACCTATTTGATAATATTTATCTTTTATTTTCTTATCTGCATAGCTTTTCTGGCGGTCTTGTGCTTCTTTATGGTTCGCATGGACCTTGGTAACCAATTGTTCCAAGTCCTTTAACAGGTCAGGCCCTAACATGAGTCGATCCACTAGGCTATCCTAATTAACCAGTGTTCTACACTTCCATCCATAGAGTACCTCAGAGGGACTCATGTTGGTGGAAGTCTGGTATCCGTTTTTATACCCAAACTCTACAAGGTGCAGGTAATCTTCCCACGTGTTGGGTTTGTTCATGACATACATCCTAAGCATGTCCTCTACAATCTGGCTTACCCTTTATGTCTGCCCGTCTGTCTACGGGTGATAAGCAGTACTAAACTTCAACTACATCTCTAATCCAGAGAATAAGGATATCCAAAAGTTTCCAGTAAACTTAGTATCTCGATCCGAGATGATTTCCTTGGGTATCTCGTGCAATCTAAAAATATCCTTCAAGAAGATATCGACAATGTGTACTACCTTGTAGGTTGACTTAACTGGAAGGAAGTGTGCTGCTTTTTACAATTTGTTAACTACTACAAAGACATAATCATTTGGTTTCTTACTCTTAGGTAGACGTGTCATAAAATCCATACTACTGACCTCCCACTTCCATTCTGGAATGGGTAATGGCTACAACAACCTCGAAGGATGCTGGTGCTCAGCTTTGACCAGCAAACATTCTTGACATTTTGTGATAAACAACGCTATGTCAACCTTTAACTTAGGCCAAAAAAAGTGTCTCTTAACAGTGGATATCATCTTTTGATATCTCATATGCCCCGAGTAAGGTGTCTGATGAAATTCCATGATGATGCTGGACCGAATGTCCCCTCCTTCTGGAACGTACAATCTCTCCTTGGACCATAGAAGTCTCGTTTCGTCTACCTTGTACTCTTTTTGTTGTTGAAACAAGTTGTCCTCTTGGACCTTCTTAGGGATCTCTACATAAAAATGGTCAACTCTGTTGGCCATTCTAATCCTCTCATGTAATTCCGAATCGGTTTGACTTAAAGTCACCTCATATATCATATGAGTTCACAGGCTCAAAGCATCAACAATCTTGTTCTCTTTGCCCTTTATATGATTTAGATCGAAATGGTACTCACTAAGGAAATCCAACCATCTATCTTGTTGGGCATTCCGATTCGGTTTCTCAAATAAATATTTTAGACTCATATTGTCTGTTTTCAGAAGGAATTTCCTTCCAATGAGGTAGTGCTTCCACATATTTAAGGCGTGGATTATGACTTATAACTCAAGATCACGTGTGGGGTAGTTATATTCATGATCTTTTAAATTTTGGGATTCATAACAGATCATGTAATCGTTTTGCAATAGGACTCCTCTGAGCCCTTCCTTGCTTACATCTCTGCAAACAATGAAATCCCCATCGGGATCCGCAATTCATAGTATCAGTGCGGCCGTCAAAAGATTATTAAGATTTTGAAAACTTTCCTCACACTTGGTTTTACATAAGAATTTATTTTCCTTCTTTTGCAAAGTGGTCATGGGACAAGCTATTTTCGAGAAGTTCTCAATGAACTTTCGATAATATCTGGCTAATCCCAAAAAGGATCTAATGTCAGTGACACTAGTAGGGGTAGGCCAATCTTCTATGGATTTAATATTTTATGGGTCCACAGCTATCCCTGTCTCGAAGATGATGTGACCCAAGTACTCTATCTGTTGTTTGTAAAAATCACATTTACTAAACTTGGCATATAGCTGGTGTTCTCGTAACACCTGTAGCACTATGGAGAGGTGTTCCTCGTGCTCCTCTTTAATCTTAGAGTAAACTAGGATGTCATCTATAAACACCAACATAAATTTATCCACATATTTACTAAATATATTGTTTATCATACACATAAATTTTGTGGGTGTATTGGTCAACCCGAATGGGATTACTACAAACTCATAGTGACCATAGCTTGTATGAAAGGTCATTTTGTGAATATCCTCGTCGTGAATCCGCACCTGATGGTACCCGGATTGTAGGTCAATCTTTGAAAATATCTTGGCTCCTCCTACTTGATCGAACAAGTCATCGATCCTAGGGAGTGGGTATCGGTTCTTGACTCAGTCATTTTATTAAGCTGACGGTAATCGATGCACATCCACATCGTACCATCCTTCTTCTTTACATAAAGTATCGGTGCTCTCCACAGGGACACACTTGGTCAGATATATCCTTTATCTATCAATTCCTACAACTGCATTTCTAGTTCCACCAACTCTGGTGCACTCATGCGGTAAGGAGATTTCGAAGCTGGAACTGATCCTGGTGTCAGTTCTATGGAAAATTCTAGGTCTCGTTTCAGAGGTAATCCTGGGATTTCCTTAGGAAATATGTCCTTGAAATCTACACGAACTGGAAAATACTCTATGTGTTTTTCTCTTTCATCTTCTATCTCTTGGATGTTTACTGCAAACAACTTGCAACATTTCCTAATGCACTTCTTTGCTTGTAAAGAAGTTGGTTTCCTTACCAAAACCTTCTTCGGTATGCCTTGAATATTTACTTGATTCCCTTGGCTATCCATACACAAGATTGAATTGTGTAAGAAATTGAGCATGACATGGTGTTGTTCCAACCTGTCCATGCTGATAAGTATATTATATGTTCCTAAGTGTAGGATGTTCAGGTTTTCCTCACAATTGTTAACTATTTCTGAAACTTATTGTTTCGTACCTATGGTTAATTGCACCATCCAAGGTTTATCATGTTTACGTTTTCCTAGTTTACATACATCAACATTTTTGGGTGATACATAGCTCCAACAGGCACCGAGATCAATCAGTATTGAAATAGAAGTGTTTAATATCTTACCTTCTATCTCAACGATGGTAGCCTAATGGTCTTCCTGTTGGCCATCCAAGGCTGCATACATCCTCGGTGTTCCATCGATATCGTCTACCGTTGGCTCCTCCTGTAAGTTGTGCAAGACCCCATTGGTCTTATACTTACAGTCCCAGGCATAATGAGACCCTTATAATTTCCAGCATTTAATTGCAACGGGGAAACACTGGCTCCCCCATATGCTGCATGCTTGTTAGCATTTGGAGCTGGTACATATGGCTTTGTACCTGATTTGTTGAAGTTCTTGTTGGCTGGAAAACTGTTGTTCTATTTTTTGTACAGTAGTCGATTAAATCCTGGTTTGCGGTTATTAGAGAAGGTCCTAGACCTATCTCTGCTTCTGTTAAGGTTCTCTTGCCTCAGCTATCCATGCTCGTAGAAAATCCTAGCATTGTGTAAGGTGGTGTCAAATTTTTTAGGCATGTCAAATTCAATCCTCTCCCGAAAGTTGCGAGGAAGACATCCTAAAAACTGCTATATTTTTACTTTCTTTCCCTTGATGTAGGGTACATAATGCAACAGATCCAAAAATATGTTAATAAAATCATCCATAGTCATGGATCCGATACATAAATTGTGAAACTCTTTCACTTTTCTGTCAAAGAATCTCTCTGACATGTATTTGTCTTGAAAAATCTTGCGAAACTTACTCCACCGTATTTCTCTTAACTCATCTTTCTTGGTATGTTTCAAGTTTCTCCACCATCTAGATTCTTTTCCATTTATGTTATAGATGGCTAGATGAGATTTCATCTCGATAGATTAGTTATAAAATCGTAAATATTTTCTTAGTCCCAATAACCACTCTTCATCTTTTTCTCTGGTATTCATCTCTCCTTCATAGGTTGGGGTGTTTATTTTCTGTAACTCTCCCTTAAGATTGTCGTCATTTCTTAGTTTCTTTCTGTATGGGGAAAGAGAATCATCACTAGAAAGACTGTGATAATATCCTTCTGGACGTTCAGGGGTATGCTCTTATTTTCCTTCTTCTATCGGGATGCTCACCCGTTTATGATAAAATTCTTTCTTGAACCTGTTTGTGGAATAAGTGGGTTTTCTCGGCGAGATTCCTCCCGTCATGTTTCACAGAAATGCTTCATTAATTGCTTGATGTTCCTTTCTTTCATTCAGATTATCATCTCTGAAACTCTACAAGTCTACTTGGAGACTTTGTATGGTTTTCATTAGATCAGAATTCAGTTCCACCACTAGTTCTGCTTCTTCGGTGGGGATATTCAAATTTCCTTGTCGACTGTTATCTTCTTCAGTGTTCATGATCTGCACAGTTCTTTTAAAATCCTGTAACTGCGAATTTTTAATAACAGGAAGCATTTCTGTTAGTTAACAAAATTTAAAAACATACATTATTTTCCTTGCAACGAATTTCTGGTACGCCCATTTGGTCTCTTAGTGTTGAAACTGGGCTCTGATACCACTTGTAATGTCCACAAAATTTGAAAATAATTTTTTTTTATTAGGCTAGTCATTTACTACCTAAGCTAGAAATTATTTATACTTATCTGGAATGTTTCGTAATTCGTTTACTGTGTTGTATGGTCGTGAGCTGTCTTTACTTCCTTCTTTCATATTTTCTGATGTGGTTATTAATGTACTATTTATGTTGTCATGATGTTTATTACTATCTTGATCTATGGTTACTCATTTATATGTATGTTAGTTATTTCAATTATATATTCAGTGGTTGTAAACTTCGATTACTGTCGTATAAACAATTTTGACTTAACTTGTTATTGAAAAAGGGGTGGAGTGGCGGGACGTGTTTCCCTTGTAAACACATGAGAGGTAACTGTTTTCTACTTGTCACTTTGGGGCTTACTTAGTTCTTGTGAACTAATGCATTTATTTCCTTGTCATGTGCAGGTGCACTTGACAGAGAAAAAATACTTATAAAAGCGTAACAAGACATATTGCACGTTCGTCACTAGTGCTCATCTTGAGCAACAAGAGACTTATAGTCCTATCCTAGTGACTACTATAACTGTTGTTAGTTGATATTTACACAAGGATGGATGTTTTGTTAGCCTATGTTGCACGGGTTACTATTGTTATTTTTATGGACTCTACAACAACGATTTAATTACTGCTGCACTTATTATTTATATGGCACACATTTATTATGGTATTAAACACTTGGTAACTTAGTTTCTGTTTTAATATGGTTTTGGTGTATTAATTTAAAACCTTTACAATAGCCCTTCCATGGAATATTTCATCTGCCATGGACTATGGCTTAAACACTATGTATTCGTTGCGCATATTGCATGGCACATTGATTAAACATGGTTCTTAAGGGTGGAATGAACTATATGATAAGGGTTTGGAAATATGTTAATGGAGGTGAGGGTGGTAACATAAATGAACCTTGGAAGGCATGGCCCTCAAGCTCAGGTCTTGGGATCTTGCATTGGTTTGGTCATTCATAGCATGGCTACATGAGCTTTTCCTCTGCGTTGTGTGGTGGTGTGAAGCTTCGAAGGTTTGGTCATTATGGTAGGTACGTATCCCTCTCTAGTTTAACAACGTTGTTTGTGTGTTCATTTTGGTTTCAATGCATACTCCTCATCGTGGATTTTATCTTGGGTTGCAGGTTGCAGGGTATTAATAAATCGTAGGTCATGGGTTGCCCTAAGTCAATGCCATACCCATTCAGGTAAGCCCTGCTGTACACGTCTAAAACTTGTCCCTCTCTTGCGTTGTTGTTGTGACAGAATTAAATCTTGTCATGGGCTTGAATGTATGACTTTGGTTTTAATGGCTGCAAAAATTGAAGGGACTTAATGTATTCTGGGTTTTTGTTTAAGGATTCTCTACGTAGTTTTAATGCCTTGGTGAACATTCTGAGGCTCTACAAATTGTAAGTTTGCGTATGTTTGAGTACAGCAACAACGCCATTGCTTGCAATGGTGGAAGGCGGGGGTTATAGGACTGTGTAATTATTACTTGGTTTAAATGGATGGTATGTACAACATTTATATTATGTGTGTGTTTATTCATTGTTTATTTATAGCATTTGCATACTGTTGAATCATGGGTTTGATTCTTATTTGTTGGCATTAGTTAGAATCCATGTTAAATCACAAATCTTGTTTAAGTTATATATATGGATATTTTATCTGTGGTGTTTGGCCTTTGGAGCCATGTCGTAGATGGAAAATGGCATTCTCGCTATTAGAGACGTGATTGTGTGTTGGTTAAATGACTTATCATTTTTATGTTTTGATTCGTGGTTAATGAATACTCTGTGTATTCAAGTCGTGGTTGTGGATTTAACCCTTCAATGGGTATCCTTGTTATTCACAT
This sequence comes from Pseudotsuga menziesii, assembly GCA_001517045.1. Classification (NCBI taxonomy): domain Eukaryota; kingdom Viridiplantae; phylum Streptophyta; class Pinopsida; order Pinales; family Pinaceae; genus Pseudotsuga; species Pseudotsuga menziesii. The sequence goes on along the minus strand of LPNX010323933.1, from coordinate 546,523 downwards.
AGCATTGACAAGGTTGTAGTGTCTGTGTTAATGTTTAAATGTTTTGTTATGTATAGGTCTGAGGTTCGTAGTTACAGTGTGTATTTTTATTTGGGTCTTTTGACCTGTGTGTAGAGATTAGATATATTTGATTTGCATCCTGTGTATTCATAATAGCATGGTTTAATAGTTGAAATGCTACATCATGTGGTAGAAAATAATAACGAATCCTACATGACTCAATATGGTGACTTGTAAATGAAAGGACTTAACAAGAATTGATCCTGGGTCGCTATGGTTGTAAATATTATTACTGTATGGGTTTGTTTGGGCATTTAATGTTTATAGGAATTCATCCTGCAACCTCTATGTATTTATGCTACGTCTATAACAAAGATCTGTGCATAGCATTTTGTTTGATTTTATTATAAATCAATCTTGTGATCTATTGGTGATTTATGCTATGTTGTTAATGAGTGGTGTGCTTTATCATGGGGTTGACTTTATTAGGAATGGCATGGACGTATGTTGATTTTCGTAGATGTAGTTGGTATATTAAGTATATGGTTTTGGTTCTTGTTTAAATAAAGTATAAATCTCAAACCATGAAATGGTATCGATAGCTTGACTGTTTTATTTGGTTAAATATTAAATGTGAAATATTGTGCTTATAAGGATGTTTAAAATAGAGAGAAAGCTTTAGACCATTAGAGGTCTTGATAGCTGGTATGTTTGGTATTCCATTCCTATATAATTATGGTTCTATTTATATTTAAATAATGGATATGATTTGCTTTCTTAGGTTTAGAATTTAATTAAATGAGTTTATAATTGAGTTGTGTTTATAGCTTATACTTAAATAGTCTTTGTGCTCCTAAATATAGTTATGTTGCCAATATGAAATATGCCAGTAGAATCTAGAGGTAAAATAAACATATAGACTCTTTTTAGAGAAATTTCTAGGTCATAGGAAAAAAACAAGTTTAATCTATGTAATAAAATGCAGAAATAAATTGAAAGAAACAAAACCCTTGAATGTCTTTTAGACAGAAATACATTTCAACCTAGTGTTTAGAGATACTACATAAAATAGTCTAAACAAGAAATAAATTGCACACATCAGGTTAGAAATATAACATAAACCCTTAAATATCCTAACAGAAAATATACTAGATAATGGAATGGAGAAAAATCAAGAACCTCTTACCTGTATGGTGAATCTATTCCAATGGTTGGAAACCTGCACACTTAATTACCTAGCATTAACAAATTCACAGACATATCTGACCTCTGTATAGATAACCGAATCACTTGGGAACTACCATGTTTCACCCAACCATGACCTGGAACCGTTCCTAGTTTTCACCAAACCCCCCCTAGCTGGTTCCAACATGCAAGTATCTTAGAGCTCCTAAGGTAAGTCTTCCCTAACTAGGATATCAAATCTGGATCAGTTCTCTTTTTTCCTCTTAGGAAAATGTTCTCCGAGAAATTTCTTGAGAATAAACAAGTAGAAAATAATGATTCCCAAAAATATGGAAGATATCCCCAAGCCTCTCTTTGGCTTGGGTCTTTATAGGAATACTCTTCAGTCAAAGGGGCAGTTAAATCAAGAAATCAAATGATTTCTTGATTTAACCCTCTTATTTAATTTAGTCACTTTTAATATATAAATTAGGAACTTTTAACTAGTTCCTATTTGGACCTTTGTAGGTATTATACTATTTAATTATCTTTAAGTAATAATAATAACAAATGGAGCCTCTCCTTCTTTCTTATACTTTTAATATTATTACTATGTTTACTCTTATACATACCATGTATAAAATATATACTTATATATATGTTATTTGTTAACATTTGTCTTTATGTATCATATAACATTATCCCTAAACTTATGACAATTTCTTCATTAAGGTCATTAGGTAGGTGGTTAGGTCTACTAGGATAGGAAACTCTAAACATCCTTGCATGTTGCATTCCCTCATATAACATGGTAGTTCTTCAGTACTTGATGAGATACAGAAATCGAGATTTCATTTAATCACTTATAAATAAGTCAGATGAGATCAATATTTTACTCGAGTCATTTTCACTCGACGTCATTAATTTTTTTCAGTAACTCCTAGCGCTTATCAAATCCCATAATCAATGCTAAAGATAGGGAGTTACAAACTTAGTGCAATTCCAGAGCTCTTCGCTCAACACTAATGTTAGGATGTACTTGTAGGGTACACCTAGGGATACAATGACCAAGGATCCGATGTTCGAGAGCTTATTCTCAACATCAACTTGGAAGGCTCCAAGGCTTATGCCCAAGAATTCCAATTATATTTTGATGTGCTTCAAAGCTTCCTTCTCAACAAAAAGTTTTTCGTAATTCATGTGTTCCGAAGCTCCTCGCTCAACACAATATAAACAATCATGTGCTCCAGAGCTTCTCGCTCAACACAATGTAAACACTCATGTGCTCCAGTGCTTCTTTCCCAACACAACATAAACACTCATGTGCTCCATATCTTCTCTCTCAACACAAACATTCAAATAATCTTGTTCTCTATAGATCCTCCCTTAACACAAAACATCTAATCAATCATGTGCTTCAGGGTCCATGCTCAACACATAAAATCATACATAAAACATATGTAACTGGGTTACGCCCAATATAGAAAAAAAATCATCATGTTCATATGTAGTGGGGTCGTAGACCCAATATATCAAAATAAAACATGAAATTAACATCATAGGAAATGGGGCTTATGCCCATAAGTGTTAGGTCAAAATTCAGGATATCACACTTCCGCTGTAGATTCCAAGATGTAGAAACACAACCCTTCTGCCCAGTTCAACTGCTCCTTTCTGGATTCCGCCTTCCACCTATCCTAGGTGGATTTCAAGGGCTGGAAACACTGAGTCAAAAGCATTCTGACCTCTGTAACAAGCTTTCATCCTCCATGAACTTAGGAAAAAATGAATAAAAACATCTAAGGAAAAAATAAAGATAAAATGAAAGAAATATAAACAAGTAAACATCTACTTCATCATCATTTAACATTCAATCCTGAATAGAACAATTAAGAGTAAAATACATTGCATGAACAACATAGAAAGAGTACTTATCTTGAAGGATGAAATTGTCCTGCAACTAGCTATCTAGCTACAATGTTCCACCCAACCATAGGCTAGTGTGTTCTTTAATATCTCAACACCACTGCAACCCCCAAGCTAGGCATGATTCCATAAGGAACTATGGAACAACAGACTCACACACAACCAGATATTTTTAACACATAGTCAAGCCAACACCTAGATGGACTTGTCAGACTGTCAATCCATTCTAACACCTTGTTGGGTCAATAGGCCACAGGGTTATCAAGCCAAATCTTGCATTAAGGGCCATCCAAGCCAACAGATGGGTTCACATGCCCCAACACCAAACCATCTCTCACGGTTGGGTTAAGAGGTTGTCCATCCAAGGGTTACACATAAGGCCAATGCAAAACAAGACTTGGCTAAACCAATATCCAATTGGGTTAACAAGGCCCAAGGTCAATCCAATCTCCCTTGGGTTTACATGACGCTAAGGCACTAGAAAGGTAAAATGAATAGGCTAGTGGCTCACTCAAGAGCTAAGGAAACCTCCATAATATCTATCTGTCCTAGAATCAACAGTACCTGCATCCCAACATAAGGTAGCATCCCATTCTCTACTCAACTATCCTTCAGGCTATGCCTCCCTTCTAGTGATCTCTAGGACATGCAGTAAGGATATACCAACCACTCTTATCTTTTCCTGAGGTTCCTATCTGCACTAGGTTAACAAGTCCATTCCTCTTCTCTTCAACTCCTCAGTATTGCATACCAGTTAGACCCAAAACTAGGGCACACATCAAAAAAACCACACTATAGACTAGCAAAACATGCTTACTCACTCTCTAACAGAGAAACCCACTATGGAAATGCCTTCCGTGACTTAGGAGAGTGAAATCAAACTGTCTGAACCACAAACCCCTGCTCTCCTTCTCGACAAAGGAAAATACTTGCAAATAACTTGTTCTGCGGTTCCAAGAAGTGAACTAACATGACAAAGGGATCATGGATGGACATTCACAGATGAAAACCATAGTTCTACAACACCGGTGAATGCACAGTGTGCAAGAGAGGTCTGAAGAGCTAGAATGGTAGAATCCTTGAACCGCAGTGGAATGGAATGGTTCGAATGAATGAGGAGGAGTGAGAAAAACCCAAACGTGAAATCCTCTAATGGACTAGACACACATCATGTGCTTTCTTCCTGTAAAAGCAAAAGTGTGGCTTCCCCCATGCTGCAGGCCTGCACAAACTGCAGTTTTCCATGCTTTGCACTACCCAGGCATTAACTGCCTCATCCAATTTCTAGAAGGAATTAATGATTGAGTGCAGGGAAAAAAAGGGTAGTTGAGGTTCAATGGTTTTCTCAATGACAATAGGATTAACCCTTAAGGGTCAGAGGTTTTACCAACTACCCCACCCTATCCTTTTTTCAATCATTCCCCCCATCTCTTTCACGTTGCATTTCCATAGATAGCTTTGGTATTTTCTTAAATTGTGCATTTACATGATATGAACAAATGCTATGTTATTTAACTAGAACACTAACCATAACCTTAGGAATCAACCTTGATGACCTATATATAAAATACCATATCGATGGCAAGGTCTTGGCCTTGAGCTCCATGCCATGCTCCTAATACAATATATATACATCATATACTATCAAAATATCATGGGGTCAAAACCGGGGTTTTACACATTTCATATCCTACTATCAAACGATCCATGGGGCTATCCCAACTGACATGGGTAGTACACATTTTCCCATACAAGATTTTGAACTGGCTCAGTTTTGTTGATGCCTGATAACCATTATTGTATGCAAACTTTACTAGATGCAAATAGTCCTCCCATTTAGTGGGTCTTTCCATGACATACATTATTAGCATATCTTCGATGACTTGATTTGTTTGTTTTATTTGTCCATATGTTTCAATGTGATAAATTGTGATGAAATTTAACTGGGTTTCTAACCCTGCAAAAAATGATTTCCAAAAGTTTGAAGTAAGCTTAACATCTCTGTCAAAAATTACCATCTTCGGTACTCCATGAAATGAGAATATTTCTTTCAATAATATCTCTACAACATTTACCATTTCATAAGTTGAATTCATAGGAATAAAATGTGCAAACTTGCTTAACTTATAAACTACAACCATAATTAAATCATCTTGTTTTTTTGCTAAAGGAAAACCTGTGATAAAATCCAAGGATATTACCTCTCATTTCCATTCAGGAATTGGAAAAGGTTGTAACAAACCTGCCGGATGTTGTTCAACCTTTACCTGTTGACATTCCAAACATTTAGATAGATATTCAACTAAATATTCCTTTAAGCCAGGCCAAAAGAATTTATTTATGAGGGTTTTTACCATCTTTTGGTAACCATGATGTCCTGCATAAGGAGGCTTGTAAATTTCAGTTAGAATAAAAAACTTTAAATATGCAACATCAGGCATGTATAATCTCTCCTTAAACGAAATTAACCCATTCCGGTCTACTTTGAATTCCGTCCCATTTAAATTTACCTCATCCTTTTGTAGCTTATTCAGTAAATTTACATACTCAACATCATGTCTACTAGTTGTTTTTATTTTTCTCAACATATCACTTTCTAGTTGGGTCATAGTGATCTCATACACTTCATGAGTTCTTCGACTGAGTGCATCCACCACCCTATTTTCCTTACCTTTGATATGCTTTACTTCAAAATTGAATTCACTTAAGGATATCCACATTTCTTGCCTAGCATTAAGTCCAGACTGAGTAAACAGATTCTTTACGAAGGTGTTCTCTATCAATAAAAGGAACTTCTTTCCTAACAGGTAGCGATGCCACATTTTTAAGGCATGCACTATCTCTTCCAATTCTAGATCATGTAATGCATAATTCCATTCGTGTTCTTTCAATTTGTGAGATTTGTAACATACAACATGCCCTTCCTGAGATAATAATCCCCCCAATCCCTCCTTACTAACATATGTACAGACGGTGTAGTCTTTATCGGGGCCAACCACCTTTAATATTATAGCCATGGTTAATAATCTTTTAAGATTTTCAAAACTCTCCTGACACTTCCAAGACCATGTGAAATTTACTCCATTCTTTTGTAAGGAAGTAATGTGATAGGCTATCTATGAGAATCCTTGGATGAATCGTTGGTAGTAACCAGTGAGTCCCATGAAGGATCGAATGTCGTCGACATCCTTAGGAACAAGCCATTCTTAAATAACCTTTATATTATGCAGATCTACCGCAATCCCATTTTTTGAGATCACATGACCTAGGTATTGAATTTCTTTCTTAAAGAATTCACATTTCTCGAATTTAGCATAGAGCTGGTGGTCTCTTAAGGTCTATAGCACCATTCTCAAGTGTTTTTGATGATCTTCTTTTGACTTGGAGTATATCGGAATATCATGAATGATTATTAACATAAATTGATCTATATACTTGTTGAAAATACTATTCATGAGACACATGAATGCAGCATTGGAATTGGTTAGGATGAAAGGAGTTACTATGAATTTGTAGTGCCCATATCGGGTCCTAAAGGATGTTTTATTAACATCATCTTCTTTAATACTGATCTAGTGATAACCAGACTACAAATCTAACTTGGAGAGGACTTTATCTCCCCCTACCTATTCGAATAGATCGTTAATCCAAGGAAGAGGATACATATTCTTAATGGTCACTTTATTTACTTGTTTGTAGTCTATGCAAAGTCGTAAAGTCTCATCCTTTTTCTTAACAAATAAAATTAGTGCCCCTAATGCGACACACTAGGTTTGATATAACCCTTATTTAGTAGTTCTTGTAACTAAATTTTCAATTTGCTTCACTCAGGGATGCTCATTCGATAAGGTATTTTAGATACTGGTGTAGACCTAGGTACAATTTCAATAAAGAAATATATCTCTCATTTAGGAGGTAGTCCTGATACCTCTTCCAGGAACACATCCATAAACTCACATAAAACTCGGTAATATTTCACATATGTTTTCTCTTCATTAAAGAGCAAGTCAGTAACTGTCATCCTCACCTTAATGTTGTTGGAGTAATTGTAAATTTGGAAGTAAATTTTAATGTCTAGCATCCAAGCTTCTGCTTCTTCTCCAGTTTTTGATTCCTCGTCGAAGAAGATTGGCTTGATCTTTTTAAATTCACCTTCCAGATGGTCATTTTTTTTCCCGGCCGACTTGCATTGATTCTCAAATTTTTGAGTTTCATTTGAGGAATTGCCTTTTCTTTTTGCACTTTACCTAACTTTCGGGTCCCTTCTTGCCTTTGTTTGGGGTTTTCCCCCATTGTTTTTCTCTTGCAAATTATGCAACAATATCTCATTTATCTCCCGCTTCTTTTCCCGAGCCTTCTTCAGCTGCTCATTATCTGCTCTAAAACCTTGTATTTATACAATCAAATTCCTCATTGTTTCTAGTACTTGACTGGCTTCAGAGTGTTTTTGTTCTGGTTGTGTTATGCGTGGTGTTGGTGCACCTTCTTCACATCAATCCACATTCTCATTTTGTGAAGCCATTGCTGTACCTTGTAACATAAAAAAAATTTCATGTATACAAAACATTCCAAACATAGTTATGGTTAGAATAAAGTTTCTATGATTCAGTGGAACTAGATGTTCCCAAAAGGCACGGTTGAAACCTATAGCTCTGATACCATAAGTAACATACCCATATAACCTAATAAAGTGTGTATACAAAAAAATTCTTCATATAAAATGCATGTCATCTTCCGTACCATTTTATTCATTCTCTATTATATATATTAACCGCGGACTGTACGCTTATCACAAAACCCACCTTATGGTTCTTCGTTTTTATAGATGGTTTCTTAAACATCACAAAACAACTGGAAGAATAGCCTTGAATATTTATCTTCTATCCCTTTAACTGGTTGGATTCCAAAGATAAGCTTAAAAAGTCTTTCATCGCAGGCCCTTCCGCAAATTTGTTTCTGCAATGCGGATTGCGGATTGCAGGAAACGCTGAAGTTCTTTTAAAATCTTACCTTCCACAACTCTTCTTGCACATTATGAGTTGTGTTTTCCGGAAAGTGCTTGTCTTCATCCTAAGTTTAACCTTCCGCAATGCAGCTTGCACATTGCGGGAAAACGTTTAAATCCTTCACCCTTTTACCCTTCCACAATGTGGATTGCAGAAAACTCTTAAACGCTTATAATTTTATGCTTCTGCAATTATGCTTACGCAATGCGGATTGCACATTCCATAAAACATTTAAATCCTTTATACATTTCCTCTTCTGCAATTCTTCTTCTACAATGCGGGTTGCGGATTACGGAAAGTACTTAATTCTATTATAAATCTACCTTCCGTTTTCCACTTCCGCACTGCAGATTATGGATTGCGGAAGCACTTAAATTATTTATAAATTTTCTTCTATTTTTCATTTCGCAATGCAGATTGTGTGTTTCGAAAACACTCAATTTCTTTACAAATTCGCTTCTTCTTTCTGCTTCCGCAATGCAGATTGTGGGTTACGAAAAAACTTACTTTCATTACAATTTAACTTCGACTTCCTACTTCTACAATGCAGATTGCGGGTTGCGGAAGCGCTTAATCCCTTTACAATTTTTCCTCTATTTTTTGCTTCCATAATGCAAACTGCGGTTTGTGAAAACACTTAAATTTTTTACAGTTTTTCTTATACTTCCATAGGCCTACTGGCCCAAGGTTTTTCACCCAGATTCTCTATGTTTTCTTTGTAAAACAAAGGATTTCCAACCTTTGATGGGCTCACGACCTTAGGCAGAGTTTGTTACTTAAGACAAGTTCAAGATGAGGAATTCTATGGTTTATTTTCAGTGCCCGGTTCCTTATGAACCTTTAGTGACCATACTTTCTTTCACAGTTCACCATTCATTTATGGATTAAAGTTATTATACTGGGACTTCACTAAACTGGAAAGAGTTTAAACCCAACAAATCATTTAAAATTCCCTATAGAGGTCCCTTACATCTGAGCATTAATAGTAGAGCAATAAAGCACCTAAGTAACTCATTGTAGAAACAATATTACACCACTAGAAAGACCCTATGACCAAAGGTAAGTCACAACTATTTAGAACAGAGCATGGGTATTATACCATTAGGAAGCCATATAACCAATACAGGTCATAGTCATTCAATAGAGCATGAGTCTTATACCATTAGGATGCAATATAACCAATACAAGTCAGTCCTTCAACAGGGTATGAGTATCTCACCATTTGGAGAAACATATAATCCAAATGCAAGTCACAGTCATTCAAAGAGAGCATGAGTATTTCACTATTTCATAAGCAACATTTCGTATAGAAGCTAAGAATCGGTGCTTATCATTTCATTAGCCTTGAAACACACATTTACACATAAATAGATATACCCTGAGCTCAATAGTCTACGAGAATTTAAACACATAAAGGAACCAATTTGTAAGGAGAGACAAATGAAGAATGAACAACCACATTCCACCCAACCGTAGATTTGGGATAGATGTCTTTTGTCTTCAATCGCCTCTGAGCTATACTATGCATTTCAAGAGCAGAGACTGCCAACCTCAAGTTCATTTTTCCAGTGAGAAATCGCTTGCCTAACACAGAGTCCTCGCAAAACAAGTATTTCTTTCAGCTCTTGCCTAACACAAAGTGCTCACACAACCAGAGTTCATCCTTTTCCCGCTTACTAAGCAACGACTTGTCTCCTCGCATATGCTCTTCTTTATAATTTGTGTTTTTTTCCTTGGTCTTTTGGAGCTACGACCCATTTCCCAAGGAATTTTTTCCACCCACTACATTCCCTGATTTTTCTAGGTTGGGTCTAGCGCCATCATGGTGTTCCGATGCCTGTGATTAACTCTTCTACGCCCCCCTCTTGCACGCATATCTTCCTCATCTAACGTGGTTGTCCCCATCATTTGTTTTTCATTAAGAGCAATTGTTTCGGTTACAACTGTACTCCAAGGACCGATTGGGCAGATTCAAGAATCAACCAATCTCATTAAAATACAATAGTATTTCAAAATATTACAAATAATGTTTATCTGTTGGGGGGATATTACATAATCAATCCAGGAAACCCATGTAGGATGAGGATGGCATCTCAGAGATAATACCATCGCTACAAACCCATCATTTCCATGTTGTTGCCTCCAATAGAAGGCCCATCTTTGAGGGGGATTCTGCTTCTTGATTATATTCAAGAAAAATATTCTTAAAACACTTGTGGTGAAATAAATCAAGTAGTGTTAGAATGTCATTAACAGGACACATATGATAACTAATCCATTCAATGTTCTTAGAGTTTCCCAGGATCTTTAACTTCTAAATGTTTGAATGAATGACAAGATATAGTCCCAATCTCATGGCGTGTGACTCTGCATAGTCATTTGTGATGTTTCCCTTTCCCACTTCAAAGGAAATATAGTGGGTGTCGAATAATTGCAGTATACCTCCAGCACTGCCAATTGGAGGTGTGTCTTAGAAGCACCATAAAAGTATAACCATGGAACATTCTGATCAATATCAATAATAGAGATCCTACAATATTTCTGCATTGAAACCTGTTGAGGGAAAATTTGATATACAACCATGCATCTGGAAGCACATATGAACGATGAGGGGTATTTGTCCTAAAACAATTACTATGTTCCTACCTTTCCATATATTCCACAGAGTAATCAATGGAAGAGATCTATGTGTATTGTTATGGGTGAATGGGTCCAGTTTGAGAATTGTGAAAGAATAGAATGGAGCAACAGAAGCACTATGGGGAGATGATTACCTTCTCATTATTAAGAATAGATTAAATATAAAATATAAAACAACAATACTATGGGCAAATACCATAGGTGAGTAAATATTGTGGGTTACCTAACTCACTAGCTTAACTACGGGTGAGATTACACTCTTCAGCACACCCCCTTAATCTCAATTGGTAGTACATCATTAGCACTGTCTATGCCTAAATATGTCTGCAGGTCTATGTCTCAGCTAGGCTTACATTTCATTCAAAAAACTTCAGCTTGACTTTCTTCCTTGAAGTGTACTGTTATGTATCTAATATGACGTGCAAATATTTTAATATTAATGTAGTATTAATTAAAACATAGGATCACACCCTTTCAGTGAAACGGTGTATTTTGAACTATAAAAGGTCTTCTCATCATTGTAATTAAATCATCATTCAATATTCAATTTTACTGTGGTTAATTTTCAGAATTCGTGTGGGTTTTAGAGTTTTAGTCCGCTTCAAGTGGTATCAGAGCCTTGTTTGGATAATATGGGCCTTTGGCCTTAATTCTCGGACCTTGTCTGATTTTTGGCTTGTAGCCTTATTTTAGGGTTTCCCTAAAATATTGGACATTGTCCAAAAGAAAAAGAAAAACGTAAAAAACGATAAAAGAAAAAAAAAAGTAAAAAAAACAAAAGAAAGAAAAAGGAAAGTAAAAAAAAAAAAAGATAAGTAAAACAAACACATGGTTTTGCTTTGGTTTGAATTATTATAATATATTTATAATAGTTCAATTTTTTGTTTTATTATATAAAATAATAAAATAAATATTTTACTATATAATAATTAATTATTATTCCTTAAACCTCACAATTCTTAATAAAACAAAATTCCTCCCTACACAAGAAAAATGGTAGAAATGAATGAAATTAAAGAAAGAATGGCGAAATTAGAGCTTAACCAAGCCCAATATTCTAAAAATATTGAGGGTTTACACTCAAGACTCAACCAAATAGGAGAACTACACAAAAGCACAATTGAATTATCAGAGACTGTTAAAAAAGAAGTAAATGAAGTAGTATCTTGGGAAATGGAAGGTGTAAAAAGAAACATCACAGTATTATTCGAATCCGGGTTAAGCAAACTCGAGAATCATTTGGAAAACACAATTACTACATTAGTGTGCAATATGACAAAGGAAGACCAACCATCCTCAAATTCAAGGCATCATAAGACAATTCCTCCCAAAAGAGGAAGTCCACAAGAAGAGTTCGATCACAATCTCTCTCCAAATCATGAGCAGTCACTTTCTCCTCCAAAAAGGAATGGATATCAAATGAAACCCAAGTTAGAATTGTCAAAATTCAATGGAGACACAAAACGGAGCGTGTTGTGGGTCAACAAGGCAGAAGAATTTTTTTCCATACGCAATATCACAGTTGACGAGGAAATGATAAATTATGCCTCTATGCAACTAGAAGAGCGAGCTTACAACTGGTACATGTGGTGGAAGGTTACACCATAGGAAACTAAGCACAAGTGGAGAACATTCAAAAACGATTTCTTTAAGAGGTTTGAAGACTTAAAAGAAAAAGAATTCTTCACAAAACTTACTAGACTGGAGCAAAAAGGCAATGTCGATGAATACACCGATGAATGTGAAGCCCTGGAAGCACGTGTTCCAGAACTCACAGACAGTCAATGCCTCCAGACTTATGTGTACGTACTAAAACCCTATATAAGAGATGAACTAGAGCTACTAAATGTATCAACCTTGGACAAGGTGAGACGCAAGGCAAAAATCATTGAAGAAAAATTAAAAAAGGCGTGGAACAAAAACCATGACAAAGATAGAAGGTCTATTCCAAATACCAAAACCAACACTAAATACCAGCCACCATATCTAAGGAATGACAACAAAACCACCTTAGAAGCCCAACGGATGAAAGAAGGAAAGTGTAAATATTGTGGAGAGAAGTGGGACCCAAGACATAGATGTTTAAAAAAAGAGACCACCAAGAACTTATATCAATGTGAAGAAGAAGAAGAAGAAGACAAGTCAGATAGCGATGAATTCGACATAGAAGAAACTCGTGACATCGAAAATCCCTTGTCAGATTCAGAAGATGAAGAAACTCCCAAAATATCAATTGTAACCATAACAGGAATACACCAACCACAAACATTAAAATTAAAAGGGCATATAAAAAATAACAATGTTGTAGTCCTATTCGACATAGGAAGCACCCATAATTTCATCAACATAAGTCTTGCAAAGAGGCTTAACCTTTTCATATATCCAATACCCAACATGAAAGTAATGGTAGCAGATGGAAAGAAGATCGAAAAAGTAGGGAAATGCCACAAAGTTAAGCTGCAAATACAAGACTATAACCTTGAGTCAGAATTTTACGCAGTGCCCTTAGGAGGAATTGAGGAAATATTAGGAATTCAGTGGTTGCAAACACTAGATACCTACTCAGCAAACCACCAAGAACACTTTATAAAGTTTAAATGGAAAGGAGAAAGATACAAATTATATGGGTTCTAACCCCCTCGCACGAAAATTGTGTCACCCCAGAAAACGAAGAAGCTAATTCGAAAAGGAGCACCAGCATATGTCATACAATGCTAGGAGATGGAATTATTAACTTCATAAGTAGTTAAACCAGATCATCCAGAGATCCAAGGATTAATCCAAAAATACAAAAAAAAAATTGAAGAGCTCCCCATGGAGTTACCACCAGAAAGGAAGATCGAGCATGTCATGGAAATCAAGTCAGGATCTAGCGCTATCAATGTTAAACCCTATAGGTATCCACACCACCATAAGAGAGAGATTGAAAGATTAATCCATGATTTATTGAAATGTGGAGTGATTACAGAAATTCAAAGTCCTTATGCTGCACCAGTAGTACTGGTACGAAAGAAGGATGGATCATTTAGGCTATGCATCGATTACAGAGGACTAAACAAAATAACTATTAAAGACAAATTCCCCATTCCATTTATCGATGAAATGTTGCACGAACTGCATGGCGCAAGGTACTTTTTAAAATTAGACTTAAGGTAAGGATATTACCAAATCAGATTAAGGCTAGAAGATGTCGTGAAGATAGATTTTTGAACCCATGAGGGACATTACGAATTTAAGGTAACGCCTTTTGGGATAACTAACACCCCAGCAACATTTCAAGCAACCATGAATAACCTATTCCAGTCATTCATAAGGAAGTTTGTAATAGTGTTTTTGGATGACATCCTTATATACAATAAGACATGGAAGGATCATCTCACACACCTAGAACAGGTGCTCTCTATTTTAAAAGAAAATGAGTTCTACGCCTTAAATGTCCAAATGCACGTTCGGTAAAGAAGAAGTGAGCAATCTTGGATACGTAATATCTAAAGGAGTCAAGGTTGATCCAGAAAAAATCAAATGCATCACAGAATGGCCCAACCCTACTAACATCTCCAAGTTAAGAGGATTCTGTTGAGGCCTGAAAATTCACAGGCAACAATAGCAAGGGATTCTCCCCAGTCAACGTTCCCAACTAGCCCGTGACTGTTTGGTGTAGGGAATCTGTCCGGTTTGCGGTCCGGCTACCATAGGTCAAGTAAAAAAAATAAAAGGTTTTACTGGTTGCGGCTTGTTCCACCATGTATATTTTTTGTGTTTTTTAGTTTTAAGTATGACATACAAGTGCCTATCTAAAATGCAGATTGATAGAGAATACGAGAAGTGGTCACAATGTGATGCGCAGGTTCTTACCTTTCGTCTTAAACTCTCTCGCATCTAAATCACACACAGCAAGAAATTAAAACTATCTACCTAACCTATCCCTAGGGAGCAAGATTATCATTTATTAATAAGTAATGTATTTTGTACATGCATTATGGAAACTCACAGATAGTTGATACTTCTTTCAAAACACATGAACATTTAAAGATATTTGAACAACCAGATAGCCAATTGTTTATGAACAACATTCATTACTCATAGTGGAAATTTTCATAAAATAAACCAGAGAATATTCATACAAGAACATAGGTTCAAAGAGTTAGAACGATCTCACAGTTAATGGACACAAAGTTGAAAATGAAATAGTTCCTCTTCAACAAATCCATAGCACAACATTTGAACATTCCACCAAGCTTTCTCCAACAGGAAAATTGTAATTATCTATCGCAAAAGGAAATAGTTCTTCTTACAATATGTCTTCAAAAATCTAACTGGGAAAAAGTCCCTATTCCCTCTAACTCTCCTATACGTATACTACAAGCAAACTCTTGGGATGCCCCTCACTGACCTTTGGGCTCCTCAACCATTTAACCTCACAATTTTGTCCTTTTGTGAGTGCTCATGATTTAGGCAATACATTACATTTCATTAAAAATTAATAGCGTTTTTATAATGAGAGACCAAATTAATCAGTGATAAACTTTTCCTGGGCCTCTATTGCTATTAAATCCACTGGCCCTATTTTTTCTTGCTCAGTAATCCGTTAGTCCCTTGCTAGAGCCTGTTGAGCTTAGACTTGACTCTCTTCTTCTTATCTCTATTTATGCTTCTTCATTCTTCAGCCAATTCCTTCCTTGTTTCCTCCCTTCTACTTTGTCTTTTAAACACATCATGCTCGCAATAAACATCATGTCATGAAAATAGCAAATTTAGACCATTTAGCGTTTAACGGAGTAGCACAAAACTGTATCAATACATGCATTATGTAGAATAAACTATACACAGTATTAATGTATGAAAATAAAGAATGTCAAGGCAAAAGAAAATCATGCAAGTTTGTGCCTAAACCCCTGCTCGAACTAAAAGACATGCCCGATAAAATAAATTATTCCCCCCAATCCAGGCCGCATCTGAACTAAAACGAAACCCTCCAATGAAAGCATGAACCAAGACAATGTAACCGGCATTCCCCAAAACCCAAGCTGTACTCTTCCTTTCAGAAAAAAACCTCGACTCGACCAGCATCCAAGGGAAATATCCACCATTCCATAAAATAGTGTAAAAGCACACGAAAACGGCGGGAAAAAATACTACCGATAGTCGAAAGCAATAACACTAAGCATTGGGCAAATAATCCACTTCTGCGGGTGATCATACTAAAGAATCAGACAAATAGTTCATTAAGACGCTGCAACGACGAAAACCATACAAACAACGGCTTACACGATCAACATAAAAACATCGACGAGCAGAAGAACTAAGGACCCCGGAAGCATAGTCCTATTTATAGCCGCAACGGTGGACAGCGAATAGACTATGGGTCCCGCGAGACTATTAAGTCCATCGACATCGGATCCCTTTAATTCTAAACATCTCCACAGTATTAGCAATTAGAAACACTAACAACGGGCAAATAGTAGACAAAGCATCCGCAACAGTGGAGATCATAAGGACTAGCCCTCCGATCAATAGTCATAAAAGGCTTCGATGGTGAAAAGAAAGCAAATCAATTAAAGGTCTGCATCAATAAAAACCACAAAATTGGCAATAGTAAAGCTATGGGCTCCGCGACCATGATAAAATGAAACCGTCAACCGTCCAAAAAAGGCGATTGAAATAAAAGTGCATCGGTGAAAAACCAGACTTTCCATTGGGACAATCATCATTTAGTTTCCGCAACGGAGGCCGTGTAGGGAACTAAAGCTCCAACTCAAACATGAATAAGATTTCGATAGTGAGTAAAAAAAAAATCATCGAAATAGAAAAAATCATCGAAAACATTAAGTTCTTGGAAAACTTTAAAGTTGTGCAGCGGTTAAAAAGTTCATCTTATCTTCGAAATAGTGGCGGCATAGAGAAGAAAAACCCTGACTCGAACTTCAACTAACTCCGACAGCGATACAATCGAAACAACAGAAAATTGCTAAGTTCCACAATCAAAGCATTGGTAGTTTTTTAGGTCATTTAACTTCCGAGATGAAAGAAAAACAATCAATCTCAAAATCCAAAATTATAGTATTGAAAAACAGAGTTCAGGAATCCAAACATTCCCAGGAAAGATAAAATAAAAAAGGAGGGTCCAAAATTTCAAAAATTTGGGAAAATAGTTGCAGCTGCAACAATTGGCGACTACCTGGTGAACCTAGATCTCTGGACAATTTATTCCTTAAGTAACAGATTGTTTAACAATAAAACCAACATGTTGAATTCTTCTATATGTTTGGATTTCCCAAATGGAAAATATATGTACTTTTAATCATTGATGATAGTCCAATTTAGGAAAAAGGAAACCAAGATTTCAAAGTCAAGATAACTCTTTCAAGGCCAAGAAAATGAGTTTCATTTTTTCCTCTATCTTCAGGTAGCTTCCAGCTTGGACACCACAGGATCGTAACATATGGTAAACAGAAATATTCATTTGTTCCTCATTCCCATGCCATTTTGCACTTTTTTTTGCTTTTGGACTTTTTGTTCTTTATGAGTCCTCTTGCATGCCTTTTTTTCTGAATTTTTTATTCAGGCTCCTCTATCCATAGTGTCCTTTTGTGTGAGATGCATTTGACTTTCAGCTCACGGATGGAGAAGAACTTTGGCAATTTTGTACTTAAATGATTCAGTACTTTGTTTTGGTACCTATTTCTTTCATATGAGGATTTTTTTATTTTATTTTTACTCTTATCTACCTTTTGGCTTTCAATTCTTGGCATGGGATCATTTATATATAATATATTGTTTACCCTGCTTCCTTTCTGTGGGTCTTTTGCTGTCACCCCCTAGGACATTTTACATGTGAGATGGATGGAGCCTCGAAAGAGTATTCCAAAATTTTGATCCTAAGTTATTTTACAAGGATTAAGTAGGACTTCAATGTGTTCATAGCCATTTAGGCAAACTATTAAACTAGAATAAATTCTTTCAGATAACACAATAGTACATAGTCTCATAATCAAGGATTTTAGTTAATCCAGAATTCTGATGCTCTCCATGCAACCAAAAGTTTGCCTCCTTTTATTGAAATCAATCAAAATCTAGACTTAAGCAAAACAAAAATAAAATAAATCAAAGTAAACGAACAAAGCAATTTATTTATGTACAAAACCTAAAAATAACAAAAACAAAACTAAGGAAAAATAAGGTTTGAGAACTAATCCATTTACTGGTAAGTTCTCTTCCCACCCCTGTAAATATTGCAATTTATAGGTTAAGGGGCCAAGTTTTGCCGCAATCTGGAAAGGGCCTACCCATAACTGTTGAAATTTCGTGTGTTTTCCTTTCTCATCATGAGGGTGGTCCCATTTGAGAACCAAATCTACCACCTCAAATTCTCTTGTTCCAGCTTTGTGTTTATCAAACCATCTCTTTACTACCTCCTGTTGTTGTTTAAAACATTCTATAGACCTGGATCTAGATTTCTCTTCCTTCAAAAGATTATGTATCCTTATCTGCAAGACTTCATTATCTAATCCTCTAGATTCCTGAGCTATTATGGAAGAGGGTAGCATGATATTGGGGGGTAGAATGGCCTCTTTTCCATAAACAAGGGGGCCTAAACTAATGACACACCTAACAAGTCTTGGGGGTGACCCTATCAGGCCAAAGAGCATTTGGTAATGCTGAGTGCCAACTCCTCTGATTTTTTATCACCGTCTTTTTTAAAATCCTAATCAGATTCTTGTCCGTAGATTCAGCCAAACCATTTTCCTGTGGATAGTAATTTGCAGAGTAATGCAACTTAATTCCTTTCTCATGAGAAAATGCAGTTAATCTAATAGAGGAAAAGTAAGTAGCATTATCGAAAACTAAAGAAACTGGAACTCCAAACCTGGTCATAATATGAATTTGCAAGAAGTCCATGACCGCATCTTCATTTACTTTACGCAACGGAATGGATTCGAACCAACGAGTGAAATAGTTAGTTGCTGTTAGAATATATTTGTGTTGCAAGGAATAATTTGGCTTTATCTCTCCAATGATGTCCATCCCCCACTGCTCAAAAGGTTATGTTATCATTACAAGCTTTAATGGTCCTGCTGCTTTAACTTGTCTTCCACCACACCTTTGACAGATGTCGCACTTTCTAACATGGGCATGTGCATCTTTGAACAGTGTGGGCCAATAGTATCTGGCTCTGAAAATTTTATGGGCTGTTGTATCTCTGGAGAAATGTCCTCTAGCAGGCCCATCGTGTAAGTCTATTATGACCTTCTTCGCATCTTCTCTCTCTAAGCATCTAAGAAGAACTCCATCATAATTCTTTCTGAATAATATTCCTTTAACCATATGATATGAGGCTGATTTAAGCCGCAGTACTCTTCTTTGCTTATCATTTCAGTGTTCCAGTAACAATCCTAACTGAAGGTAATGCACAAGGTATCAATACCAGGAGTCCGCAGCTATGAAAAGAGAACATACATCCATCAAATGTAACTCAACTTTGTTTTCTCAGTTCTTTTCTCTATTGTATTTACTTCCAGTCATTAGTTTGCATAATCCCTTCCCTTTAACTATGGAGGCTAGCTTGAATTCGAGGTCATACTCCTGTAGAGCTGTTACCCAGTTGCCTCTTCTTTCTCCTAACTCCTTCTGTACAAAAAGAGACCTCACCACTGGGTGTGGAAAGTTAGGATATTTAGACACTTAGGAGTTAGTTAAGATCAACTTGTGTAATATATCCGTTAGGTAAATGTGTGTTTCTTTAGTATGCATTTGTAAATATTCTAATCTGACGGTCACAATATGTTCTAGACATAGAGTGATCCGACGGTTCAACTTCTCTTAGATCATACCTACCATTGATCCATGGCTTAACACTTGATTGGTCTATGATCTCTATTTAAAGAGCATATAGGGTCCTTGGCTAGTTGATCGATTATGAGAAGCTCATGTAACTTTCTTTCTTTTGCATAATAAATTGCTCCAAGTAGCTATTTGGCTGGGGCCATGGACTGTTTCTCTCTCGAGGGTTTTAACCACGTGACAAACATCAGTGTGTTGATCTATGATCTGTTTGTGTGAAGTGGTATCTAAAGGTATTCGGTATTTTGGGAGTACCCTGTGTACCCAAACATGGTATCAGAGTTTTTATGAAGAGCTGCTTTCGGTTTTGACCAAGATTTGGAACCGGTGTTGCCAAAACTTTGAAAGGGTTTCTGGTTCTAGATTTTCTGTGCATTTGTGGCTTATGGGAGCTATTCCATTACATTCAGAGTGTCATTTCCATTTGGAAACAGTTTTTGTTTCACCGAAAACCATTTCCGTTTGCTCCAAAAACACCCATTTTGGCAAATCTGAAGGTATAATGTTACAGTGACAGATTTGTTTTTTTTTTAAATCTCTCATATTTTATCATTTTATTATTAGATCTTTTATGTTTTAGTCTCGGATTGTTGTTTTTCCTTACTGCGTATGTTCTTTGTCGTGCACCTTACGCGATCGCGGTGAATCAGAAACAACAAGGAAACGTTTTTTTTCTTTTCTTTTCGGCTACGTATGCTCTTTGTCGTGCACCTTGTGCGATAATGGAAAATGAAAAACAGCGAGAAAACTTGAAAATGTAGACTTTACGGGTAAGCTAACCTAGTGGAAAAATTTTTTTTTGTTTTTTTTGTTTTTTTGTGATTTGCAGGAAAAAAAAACAAGCACGGAAAACGAGAGAGAAGAGTTATAAAAAAAAAAAAAAAAAAAACCCCTTCCTCTTTCCATACTTTTACATACCTTTTAAACTTAGCTCACTTGGTCCAAAGTTGCTTTACACCTTGATAAGTCTTGAGTTCAAGTCTTATCAAGCTACTTTTTAGTGCATGCAATTTCTATTTTCAAGTTACTTTATTGTAAAAGTACATCTCACAATAAATAAAATAAAATAAAAGTGAGTCACTTAAGTTTTTTTAAATTTATTGCCGCACTATTTAAAAGTCACATTATTGTAAAAGTGAACATCACTTATTCTACAAAAATGATTCACTTCAAAGCAACTTTATTGTAAAAATGATTGTCAAAGGTTGATCTTGGGAAGAGGGGGCTTCTTTTTTTTAGTTGGTCAAGTTAATATCTGCCACGTCACTATTGGGGAAATCTTCAACATTTTCTTTGATCAAGCATAACTTCATCATTTGGAATCCGTTTTAAGTGCCATTTTTTTAAACCGCATAATTTTTCGAGCTCCTTGCATCTAGATAGTTAGTTTCTGTTATTTTGGCCATTATTTTACAGTATGGCCGCCCCTTGTAATATTATACTTACAAGTTCTAACTATTTCTCATGGAAATCTCGTATGGAGGATGTTCTGTGAAGTAGGGGACTTTTCAGGATAACCTCAGGGAAAGAAACAGAACCCACTAATGATGATAAGAAAATTAAATGGGAAAATAGATGTGATGAAGCTCATGGATTGATTGGGATGTCAATCTCTACTGATTTGCGATTCCACATATCTGGGATTGATGAACCTGATAAAGCTTGGGAAAAGTTGGAATCTGTGTTTGGTAAACACAATGAAATTCGGGGTCATCAACTTGAGAATGAGTTGCCTTCCTTGAATCCAAATGATTTTTCATGCATTCAAGACTATTTATCTAAGTATAAAACTCTTAGACTCTTATGTGCAGAATGCAAAATTAAGAAAGAAGACAAGCAATGTATTTATCATATTCTTTCCAAACTTGGACCTGCATATTCTGTTTTTGTATCTACATTATACTCCATGAAAAAATCTTTGACTACAGCTAGCTATCAAGAGACTAGTCTTGAATCCTTTTGTGATTCCTTAATTAGAGAGCAAGATAAGCTCATTCATCTTGGAATAATTAACAATGCAGATACATCTGGGAAAGCCTTATTGTCCCAACAGAAAGAAAAGTCCAAGCCTCCCAAGAAACAGAATTTTCGCAATAATAAGCCAAACAACAAGGGTCCCAAACCCTCTCAGTCAGCTCCTTCTTCAAAGAATGACAAAGGATCCAAGCAAAAAGGAAAGAAGACTGAGCGTCATTGCAATTTTTGTGGGAAAGATAATCATGATGAATCTAAATGTTTTAAGAAGATGGCAGCCTTGGAAGCAACAATGAAGAAGCACCACATCATCCTAGATTCGTCTTCAAAATCTAACTCTCATGGACATGCACTTTGTGATTCTGGTTACTCTTATACTGCATCTTCTTCTTCTACTTCAAATGAATGGCTCATTGATTCTGGAGCATCTTATCATATGGCTAAGGATCAAGCCATCTTTTCTACTATGCATGAATGTAACACCAAACAAATATTTGTTAGTGATGATAGATCTCTAAGTGTTATAGGATCTGGAACAGTTCCAGTAGAAAATGGTCATTTCAGTGATATAATATGTGTTTCAAAAATTTTCTGCAATTTGTTATCAGTCTATCAAATTACTCATTTAGGTAAAGGTAAAACTATGATGTTTACACCTCACCAAGTTGTAATCAAGGATTTTAAAAATCCCAAAAATGTCCTTGCTACTGGAACTGTTGATGATATTACCAGGTTGTACAAATTTAACAACTTTAGGTCATCACCTTTTCCTTCAATTTTTGTTGCTCATAGTGATAACTTGAGCAAACTTTGGCATGAGCGATTTGGTCACTTAAATTATCGCTCATTGCAACAACTATGTAAAGACAATATGGTGACTGGTATTCCGCTGGTATCTTGCAAGGATGGTGTTTGTTACGGTTGTGTACTCGAAAAACATCATCGGGACAATTTTGACAAACGTGCCTCTTGGCACGCCTCGGTTCCCTTGGATCTTGTGCATAGTGACTTGTGTGGCCCTCTTCCATCTGCTTCCTTTTCTGGTTTCAAATATTTCTTAACTTTCATTGATGACTACTCCAGATGCAATTGGGTTTATTTCCTAAAACTTAAGAGTGAAGTATTTAACATGTTCTTGGCCTACAAGGCCCTTGTTGAAAAAAAATCTGGTCATCAAATTATTAAGTTAAGATCTGACAATGGAGGAGAATATGTTAACAACAAGTTCACTACTTTTTTCACTGAACAAGGAATCCAACAACAACACACTGTTCCATATACACCACAACAAAATGGTGTAGCTGAACGGAAGAATAACACTTTAAAAGAAATAGCTAATTGTATGATCCAATCTAAGGGACTAAGTCTTCAATATTGGGCTGAGGCCATAAATTGTGCAAATTACATAGTTAATTGCACACCCACTAAAGTTTTACAAGGTATAACACCGGAAGAAGCATGGAGTAAAATTAAACCAGATCTAAGTCACTTTCATGTGTTTGGTTGTGAAGCATGGGCTCACATTCCAGATGAAAAATGGAAAGCATTGCAGCCTAAAAGTGAAAAGTGCATATTTGTTGGATATTCTGAAGATGTAAAAGGTTATAGACTTCTTCAACCCCATTCACATGATATAATCATTAGAAGAGATGTTAAATTTGATGAAAATCTCTTGGCCTACGAGCCTAACTTGGCGGGTGTGCCATATTTGGCCTGCGAGCCTGATTTGGCAATTGTGTCTTTTTCTTCTTCTTCCAACTTCCTTGATAGGTTTCCAACTCCAGTTTCTAATGATCATATTGAGGATGAAAATCCACCTCTGCCTGCTCATGTTCCTCTAATTGCACCAGCACCAATACTTCCTCGATGGGTCCATTCAACATGTGAAGCAGTTAGTGATCTTGCAGGTGATCATGGAGATCAACGTCGAACACGTTCTCAGTTTCAGCGAGCCTCTTCTCTTTTAGCTCAAATTTTTGAGAATCATGATCCAGAAACTTTTACAGAAGCTTCAAGAAATCCAGATTGGGATGCAAATATGGATGAAGAATATCGTTCCTTAATGGCGAACGATACTTGGGATCTTGTTCCTCTTCCAAAAGGAAGAAAACTTGTCAGATGTAAATGGGTCTACAGAACTAAGTATGCATCAGATGGAAGTGTTGAAATACTTAAGGAAAGGTTAGTTGTCAAAGGTTTTTCCCAAGTTGAAGGGATTGACTACAATGAAACCTTTGCCCCTGTAGCAAAAATGAACTCCATCCGCCTTGTTCTTTTCCTTGCAGCCTTACATAACTGGGAAGTTCATCAAATGGATGTCAAGTCTTCCTTATTACATGGTGATTTACACGAGAAAATTTACATGGAACAACCTCCTAGATATGTTCAGAATAACTCTAGCCTTGTTTATCTCCTTAAGAAATTCTTATATGGCCTTAAGCAAGCTCCTAGAGCTTGGTATGCCAAAATGGATAGCTTTTTCCTTGACACTGATTTTTCTAGATGCCATTTTGACCCTAATGTCTATACCAAGAAAGTAGGAAACCATCTCATCATACTTGTTCTTTATGTTGATGATCTTATCCTTACTGGTAGTGACCCTAACCTTATAACCCATGTGAAATCCAGTCTTAAGCAAAATTTTGAAATGTCAGACTTAGGACATTTGCATTATTTTCTTGGTCTCTAAGTCTTGCAAACCAAAGGAGGAATCTTTCTTTCCCAGTATAACTATGCTTGTGACCTTCTTCGTCGCTTCCACATGGAATATTGTAAACCAGCCCCTTCTCCCTTCCAGTCTGGAGTCAAAATTTCTGCCACTTGTACTTCCCCTGAAGTAGATGCCACCCTGTATTGTCAGCTTGTTGGTAGTATTTTATACTTGACTCATTCCCGTCCTGACCTTTCCTTTGTCATTGGTCGTGTTTCCTGTTATATGCAAACTCCTCATGAAATTCACTGGAAATAAGCAAAAAGAATACTTCGATATATTCGAGGTACAATTCAGTTTGGGATTCATTACAGTACAGAGGGGAAACCTTTGTTGGTTATTTTCACTGATTCAGATTGGGACGACGATCCTGATGATCGAAAGTCTATTGCAGGTTATGTTTTCAGTCTGGGATCTGGACCTGTCACTTGGGCTTGTAAGAAACAACAAGCTCTTTCTCTTTCTTTAGCATAAGCAAAATATTGAGCCGCAGTTAATGCCAGTTAGGAAGCTTTATGGCTTCGACAGATCCTTTCAGAGTTTGGATTCGAGCAGCAACAGCCTACTCCACTTTGGTGTAACAATCAAAGTGCCATCAAGCTTGCCAAATATCCAATTCTACATCAACGCAGCAAACACATTGAGCTACACATGCACTTCATCAGAAATCTTGTTCATGATAGTGTTATTGAAGTTCTCTATTTCCCTACAGATGATCAAGTTGCAGACATATTCACCAAGTCTCTTATAGAAGTGAAGTTTTCTAAACTTCGGTCTATGTTAGGAGTTCAGGAATGTGTCCTTAAGGGGGGATAGGCTCTAATGCCTCCTTCCTTCTTCTAATAGTGTCACTTTTGTAAATCCTTCAATCCTATCCCAAGTTATTCTTAAGGGGGGATGTTAGGATATTTAGACACTTAGGAGTTAGTTAAGATCAACTTATGTAATATATCCGTTAGGTAAAAGTGTGTTTCTTTAGTATGCATTAGTATGCATTTGTAAATATAATAATCCGATGGTCACGATATGTTCTAGACATAGAGTGATCCGACGGTTCAACTTCTCTTAGATCATACCTACCATTGATCCATGGCTTAACACCCGATTGGTCTATGATCTCTATTTAAAGAGAATAGAGGGTCATTGGCTAGTTGATCGATTATGAGAAGCTCATGTAACTTTCTTTCTTTTTCATAATAAATTGCTCCAAGTAGCTATTTGGCTGGGGCCGTGGATTGTTTCCCTCTTGAGGGTTTTAACCACATGACAAACATAGGTGTGTTGATCTATGATCTATTTGTGTGAAGTGGTATCTGAAGGTGTTCAGTCTTTTGGGAGTACCCTGTGTACCCGAACATGGAACAATTACCTTTGTCCAGCACTTAAGTATGTATGGCTTGAATTGTTTTACCGCTTTGAACACGACATAAGCTTATTTATCCACAGCTAGGTAATTCAATTCGGCCCCTTGCATACTGGTGCTCATAAATGATATGGGGAACTCATCTCCCCCATCTTCCTTCTGGGTAAGCACAGCTGCTAGTGAATCATCAGATGCGAAAGTGTACAAAATAAAATCTTTCTCAAAATCCGGACTTTCGAGGGAGGGTGCATGCACAACAGTTGTCTTTATTTTACTAAATGCATTATTCTCTACATCAGTCCACTTGAATTGTACACTTTGCTTTACCATTTGCTACAAAGGTTTAACAATTTGAGCGAAATCTGGTACAAACCTTCGCACAAAATTTATTATCCCCATAAATGACTGCATGCCCTTTTTATCATGGGGTAAATGAATCTGTTCGATAGCTTTGATCCTCTCTGGTTCTATGGAGATCCCTTTTTTAGATACCACGTGGCCCAACAACTTACCTTCAGTAACGGCAAACACACACTTCTTGGGGTTTAGTGAGATACCATATTTTCGGCAGCGTTCAAAAATCTGCTTTAGATGAAATGCGTGTTCCTCTCTTTTCTTTGAGAATATCGTGATGTCATCGAGGTATACTACAGCACTGCGGCCAATCAGACTGTGGAAAGCTATGTCCATAACCCTCTAGAAAGTAGCTCCAACGTTTATGAGTCCAAAGGGCATCCTTCTGTAAGCAAAAGTTCCCCACCTGATTCTGAATGTCGTTTTAAGTCTATCTTCTTCAGCTAGTAATACTTGATTGTAGCCTGAGAATCCATCTAATAAATAGAATAGTTCAGAACACGAGACCATTTGTGATATCTGTTCCATGGGTGGAACAGGATAATTGTCTTTATCTGAAGCGCGATTTAAGTTTCTGAAATCCACACATAGCCTAATTTATCTGGATTTCTTCCTTACCAGTACCAGATTTGAAACCCATTTCGAGTGTCTAACCTTGAAGATAATTCTAGCATCCAATAGTTTCTTAACTTCATTCTGGATTAAAGGTTCTAATTTTGGATGCATTTTCCTTACAGGCTGCTGATAAGGTTTGATCCTAGATCTGATGGGGATAACACGTTGGATAATATTGGTGTCATATGTCTTCAGATCTTCATATGTCTAGGCAAAAACATCTTTGTATTGTTTGAAAAGACTGATAAACTTATTCCTTTCACCTAGGGAGCAACATTTTCGCAAATTCACATATTTAGGCCCAATTTAAGTCCCCAAATTAATCAACTTGAACTATAGGGATGAGCTATGAGTCTTCACATTCACTAGCCTCCTGAATTTATCATTTAAATCAAACATTCACTCCAAAGTCCTGACTCCTTTAGGAATAAAATTATCGAATTTTAGCTCGGCTTGATGTTCTTCATCGTCAATAATAGCCCCTTTGAAGGTCTCATCATTTCTCAGGAATTATAGAATCTGTTGATCATCATCGAACACTCGTAGATTGGTGATCATATCTGGCACCGAAGGCCTGAAAAGAAATTCAATAGAGCACCGATTATTAGAGGGCACAAGCCTCGCAGCTGAGGTGGCCAACAAGTCAGCTACTGCATTCTTAAGTCTTGGAATCGATACAACGTTAAATGCATTAAAACATTTAAGTAAATCCCATACTTCATTTTGATAAGCTTTTAACTGAGGAGAAATGCAATGTATTTGATTTTGAATTTGTTTTACAA
Organism: Pseudotsuga menziesii; assembly: GCA_001517045.1. Classification (NCBI taxonomy): domain Eukaryota; kingdom Viridiplantae; phylum Streptophyta; class Pinopsida; order Pinales; family Pinaceae; genus Pseudotsuga; species Pseudotsuga menziesii. The sequence goes on along the minus strand of LPNX010323933.1, from coordinate 519,148 downwards.
TTATTTCAGAATCTCCAAGCACTTTTAGATTTTTTGTCTTTAATTCAATTGCTTTTCTTAGTCCCTGAACTAATGCTTCATATTCAGCTGTGTTATTGGTACATTCAAACTCTAACCTACATTAAAGAAAATGTTTGTTTTTCTTAGGGTCAATCAGGACACAGTCGACTCCTGACCCCTCTAAAGTTTTAGAACCATCAAAGAAAAGCGTCCAAAAATCGCTAACCACTACTGTGCGAGAATTAACATCTACATCTACAGCTAATTCTACTATTTTACAATCAATTTCATCAACCTATGAAAACCGAAGGAAATCAAGCTGAGCGTCTGATGTATCACTGGCTTCTTCTGCTTGATAGTTTCCTGGTTCTAGCTCAATAAAGTAATTTCCCAAAACAAAATCCACTGGTTCATTTTTACCTTCGAACTGAGTAACATTGTGTTTCATGTGGGGCTCCCTCAAAAATTTAATTTGATTTGGGATTCCTTTATATGGTAGCCACAGATGTGACCAATCCAAGGCAAAATATTTGTTCAGCTTTGCCGACCAATCTCTGCTCAAAACAAGTCCATAAGCTTCCGGTATGTTAGCCACCACAATATCAATGAATTGACATACCTTATCATTTGAAGATAAGAGAACGAGAACATCCTCCGTTTCCCCAATTACCTTCACATTCATTCTATCCAACTGAACGACCCTCCAGGTAGATGGTTTAGGTTGTCCATTTATCCTTTTGCAGACCAACAACGGCATGACGTTGACTGATGCTCCTGAGTCTACTAGGTAGTTATGCACATTGTGGTTGAAAATTTCAAAAGTAAGGAGAAAAGGTGGAGTCTTGCATTTAGGCTTACCTCCCACACTTGCTTCACCAATTTCTTCTTCTTAGGGATGATTGTCAGTGGGCAGCCTCTCCTCTGATATTTCAAGTGATTTCAATAGCTTTTCTTTCTGCTGCAGCACATTGCACATTTCAAATAATGAGATGTTTTCCCTTACCTCTTTGATATCCTCCACAATGTCATAATCCATCTTATGTCCTGTGAGATTTGGTTTAACATTATTTATCTTTTCTTCATTGGGCTTAGTAGGCATGTTGATATGTCTAGGATTTTGACTGGTGATGGTAAATTTCATAATTTTATTAGCTAAGGAGTTTTTTTTTAATTTCTTAACATTCTTTTGAAGTCTCTTAATCTTTAGGAGCATAAGATTGCTTTCCTTAATCAACCCCTGGCTTCTCGTCGTTACATTTGTTTCCAGGATGTCCTCGTGTCTCTGATCCTTTTCTTCCCCAGCATCAAACAACAATACACAGTCCCATAAAACCATGGCCTCATCCTCCTATTTTTCTGTTGATTTATTGTTGTCTTTCCCTTCTTCATCGTTGTCCTCGATTAATTTGGAATCCAACAGCTTATTCATAACCAATGTCATTGAATTTATCCATTGAGGACAATTCTTTTCAGAATGGGGTTGTTGGTGGAAAGTGCAAAAGTTATCCATTCCTACCTCCGTTAAGTTCATAGATGCAGGGCTGTGCGGAGGGGTTTGGGATTGATTGTTATCTTCCCTTTTCTTGTAATAAGGTTTATAGAACTTTTGGGCTTCATTTTCCTTTTCCAAGTCTATGATTCTGTTAGAGAGATTCTACATCATCTTTGCAATTCCTTCGAAATCTGGTGATTGCTCCTCCTTAGGCTTAGTAAATAACAAATCTTTCCTCCCAACATTTTTTTCTCCTGACCGTTCAGGATAATCTTCGATGCTTTCTTTTTCAGCCTCTACTCTCTCCACTTCTTCATAAGTCTCTGCTAGCATAGGTTTGGCTTTCATTTTAGCAAACATGGCCAACTCAGGTCCTAGAGCTGAGGTATAATACTCAATCAAAACTTTATCTGAGGGTTTGTCAACTTCATAAAAATTCTTAAGATAGGCTGCGAATATTTGGGTAAAACTATGCACCTTCTCTTTTATTTCTTTCTTTAAGGCGCACAGTCCTTTCATGAGAGCTGCATGCGTTTTTTGGGTTGCATACTTACTTCTAAAAATCCTTTCAAAGGTATCCCATTCTGGGATAGAGTTTGCAGGCAATCCAAAATACCATGATGCTACTGCTCCTTTAAGGGTATGCAGAAAAAGTCTACAAACGACATCCTCATGCTCCTCGGCCCTCAATCCTTCTATTGCCAAATAAAAACTTTGTAAATGGTCATCTACTAGCATCTTCTCATTTGGATCAAACTTGGGCAACATATTTTCAAAAGCTTGAGGTAAATCATGCAACGGAGGTGTCAGGTTCAGGGGTGATCTGGCCTTCCAAGTAGGTGGTGGATTTGGTGGGTTGGGTGGCTGATTGCGTTTACGCTTGCCATGAGTTTGGGTGGAGAATGAGGTGGTGAATGAATAGGAGTATGAACAGGTGAACCGTAAGGTGTATTTGGGCCTACTTGATTCAAAGTCTGAACAACTTCCTGTAACGCAACTTCTACCAACTCTTCCAAATCTCCAACCAACACTGAATCTTCCAAGATGGGACGATCTTTCTTCTTGTACTCTCTTCGGGGTAAATCAGGGATAATGGGTAATCTTCCAATACTCTTTACATAAACCCTGGTATGTCTTCTCAGATCATTAACAACTTCGTTATCAACAGAATACAAGTGTTACTTTCACTTCTCTTCAGGACCTGAATTGGGAAACAAACTGCTTTTAGAACTATCACTGGTGGAGTAATTTCGAGGAAATGGGTTTCCTCGGCCAGCCATGCACTGGCGGCTCTCCTTCTAGCGCTAGAAACTGTTGAGGCCTGGAAATTTGCATGAAACAACAGCAAGGGATTCTCCCTAGTCAATGTTCCCAACTAGCCCATGACTGTTTGGTGTAGGGAATCCGTCCGGTTTGCGGTCCGGCTACCGTAGGTCAAGTAACAAAAATAAAAGGTTTTACTGGTTGCGGCCTGTTCCACCGTGTATATTTTTGTGATTTTTAATTTTAAGTATGACATGCAAGTGCCTATCTAAAATGCAGATTGATAGAGAATACGAGGAGCGGTCAGAATGTGATGCGCAGGTTCTTACCTTTCGTCTTAAACTCTCTCGCATCTAAATCACACACAACAAGAAATTAAAACTAACTACCTAACCTATCCCTAGGGAGCAAGATTATCATTTATTAGTGAGTAATGTATTTTGTACATGCATTATGAACAATCACAGATAGTTGATACTTCTTTCAAAACACATGAACATTTAAAGATATTTGAACAACCAGATAGCCAATTGTTTATGAACAACATTCATTACTCATAGTAGAAATTTTCATAAAATAAACCAGAGAACATTCATACAAGAACATAGGTTCAAAGAGTTAGAACGATCTCACAGTTAATGGACACAAAGCTGAAAATGAAATAGTTCCTCTTCAACAAATCCATAGCACAACATTTGAACATTCCACCAAGCTTTCTCCAACAGACAAATTGTAATTATCTATTGCAAAAGGAAATAGTTCTTCTTACAATATGTCTTCACAAATCTAACTGAGAAAAAGTCCCTATTCCCTCTAACTCTCCTATACTTATACTACAAGCAAACTCTTGGGATGCCCCTCGGTGACCTTTGGGCTCCTCAACTGTTTAACCTCACAATTTTGTCCTTTTGTGAGTGCTCATGATTTAGGCAATACGTTACATTTCATTAAAAATTAATAGCGTTTTTATAATGAGAGACCAGCTTGATCAGTGATAAACTTTTCCTGGGCCTCTGTTGCTATTAAATCCGTTGGCCCTGTTTTTTCTTGCTCAGTAATCCGTTAATCCCTTGCTGTTGTTGCCTACGAATTTTCAGGCCTCAACAGATTCCTTGGGCTAACGGGATACTACAAAATATTCATTAGGAATTATGCCCACAGAACCGCACCCTTATCCAACCTTCTAAAAAAGAATGCATTCCATTAGAATGAAGAAGCGGAAAAATGTTTTGAAGCCTTAAAAGGAATTATGTCCTCCACACCTGTATTAGCTACCCCAGACTTCTCCAAACCATTTGTGATAGAATGTGATGCTTCAGGTTATGGGTTGGCAGCAGTAATAATGCAAGATGAAGACCCGATAGCTTTTGAGAGCAAGAAATTAAACAAGCAAGAACAATTGAAGTCTACATATGATAAAGAAATGCTGGCAATTATGCAGGCATTGGTAAAGTGGCGAAAATACCTCTTAGGGAGAAAATTCATGATTCGCATAGACCATAATAGTCTTCAATACCTACTTCAATAGAAAATGTTGTCCACAGAACAACAGAAGTGGATAGAAAAAATCGTTGCTTTCGACATGGAAATAATACACAAAAAAAGGGAAGAAAAATGTAGTCGCATATGCACTCTCCAAAAAAGATGAGGATATTACCTCTTACTCCATCTCAATCATAATTCCATAATGGCTTAATGAAATACGAAGTGAATGCGCCAAGGACCCATAAACAAGCACTATAATTAACAACTCCAACCATAACCCCAAGTTTGAATGGAAAAACGATATTCTTTGGTATAAGGGGAGGATTTATTTGAACTCAAACTCTAAATTCAAGGTTAAAGCAATAAAAGAATCCCATGATTCACCAGCCACCAGACGTGTAGGGTTCTTCAAATCTTATTATAATGCAAGAAGGCCATTTTTCTGGAAGGGAATGCAAAACGATATCCAGCAATATGTGGCAGACTCTGACAATTGCTAGAGAAACAAAAGTGAAAATGTTTTCACCCCAGGGTTACTCCAACCCCTACACATTCCAAACCAGAAATGGGAAGAGATATCAATGGATTTCATCAATGGGTTACCTCCGTCAGAAGGAAAGGACAAGATCCTTGTAGTGGTCGATCGATTAACCAAATTTGCTCACTTCATGGTAATAAAAAAAACAAACATGGCAAAACAAATTGCAAAAGTATTTTGCAAAAATGTCTACAAATTGCATGGCTTCCCAAAATTCATCGTCAGCGACAGAGATGCAAAATTTAATGGAAAATTTTGGAGGGAATTCTTTAAACAAATGGGTACATCACTCAATATGAGCTCAGCTTACCACCCCAAAACAGATGGTTAGACTGAAGTCGTAAATAAATGCTTAGAAGCATATCTACATTGTTTTGTAACACATAAACAAAACCATTGGTCTCAATGGTTACACTTAGTAGAATGGTGGTACAATTCAACATACCACACCTCCGCAAAAATGACCCATTTCCAAGTATTATATGGGTATGAACCTCCAAATTGGAAGGAGTTAGTTCTGAATGACACTAATGTTCCATAAGTAAGGAACCAACTATAGAAATCCCAAAAAACAATTGAATTACTCAAGGATAACTTAATCATGGCACAAAATTGCATGAGGCAATAAGCAAATCAATGCAAAATCGAAACAGAATTTGAAGTAGGAGACTAGGTATTCGTAAGAATCCAACCCTATAAACAAGTATCCCTTAAAAGTGGAGGGAAACACAAGTTGGCCCCAAATTTCTATGGACCATGCCAGATTATCCAGAAGATTAGTCAAGTGGCATATAAATTACAGTTAGCTGATAAAAGTCGTATCCACAATGTCTTCCATGTATCATGTCTCAAAAAATTGTTGGGTAAATATCAAACAGTACAAACAATACTTCCTATGTTAGATGACGAAGGAAGGGTCATTTGGGAACCCGAAGTAATCATTGCAATCTGAGAAAGAAAAATCCGTTCTTGAACACTCAAGGAATATCTCGTTAAGTGGAAGAATTTTCCAGGTGAAGACGCATCATGGGAGACAGAACAGTTTCGTCAACAATACCCGTCCTTACCCTTTCTTTGAGGACAAAGCATTCTAAAATACGGAGGCAATGTTATGTATCCAATATTACGAGCAATTATTTTAATATTAATGTAGTATTAATTAAAACATAGGATCACACCCTTTTAGTGAAATGATGTATTTTGACCTATAAAAGGTCTTCTCATCATTGTAATTAAATCATCATTCAATATTTAATTTTACTGTGGTTAATTTTCGGAATTCATGTGGGTTTTAGAGTTTTAGTCCGCTTCATGTACTTGGAATTCCTTTTCTTTGCTTTCTGGATCTTGATGCTAAGTAGTTGATCTTCTTCATCTTCTGGAACATAGTGAAAGTATTCATCTTCTGTTTCAACATGATTCTTCTGGTTGTCATCTTTACCTGCACACTGCAAATTTTTGTTAGGAAAAATATGAATATATTTCAGTTTTTCTTGGACAACATTCACATCTTGGTGTTGCTCATCAATGACAACTACTTCATTATTGATTTCTTCATTTGCTTGAACCCACTGTGCATCCTTCACTGCTTTTTCAAAAATTGTGGGATCAGAAGAAAATTGAGCATACTGTAGATGCTCATGAGGAGCCTGCTCATAGATCTCCCTCAAATTTCTGGTTTTCTGGTTTTGGGGCGGACTACATGTTGTTGTTTCTTTGGTGTTGTTGTCAAGAGGTTGTTGCTCATTCTCAGTAACTGTTGTAGCTTCTATGATGCTATCAACTGTCTCTTGCTCAGAGAGACTATCACTCACATCATTGAGTCCTGCTACATTAGCAGGTTTGTCTTCAATGTCATCAACAAACACAACAAGATCGACAATATTTGTTTGGATCACATCATCAGTGGCTCCCTCATAGACACATGCCCCATAGACATAGTCATCTTGACTATCTTCCACTTCAGTGTGGGATTCCCGGTGCTCTGCCTCACTTACGAAATCATCTTCCTCTACGGTTGGTTCCTCACTGAAGACTTCTTTCAGTGTATCCCATGCTCTCTTTGGAGTATCAACTTCTACAATGTAATGAAATAGGGAATAGTCTATCGGTCTCATATGAGACATAAGGCAACACCTTGCCTTCTTTCTTTTTCGAATTCTGTCAAAGCATTAAAAGTTTCTAGATCAATGGGATCCTCTTCAACTATGAAGTGCCACAAATCTTGTAATTTTAACACATCAATTATTTTGATTTCCCATACATCATACTCATCTCCATTAAGGCTCTGCCATAAACCTTGTGGTGTTAAGATATTTCTTACCTCTTCAAATTCTTCTGGGACTACTTCTGGTAGCACCATCTTCAAGAATAGATCTTCTTCTCTATATCACAACCTTCAATAAGATTGGATGATCAAGCCATCTTATCTCCAGATGCCCTTTTTTTTAATTTAACAAAAAATCTAGATAGAGAGTTCACTGCGCCAGCTTCTAGCAATTGAGAGCAATTGAGAGAAGGTGGCAGATCTGGAATAAAAAAGGCCGATTTGGTGGGTGCTTCAACAAGCACTTCACCCCTTTTTTTTTATATAAAAAACGAGCACCGCTTCTGGTGCAATGACAATGGGCGGTGGACCGGCGCGGTGCCAGAAATCAGCTAAGGAAAGTGTAGTTCACTGCTTATGCTAAATTTAAGCAAGGCGGTGGCACCGCTTTTCTCTGGTTCACAAGAGGCAGTGGCACCACTGTTTTAGTGTGGAAAAGAAGCGGTGGCCTCTATGGGTAATGCTCTTCCCGGCTAAAAAAAAGTAATGCGATGGCCCAAAAAAATAAAACTTTTTTCTCTACCTAGAAAAAGAAAAATCGATGGTTTTTACCTGAACCTGCCTACTAAATCAGGTTTTTTTTTTTCTTTTTTCTTTTTTTCCCAGCTTTCTTGTTGTAGATTGATCTGATCTGTTAGGGAAAAGACAACCCAATCCTCCACGATTTGATCTGCTTGATTACACCTGGGAATGCTTTCTCTCTCGACAATAATCGCTTTTCTCCGCTTCTTGAAGTAAGAGGCGCACTAGCGCTCTGGAAAACTAGTGCTGGATCATATCAGTTTTGGCAAACTCGCTATGGGTCAGATCTCCACCCTTTTTTATTATTATTTAGCCCACGTCTTTTCCTCTGTTGAAAGCAGACATGGAGAGTGCAAATCTTGTGAGCATGCAATTGTGTGAGAGATCTGAATGATAGAGCTCCCTCCACCAAGAAAGAGATCGCAGATCTGGAGCAAGATGAGATTTGGAAAATATAAAAACAAAATCCTCCACTTTTTTGTTTTGTTTTTAGGGTTAGGGAAAAAATAACCAAAATAAAATTCAGATCTAAAAAATAAAATAAAATAGAGTGCCGTAGCTCAGTAGGCAATAGTTCAATAGGGTGCTTTCCACTCTATGAAAAGGCTTACCCCAACAATGGATGTATCAGGCCGTAAGCTCTGATATCATGTGAAAGAATAGAATGGAGCAATAAAAGCACTATGGGCAGATGATTACCTTCTCATTATTAAGAACATATTAAATAGGAAATAGAAAACAACAATACTATGGGCGAATACCATAGGTGATTAAATACCATGGGTTACCTAACTCACTAGCTTAACTACCGGTGAAATTACACTCTACAACAAGAATGCATCCAAAACATTTTCACCAAACCATTCAAAAACACATCCAAGAAAAATGCTAATATGATCCCATATCTGCTTGGTGTAGTTGCAGAAAAGAAAGAGATGTTCAATGGTTTCATTCTATTGGCTATGCAAAGAGGGCATATTGCTGACCCCTCCTAGGACAAAATTTCCCAAACTAGAAAATGGTTTGTGAAAATGATCCAAATAAAGAGTTTGCATTTTAACGGACATTTGATCTACTATATGACCGGATGCCATTAATAATAAGTCGGAGGATGTTGTAGTTGTATAATCACCTTATACTCGATCAATGGAGAATAATTGCCACCTTCACGGTTTTTGGATCATACCAAAGATTTTGGATGCTTAGAAAGGAAGATATTAGATTGTCTTAATGCCTTCGTATAATCACTGCATGCAAGTCGATAGTACCTTCAAGAAATTCCTCGGACGTCGACGGATAACCATGCCCTTGTAAACTATGACGTGGATTCTATATCCTGAATCTGATTTATAGTCTTTTCCCTCAAAGCCTCCACTAGCAGAGGTGACATGTTCCTTTTCCATTCATACATAAAGAAAACCTCACGCATTACCGAGTGTTAAAAAAACACTCAATATAAATCTAAATGGTTAAAGAAAAGGTCAATAGTCTTTGAGATAGAATCTGTTTTTTCAAATTCGATAAACACATAATCATTGCTGACGAGTTGCAGGAAAGTCCGCTGGTAAGTTATCCACATAATTACTCTGTCGTCTTTCACCATCCATCTCTGAATTCACAACCACAGTTGGAATTTGACAGACATATGTACGTCATGAGGCCTTTTACCCATCGAAATACAGTAAAAAATTCTAACAAACCTTCTCAATGAATGACAACACGGGAAAACAATTGGAGTAAGCTAGCTATGGAGCAATCCTCCCTCCATCGGACGGAGGAGGAGCAAAGTCATGACTTTGCTCCTCCTCCGTCCGATGGAGGGAGGATTGCTCCATAGTTAGCTCACTCCAAAATAATTTGCTAGGATGTACTTTTGACGGTTAATTTGTTTTTAAACTGTCATTATTAGTCTATATATAAGTTTTATTATTATATATGTAATAACAGGGATTGAAACTTTCCTGCTGATTGAAACTTTTCTATTTAATTGAAATGTATGTGAATGAGTTTGACTCTATTAAAGGTTTGATACAGTTTGATTGTTATTGGTTCCTTCTTTATAAAGGCTGGTGATGACCTATAATAATGGGGATAGCCTCTTTTGAGGGTTTGATGAAAGGGGAATTCCTTATTAAGAACTACAAAGTTTGGCTAGAGAACTTTGTCGAGACTCTTTTGAGGGTTATATTTTAAAGCAAAAACTATTCATTCCCAACTATGAAAACAAGAAATAGAATAAAGCATCTTCCTTTGGTCAATATTGAGTGAAGTGAGCCCTGCAAGAATTGTGTAAGCAATTCGATCGTTGGCTTCTCGACATGTACAACAAAAATGAATGGAGTCATGACATTGGCAGAGGGACTTCAAGTCTTTTCTAGCTTTTATTCACTTATTGGACCTTTCAGTAGGAAGGTAACCAAGGTGATTGACAAGTTCCTTTAGGAGGGGAAATGGTACTTTCATTACAGCAGGGTGAGAGGCTTGAGCTTCCCTTGTAGCCTTCGGTGAACAATATTCACATGTTGTCCTCATATCTATATTCTTTTCATTTTTTCCTTACTAACAACAATGAATACTCTGAGGGGCACATGCATCTGGAGAAACAAGGATTTATCCAAATTTTGTTTGCACAATCTATGTGGATGAGAACGTTTTTTTCTATAATAAAGTGTTATGATTTCAATTATACCATCAATGCAAAATGTCAACTTTGAAAATTTTGGTATGTTGCATTACATGTGACCAGATATTAAACTTTGGAAATGATTCTAAGTTCCACCTTTTGTTTGTTTCTTAAGTTTATCACTTAATGTACTTCAGATGCACAATGTCGACAAATGTTATTTTTGAGTTGATGTGTCATGTTAGTAGGTTGTTTTGTTCCACCCTCTATTTTCAAAGTACATGATCAACAAAAAAAAACATGGGTAAATGAGTTTAATGTTATCTTTTAATTGGAATTTAAACTCCTTAATAGAAACATAACTTTTAGTTGAAAATTAAAATGTCACAATTTCAGTTACACCATTGACGCAACATGTTAACTGTGCAAAAGTTTGTATGATGCATTACATGTGGCCTAACATTAACCTTTGCAAAGGATTCTAGGTTCCACCTTTTGTTTGTTTCTTAAGTTTATCCCTTAATGTTCTTTAGAGGCATAATGTTGACACATGGTGCTTTAGAGTTGTTTTTGTCACTTTAATAGGTTGTTTTGTTCCACCCTTAATTTTCAAAACACATAGTCATCATAAAATAAGGATATAAATGATTTTATTGTTATTTTTTAACTAGAAATTAAAATCCTCACTAAAATACACATCTTTTAATTAAATATTAAATTCTTTACTTAAAAACATTTTTATTGAAAGATTTTTTTAATAAAACTTCATTATTGAAAGTTTTTGTCTCAATAAAACTTTGTGTAATAAAATTCAAAACATAATAATTAAAAAAAATTAAAAAAACAAAGAAGAAATAAAATTCCAACACTGATCGCAACATGGGAATAAAGTAAATTTAAAGATTATTGCATATGATTTATTTACAAAAACTTGATTACCCTATCAAGCAAGACGCTAGACATTTATTACACCAGCTACGGAAAACTGCGAGTGGAAATTGAAATGATGAGTGAGTAATAAGGCAACCGAGCCGGCTGTATCTAGAAACAATATTAAACGTAGGGAAAACCAAAATGGCAAATAACACGACCGAACATTCCGGCAACAACTATTCCATAACGTGCTGAAACATTCCGTAGCAGAACTTTTTTAACCCATAACCCCTGTATTAAAATGTGCAAAACCGATGGATTCAAATGTCCAAGAATTCGTAGTCACAAAATTTAATCTTTTAATATATTTTACAGTTTACTCGGAGAAGAAGTGTAATTTAAAAAAATTATGATACTAATAGTAATTTAAAGTTTAACTATTGTAAGTTTGATTGATGATGATGATTAATTTCTATTGAGACCAACTTTGGATTATCAAATTTTAAGAAGGATAATACTTGGTTTATTTTAAAATCTTGTTCTTGTACTTAAAAAAACTTTCCAAAAAGTTTTCCAAGCTAAGTATAGTTTTGACAACTTAGGAGGTTATAAAGGTTTTTATTGTATCAAATACTATGAAAAGTAGATATAATGTGGGTGTAAGTAGGGCACTTTAAAAGAAAATGATTTTCATCCTCAACATTTATTGACACACAATGATGGAAAACCCTTTACACCCGTGGAGTTTTAGGAATAGACCAAAACCCTCTTTTGCTATGGAGTTCATGAGAGTTCACTTTAATCTTGGCTATATTAATTTTCTTTCGTGAGCTAGTTACTACCAAGAGATACTTATGATCTTCCAAATTAGGATTAATGACCTCCTTATAGTATCTTGATTTTCTCTTAGCCACTAAATGTTCCTCACACCAAAGTTTCACTTTAAACTTACAAGTAATAATATTTTTGACATTATCAATGCACAAGATTATGTACATTTAATTTAACTATGTGATATAGACATTATGGAATTTGTATATTTTTATTTTTTACTATTTATATATTCTATTTTTATTTTTTATAATAATTATAATTTTATTTAATCATAGTTTTATAGTATCTTTGATGCATTTTAATTCTCTATCTATCATGTCTCAAATCTCTCTAAGTAAATTGCCTTCTAAAAAAATTACACCTCTAAGTATTGGATCTTAGATCCAAAAGATAAATCTATAGTGGTGTAATTTAATCATTTATTATATTATACACTTCTAAGAATACACTACTAATAGCCAGTTTTTTTAGTGACATGCAACATACCCAACATCCACAAAGTATTTTTAGAGAAATAAGGTAATTTTTTTTCTTTTTACTTTATCCACACAACCTAGAATGTTAGTACCGTTATTTATATAAGTGATAGGTCAGATATAAAATAGATTATATTTAGGCTTACACATGAGATGTCATTAGTTCTTTAGTTTCTATTATGAATGACTTAAAACTCTTAAGTCCGTAAAGTCTTATCATCACATTAGTAAGATTTTTTTGTTCACCTTAATCTTAACATATTAGGGTGAGTGCAAGAATATGAGGGACCTTTTAGATGCAATCCTAGTTTTCAAAAACACGATCATGTTACCAAAAAATACAATGCGTTTCTGCTACATAGCACTTGCTATGGTTCAACGCGAGCCTGCCATGTAGGATAGGAAACCATATCGGGAACGCATTATATAACTACAAAACGTGTACGCAATCTGTAGTTCTAAAATGCGTACGTGATTTGGAAAACTAAAATTAATTTATATAGACAGGCTCGAAACCCGCGGCCTATTCTACCTATCAGGAACGTGAAACCGGTGGCGATTTGGAGCATTTTGGAGTAAATTGGGTGCTTGGGATTGTTGGAGGAGCTGATTTAGTAGGAGGAGAGGAGATTCCACCGGTGAATTATCATCTAACTAGGTAATTCAATCACCCAAAGCATTATTTTTTGTCAATTCTAAACCTAGAATATTGTTTTTTAATAGAATAATCAACCCAACAACTCCCAAGTTAATGTATGATGGATACAAGTAACGTATTTTTCACAGATCAAACTAAAAGAGGCTATAAGAAACAAAAACATCATGTCTAATAAATATTCAATGTTCCAAAAGGCTAGAAATATATAAAACAAACACAAGTATAGAGTGTGTGTGGAAGGAGACTAAAATTACAAGCCAAGGGTTTTAACAATTAAAAAAACAATATATATCTACATTCAAATTAAAGACAAAGAAAGATAGAAAGCCCACATCATAATGATATTGAGAGGCATAAACAAAAAGGAACAAAAATACTATAAGAGAGACACAAAATTACTATTGAGTAGGGTTCTAAACAACACATATCTCATAATTCTCCACAATATGAAAGGGAGAGTAATGGACAAGCTAGCTTATGTTCCAATTACAACAGAAGCCCTAGATATTACACGCCAATTGGTAGAATTAACATAAAAATACGGTATAAGGCACAAGGTGTAAGAAACCCATGTTAGCAAACAGAAGAACACGAATTCTACTTCTTTTATCCTATAAACATAATAAAGAAAATTAGAAACATGTGAGACCCTAGGTCTCCCTAAGATCCCTTGATCTAGCAAAGACATAAATGACTTTACTCAAACAGTCTATGCCCCTGCATCACTAGGTTTATCAGCCATTTTTTTAAATAGCAAAAACAATGGGTAATATATTTCTACATGTCGAGTCTCTAAGCTCATCTACAACCAATTGTAGTTCAGTCCACAAATTCTCCATTTTTCCATGTAATGTTTGGTTGGTTTCCATGTTTATACAACAATGGAAATGGTGAACACCCATGAACTACCTAGAGTGCGTTGTGAGAGTGTTCCCAACCATGATCAAGTCAATTATATTTAGAGGATATGGTGGCAGCCCTATATCACCCCTTTTCTTGCCTCACATGTCCTAATAGTCCCTTGCCCCTTTCTTTTACATATCCAAGGTATGTAAAGGCCAAAACATGTCAAAATAGCACTCCTAAATTCAAAGAAGTTTAAACCCAAGTGTGCATGGAAAAGTCACCAATGAGGGTGAACAAGTGCCCTAACTTCTAGAAAGAAGTTGAACGAAACTCACTATTTAATTGTTAAATGTTTAATTTTAAGTTTTAAGTTTAAATGTATGTAAGTGAATGCCATTAAATTGCTTACTTGAGTTTGATTTAATTTACATTTTCAATTTTGAAGAGATGTCATTATATACCATGTATATGTTTCTAATAATTTCCTTATTGATTTTTTTATTGTAGTTGCAGCTATGGACACAAATGTTGAAATACTGATTGAGCTTGCCTAGTTGAGAGGACTCAATATTGCGTTTAGTGGTGGTGATAGGATGCGACGTTCACTTGCATCCACTTTGTATGCAATTGTTGAGACTATTACATTTTCAAGCAACATACTATATGATATTACATCATATAGAGAAAGAAAAAGACAAGAGTATGTTGATGGGCTTGGCTACAATGCAATAAAAAAGTTGAAAATTAACAAAGAGAATATATTTTCATTGTTTAGGGACCCTCGCACTAGGGAAATCCCAAATGCAAATAGCCCACATATCTCGATCGAGTGGTGCACATATTAGCCATTTGTTGATAACTAGATGGACATATGGTATATGGTTTTTGATATGCCACCACAAAACAACAGGGAAATCCCCCTGTATTTCCTTCAGAAGATGTATTTAGAGTTCATGTTGGGTAAACACGTAAACTATTTTGATATATTGTCGTTTCAGGGGATCGGTGGGGGGATGCCCCAAAATCGACCCAATTCCAGGCTTCGAGACATTGATATCCCTATCCGTACACCTTGCAAGAAGTTTCCTGGGCCAAATGTCCCACATGTACATCATGTTATTCCATAGATACGTGATGCATATTTGAGTTTGGAATGGGCAGTTGTTCGTCATAGCACTATGGTTCAACATATGGGTGAGGAAGGGACATCTATCCCTGGTGTGGTACATACACCACGTCGTCACGGTGCAGGACGATCTTCTAGTGTAGTACCACCCACTAGTGTAGTACCCCCATCTAGTGCAGGACCATCTACTAGTGCAGCACCCTCAGCACATTCCCAGCCTACTTTTGAGCCTCACAAGTGCACATCATGTGGTCGTCCCTGCTATGGTCTTTCTTCAGATGTTGCCTTGAGTGGGTTTTTGAGTGATGTATGTATATGGTTAATTGTAATAAATTCTTCATTTATTTTCCTCTCTATACACATATGTATAGTTTGAGCTAATATATTAATTTTGTGAACTTATAGTTGATGCTTTATGCTAGCAGGGATGCCCCAGGGTTTCATGTTCCACACTCTATAGAGGGGCATGACATTCCATCCACTGATCCCTTGGTTGGTGGAGAGATTCCTATAGCACCCATTGCCGTATCTCACACCGAGGTAAACATTTTAAAATTTCAGTTTTTTAATACTTGTTAATTTGTTAATTTCCACATAATGTACATGTTAGTTCACTAATGCTATCTACAGTCTAATATTTACAATTATTAAACTTGTAGATGCCAGATCCTTCACGGGGGAAAGTAGTGATGGAGGTAGAAACCATGGTCGTATCGGCCGAGGATATATCTAGGCATGACATTCCATCCACTGATCCCTTGGTTGGTGGAGAGATTCATATAGCACCCATTGTCGTATCTCACATCGAGGTAAACATTTTAAAAATGTCAGTTTCTTAATACTTGTTAATTTGTTAATTTCCACACATTGTACATGTTAGTTCACTAATGCTATATACGATCTAATATTTATAATTATTAAACTGGAAGATGCCAAATCCTTCACGAGGGAAATCAGCGATGGAGGTAAACATTTTAAACATTTAAAAAATGTCATTTTTAAAATACATGTATGTTTGTTGAATCATGCATGTCTAACTACATGAACTCTTTTTGACTATAGGCACCAACTGAAACACCTGGACCATTTTTTAGGAATTGTGTCTCCTCATAGGCCATATGTGAACAAGGGTCATGTGTATATGAGGCGACCTACTCCTAGCAAGAGTCCAGTTGTTCACGACCATGGAGCTACTGATACCATGGTAATGTATATCCTTCGATGATATTTCTTGGTTAACTTGAAATCCAGTGCATAAAATATTTTCTTAATGTTTGATTTGCATGTTTATTGCATCAGGAGCCATAGTTTACTATTGAAAACCTCGCAGGGATGGTTGTTGCAGCATTCAGTACTGCATCTACAATAGCAACAAGTCACACAGAGGTACAACTATTTCAACATGATCGTTACGCAGTTTATTATTGTTGGCGTGTGTTTATTCATGCATGTCTAACTATTTCAACATTTGGTGATTGTAGCCACCAACAGTAGGAGTTATTGATGCAGCAATCCATGTGGTATCTATAATAACAACAAGCCACACAGAGGTACAACTATTTTAACATGATCTAGACATAGTGTGTTATTGTTGTCTATTGTTTATTCATGCACATGTCTGGCTATTTCAACATTTGGTTATTGTAGCCACCACCACCACCACCAGTTCTTACCCCCTCTGGTTCGACCATGGATGTGACCATCCTTGATGTTCTACCAACAACTCCATCTAATACACAAGGAACACAATCCCCTTTGTCACAGTCTCTCACTGAGGTGAGATGTCCATTAATGACCAATTGTTTCATGCAATGTCCATTAACATTTTTATAATTGTTGAGTTAATTTAGATATGGTATTTTATTGAGCTAATGTATTAGTACATAGTTAGTTGAATTTAACAATTGATATTTAATTTGCAGGATCCAAAGATTCACATTGGTCCTAGAGTTGTGCCTACAGGATCAACCTCGAGAAAGAACAAGAGGAATCTTGAGTTTTGATGTGTCTTATGGGATATTTACATTTCGATACATGTACATATGGCTTGGACAGTTTTGGATACATGTACTTTTCGAGACATGTACATTGACATTTCTCTTACATGTACATTTGGTTGGATAGTTTTTGATACATGTACATGTGGCTTGGATAGTTGTGGAGACACATGTACTTCTGGCTACTTTGGATATATATGTACTTTTGGATACATATGTACTTTTGGAGACATGTACATTGACATTTCAGTTATAAATGAGTGATACATTTCACTTTGAATTTGTTCTTTGGTTTCCACATGTTCTTGTGTCAGTCTATTGTATTGATTTGTGTGGATTATCTATTACTTATGAATGCACTATGTCGAAAGAAAAAAACTATTATATTTAAAGGTTTCAATGATCTCACTACATGCACACTAAAGTCAAAGTTCTTGCTCATGTAATTTAATAAATATAAGTGCAATACAATGTATTTCAAGGTTTCAATGAACTCACTACATGCACACCAATTGGATATATCTAATTAAAAACTGTGAGTTTGGATGATTAAATTACAAGTTAAGTCAATGCTCAAGTATAATTTAATAAAACTAAGTGCAATACATGCTTCACATTTCATCAATGACCAACAACACTATTGAACAAACTTCATGCACCCAATGACTAATCACTCAGCATTAAAGGAACTACAATAGAATCCAAAGATCAAGAACCAACTTCATGAATCAACATGATTTGAAGCATAAGTCCATCGGATTTGAAAAAGTTGAGTTGGACATTAGATTGATTCTGAATTGATTTGTGACAGAAAGATAAGATTAGGGTTATGATTAGGGTTTCCTTGGTAGCGTTATGGTTATCTTCCATGCATGTTAAACAATGAACCCTAGTTAGGGATAGGGTTTTCAAAGTTTGGCCTTCGTTGGCATGAAATGCATTGTCCAAGTTTGGCCCAAATTGGAGTGACTGCATTGTCCCCTACTGAGCGAAACCTTAGTTTCAGAAATCACCGTATACGGTGGTCATAGGGAAATGGACAGATAGGGGAGGCCCTACCCTAGCTAAAATCCCACGTCACGAATCCAACGAAATTGATGGTTTGTCGATCAGAGGCCCAAGCATCAATCTATGGCGAGTTGCAAGTCACCTCTAGATACCGCTTAGGGACACCTGGTAGACTTGTGCCCGGTGAGCAAAAAACCTCACGGAGCCGCAATTTTGAATTCTGTCAATTCCTGCAAGCATGTTTGGGCATGGTAAATATGGCAATGCCAACGACATCCCCACCATCTGTGGCTTTCCAACATTGGCCCTCGTTGGTCTGACTGCATTGTCCCCTACTGAGAGAAACCCTAGTTTATGAAACCACCGTTGACGAAGGTCACCGGGAAATGGAAAAGAGGGAGAGGCCCCCCCTACCTAAAATCCCACATCTCAAATCCAACGGAATCAACGGTTCATCGATCGGAGGCCCAAGAATCGATCTATAGTGAGTTACAGGTCACCTCCAGATACCATTCAGGGACACCTGGTGGACTTGTGCCCGGTGCGCAAAAAACCTCACGAAGCGGCAATTTTGAATTCCGCCAACTTTTGCTAGTGTGTTTGGGCATGGGAAATATGGCAACTCCAATCGCATATCCACCATCTATGGATTTTTAAATTTGGCCCTCGTTGGCATGACTGTAGTGTCCCCTACTGAGCGAAACCCTAGTTTCAAAAACCACCATAGACCGAGGTTACCGGGAAATGGACAGGAGGGAGAGTCCCCCCCTAGCTAAAATCCCATGTCATGAATCCAACGGAATCAATGGTTTGTCGATCAGAGGCCCGAGCATCGATATATGGCAAGTTGCAGGTCATCTCCAGATACCATTCAAGGACACTTGGTGGACTTGTGCCTGGTGTGCAAAAAAAGTCACAGAGCCGCAATTTTGAATTCTATCAACTCCTACTAGCATGTTTGGGCATGGAAAATATGGAAACACCAACCGCATCCCCACCTTACATGGATTTCCAACTTTGTCCCTCGTTGGTGTGACTGCATTGTCCCCTACTGAGCGAAACCCTAGTTTTAGAAACCACCATAGAAGGAGGTCATCGGGCAATGGACAGGAGGGAGAGGCCCCCCCTAGCTAAAACCCCATGTCATGAATACAATGGAATCAATGGTTCGTCGATTGAAGGCCCAAGCATCGATCTATGGTGAGTTGCAGGTCACCTTCAGATAACATTCAGGGACACCTGGTAAATTTGTGCTCAGTGCGCAAAAAACCTCATGAAGCCGCAATTTTTTATTTTGTCAAATCTTTCTGGCATGTTTAGGCATGGGAAATATTGCAACGCTAACTGCATCCCCATCGTCTGTGGCTTTCCAACTTTGGCCCTCGTTGGTGTGACAGCATTGTCCCCTACTGAGCGAAACCATAGTTTCAGAAACCACCATAGACGGAGGTCACTGAGAAATGGAAAGGAGGGAGAGCCCCCCCCCTTAACTAGAATCCCATGTCATGAATCCAACGAAATCGACGGTTCATCGATCGGAGTCCCAAGGATCGATATATGGTGAGTTGTAGGTCACCTCCAAATACCGTTCAAGGACACCTAGTGGACTTGTGCCCAATGCGCAAAAAAACTCACGGAGCTGCAATTTTGAATTTCGTTAACTCCAGCTAGCTTGTTTGGCTATGGGAAATATGTCAATGCTAACTGCATCCCCACCGTCCATGGCTTTCCAAATTTATCCCTCATTGGCGTGACTACATTGTCCCCTACTGAGCGAAACCCTAGTTTCAAAAACCACCGTAGATGGAGGTCACCAGGAAATGGATAGGAGGGAGAGGCCCCGCCCTAGCTAAAATCCCATGTCACGATTCCAACTAAATCAATGGTTCATCAATCGAAGGCCCGAGCATCGATCTATGGTGAGTTGCAGGTCACCTCCAGATACCGATCAGGAACACCTGGTGGACTTGTTCCCAGTGCCCAAAAATCCTCACGTAGCTGTAATTTTGAATTCCGTCAAATCCTACTAGTGTTTTTGGTCATGGGAAATATGGAAATGCCAACTGCATCCCCACCATCTGTGGCTTTCCAACTTTAGCCCTCGTTGGTGTGACTGCATTTTCCCCTACTGAGCGAAACCCTAGTTTCAGAAACCAGCATAGACAGAGGTTATCGGGAAATGGACAGAAGGGAGAGGGCCCCCCTAGCTAAAATCCCATGTCACAAATCCAACGGAATCAATGGTTCATCGATCGGAGGCCTGAGTATCGATCTATGGAGAGTTTCAGGTCACCTCCAGATACCGTTCAGGGAGACCTGGCGGACTTGTGCCTGGTGCGTAAAAAACCTCGCTGAGCCGCAACTTTGAATTCTGTCAACTCCTGTTAGTGTGTTTGGGCATGGGAAATATGGAAACACCAAACACATCCCCACCATCTGTGTCTTTCCAAATTTTTCCCTCGTTGGCGTGACTGCATTGTCCCCTTCTGAGCAAAACCCTAGTTTCAGAAACGACCGTAGACAGAGGTCATCAGGAAATGGACAGGAGGGAGAGGCCCCCCCTAGATAAAATCACATGTCATGAATCTAATGGCATCAATGTTTTGTCAATTAGAGGCCCAAGAATCAATCTATGGCAAGTTGCAGGTCACCTCCAAATACGGTTCAGGGACACCTGATGGACTTGTGTTCAGTGCGCAAAAAACATGAAGCCGCAATTGTCTATTTTGTCAACTCCTGCTAGTGCGTTTGGGCATGGTAAATATGGAAACACCAACCACATAACCACCTTCCATTGATTTCCAACTTTGGCCCTCGTTGGTGTGACTGTATTGTCCCCTATTGAGTGAAACCCTATTTTCTGAAACCACCATAGACGGAGGTCATCGAGAAATGGATAGGAGGGAGAACCCCCCCCCTAGCTAAAATCCCACATCACGAATCCAACGGAATCGACAGTTCATCGATCGAAGGCCCAAGCATTGATCTATGGTGACTTGCAGGTCACCTCTAGATACCATTCAGGGACACCTACTGGACTTGTTCCCGGTGCGCAAAAAACCTCATGGGGCTGCAATTTTGAATTCCATCAACTCCTATTAGCATGTTTGGACATGGGAAATATGGAAAATCCAACCACATCCCCACCATTTGTGGCTTTCCAAATTTGGCCCTCGTTGGCGTGACCGCATTGTCCCCTACTTAGCGAAACCCTAGTTTCAAAAACCATCATAGACAGAGGTCACCAGGAAATGGACAAGAGGGAGAGGCCCCTCCATAGCTAAAATCCCATGTCACAAATCCAACTGAATCAATGGTTCATCGATCGGAGTCCCAAGCATCCATCTATGGTGAGTTGCAGGTCACCTCTAGATACTATTTAGGGACACTTGGTGGACTTGTGCTTGGTGCGCAAAAAACCTCACGAAGCCGCAATTTTGAATTTCGTCAACTCCTGCTAGTGTGTTTGGGCATGGGAAATATGGAAATTCCAACCGCATCCCCACCATCCATGGATTTCCAACTTTGGCCCTTGTTGGCGTGACTGCATTGTCCCCTACTGAGCAAAACCCTAGTTTAATAAACCACCATAGACGGAGGTCACCAAGAAATGGATAGGAGGTAGAGGCCCCCTCCAGCTAAAATCCCACATCACGAATCCAACGGAATCGATGTTTCATCGATCAGAGGCCCGAGGATCGATCTATGGCAAGTTGCAGGTCACTTGCAGATACCGTTCAGGGACACCTAGTGGACTTGTGCCCGGTGCGCAAAAAACCTCATGGAGCCACAATTTTGTATTCCGTTAACTCCTGCTAGCATGTTAAGGCATGGGAAATATGGCAACACAAACCACATCCCCATCGTCCTTGGATTTCCAACTTTTGGCCTCATTGGTGTGACTTAATTGTCCCCTCTTGAGCGAAACCCTAGTTTCAGAAACCACCGTAGACAGAGGTCATCGAGAAATGGACAGGAGGGAGAGGCCCCCCCTAGCTAAAATCCCACATCATGAATCCAACAAAATTGACGGTTCATCGATCGGAGGCCCAAGCATCGATCTATGGTGAGTTGCATGTCACCTCCAGATACCATTCAGGGAGACCTGGTGGACTTGTGCCCAGTGCACAAAAAACCTCATGAAGCCGCAATTTTGTATTCCGTCAACTCCTGCTAGCATGTTTGGGCATGGGAAATATGGCAACGCCAACCACATACCCACAGTCCATGGATTTCCAGCTTTGTCCTTCGGTTGTGTGACTGCATTGTCCCCTACTGAGTGAAACCCTAGTTTTAGAAACCAACATAGATGGAGGTCACCAATAAATGGAAAGGAGGGAGATCCCCCCCTATCTAAAATCCCATGTCATGAATCCAACAGAATCAACGATTCATCAATCAACTGCCTAAGCATTGATCTATGGTGACGTGCAGGTCACCTCCAGATATCGTTTAGGGAAACCTAGTGGGCTTGTGCCCGGTGCGCAAAAAACCTCACGGGGCCGCAATTTTGAATTCCATCAACTCCTGCTAGCATGTTTGGGCATGGGAAATATGGAAAAGGAAACCGCATCCCCACCATCTGTGGCTTTCCAAATTTGGCCCTTGTTGGTGTGACTGCATTGTCCCCTACTCAACGAAACCCTAGTTTCAGAAACCACCATAGATGGAGGTCACCGGGAAATGGACAAGAGGGAGAGCCCCCCCCTAGCTAAAATCCCACATCACAAATCCAACCGAATTAGCGGTTCATCGATCAGAGGCCTGATCATCAATCTATGGCTAGTTGCGGGTCACCTCTAGATACCGTTTAGGGACACCTAGTGGACTTGTTCCTGGTGCGCAAAAAACCTCACGGAGCCACGATTTTGAATTCCGTCAACTCCTGCTAGTGTGTTTGGGCATGGGAAATATGGCAATGCCAACCGCATCCCACCGTCCATGGATTTCCAACTTTGGCCCTTGTTGGCATGACTGCATTGTCCCCTATTGAGCAAAACCCTAGTTTCATAAACCACCGTAGATGGAGGTCACTAGGAAATGGATAGGAGGAAGAGGCCCTCCCTAGCTAAAATCCCACATCATGAATCGAACAAAATTGACGGTTCATAAATCGAATACCTGAGCATCGATCTATGGCGAGTTGCAGGTCACCTGCAGATACCATTCAGGGACACCTGGTGGACTTGTGCCTGGTGCGCAAAAAACCTCACGGAGCCACAATTTTGTATTCCATCAACTCCTACTAGCATGTTTGGGCATGGGAAATATGGCAACACCAACTGCATCCCCACCGTCCTTGGATTTCCAACTTTGGCCCTCATTAGCATGACTACATTGTCCCCTACTGAGCGAAACCCTAGTTTCAGAAACCACCGTAGACGAAGGTCATCGGGAAATGGACAGGAGGGAGAGCCCCCCCTTGCTAAAATCCCACATCACAAATCCAACGGAATTGACAGTTCATCAATCGGAGGCCCAAGCATCAATCTATGGCGAGTTGTAGGTCACCTCTAGATATCATTTAGGGACACCTGGTGGACTTGTGCTCGGTGCACAAAAAAACTCATGGAGCCGCAATTTTGAATTTCGTCAACTCTTTCTAGTGTGTTTGGGCATGGGAAATATGGCAACACCAACCACATCCCCACCATCCGTGGCTTTCCAACTTTGGCCCTTGTTGGTGTGACTACATTGTCCCCTACTGAGCAAAACCCTAGTTTCACAAACCACTGTAGACGAAGATCACCGGGAAATGGACAGGAGGGAGAGCACCCCCTAGCTAAAATCCCATGCAATGAATCCAACGGAATCGACAGGAGGTCACTAGGAAATGGACATGCGGGTATAAGAGGTGAGTTGTCAAGAAGGAAATTATACAAGCCTTAAAACATAAGTTTATCTGCAGCATCTTGTTTCCATCATCCTAGTTGTATATATCGGCTGAAAACATTGACAATATTACCTACTTGAAAAATTAGGGTTTTAGTCCTGTAAGAGAGCCTACAAAGAACATTGATAGGTATGACCTAAAGAGGTACATGTATGTATTCTAATGTTATGTATATCATGTGAATGAGATCTTGAAATGTTCATATGATTGATATATAGGGTTTATTGATCATATGTAAAATTTGGCATGTTCATTAACTTGACATACAAGAGAAATTCTGGCATATTTATAAACAACATTATGGAAAATTTCGCATATCAAGAACACAAAATTGACATATTCATAAGAAACATACATGGGAAAATTAAAATTATGATACATACCTCATCATGCTAGATCCCACCTATTATCATACAACCAAGCCCTCTGGATCATCTCTTATAATGATGGTCTCCATTAGTCTCTCGTGCTCTGTATCCGGTAAGAAGTAGTGTACCTTCAATGAATTTCGGCTAGGCATTGTTCGTACCTAGAGGTTTGTACCAATGATTAAGTTGGTAAAGTGATACACACTTGCACCTAGTTTGTAATCCCTGTAAAAATATCCACCCTTATTTCTTTCATTGTTGTCATGTGTAAGGTATTCACCTTTAACAACCATAGACCCGATGGGGAAGTGGTTGTTTTCATGATCAGTCATGGACATAATGAGGGTTTGCTTTCCCTCTATACAGCGTGCCAACCAGTAATCACCACCCCGTTCACTATATTTTGAGGCAACCACTGCATATATGTGTCCTCCATAGTATGATTGTAGGTATATGATCAAATATTTTTTGTGTGATACAAGGCCATTAATGTGAGTTTCAAGAGTACGTAAATTTTACAAAAAAATGTTAAGGAAATGCATCATACCAGGTTGTACAAGGTCTGATACATGATCAAAATCTATAGAAATAGACTATTGGTCTTCTTCCAATGGAGTTAACTCAACAATTGCACGCTGATGAAGTGGAAGTGATATGCGATCCCATCTATCAACCCAATCCAATGATTCAAACACATCCCAGTCACCATCACAACAAGGTGGGAAAAAACAAGCAAGTTTTCTGGTCCAAATTTCAAATACTAGGTTATCAGAGCTTCGAACCGAATGAAAGCCACGAGTCCCAAGAATAGTCTTGCATTCCCATTCATGTGAACGATCTATGTCTACCATCTCCCAAAAAAATCTCTCCACATGTCTCTTTCTTATGGATTCTACTCATATAGTTGATTCCTCTCCCATTACTGATGTGCACCATCTGACTATAGATTGTGCATTTCGAATAGTAGATATTGTAGATAATTTCAATTCCTCTCTTCGTAGGGCTGTTTTGACACATGCTCCGACTCCATCATGCTCTCCTTTACCATGCCTAGTCTCAAAATAGTTCCACATATGTGGAACTTTGTAGTTTTATGCAATGAACACAACCATTGAAATATGCGTGCATTTTTTAACTAACCAGCACATCCATCAGACCAAATCCAATGTTGATCCATCTGTATGTTTCTACCCTTCAAATGATCATAGAACATGATGAAGCAATGACGTACATAGTGGAAGTCATGGCACCTATCATCACTTATGTAGAAGTGATATTCCTTTAGAATTTCTCTTTTCTCTTCACTGCTATTTGGGCCATGCCTATTTGTGTTATGCACCATCAAGGAAACCTGCTCAAAGTGATAATACCGACTTTGCATCTCATTTTGAGGTTGCAGAGTGTAGTTCTCCACAAAATAAACAACTAAAAGGATAGTACCACAAGGAAATGTATCTCTACATATTCTAAACTTCTCATCCTGCCATCGTGCCAAGTGGACATGCTGAACATATTGATGTGTCTTTTCAATAAATTCCTTGACAAAGACACTAAGTTGTACCTGTTGACACAAAATGATCTCAATATCAGGTTCTTTTGTAAGTAAGGAATGAAATGCGATTATTCAAACATAAATTTATCGATAAATGCATGTACCTAAGATGTCACCAATTGTATTTTTTTGCTTTCTTTCCCTGGGACTATTTCATAGCTGATATATTTGAAATTTTTCATGTTTGTAACCATATTCCCAAATTCATTGTCTCCAGTCTGGTGCATACATTGGCTCAATAATGCCATTCTAGCACAGTTGAAGCAAGTTCCATCCAAACAGGATTTTGCTTAGTAAGTTTTCCCCTCATGCCTATTGCACATGATACTATGAATGAATTCTCTTGATGAGGTCGGTGGTATTGTCAAGGAGAAATCCTGCACATGGTTAGTATGCAACACACGATGAATGTACAAAAATGTTTCATAGTAATATTCATATTATACATGGTATCTACAACAACAAGTGTTACGAAGAGTATTTATTCTAACATACCAGGGATTACATTTCTCAAAAGATCTTTGCCCCAAATTCAATTGTCTATGTTCATTCCTAAATTTCTCGTATAGTTCTGTCTGTGTTATATCAAGAAGATGCTTAATATGTGGTTCACGATCCTTTGAACCCCTTCTCAGTTTTAGTACATCCTTCCAGTTTGAAGAAGGCCTTGTGTGATCATGCCAAACACTCTACACTAGTCCCTTTACTGTATCAACTAGCTTCATGTCACGACATGGCAACCGACCAATAAAGGCCCAAAAATCTGTCTAGGAAGTTGTGTCAATATTTTCTCTTCTAATAGAATACATACAGAGGATTTTTACATTCAAATTAACTAGTTTAGATGTAGGCTTCATAAAACAAAGGACCCTGGTGTTCTTATTTACAATTTCTTGTGACAACACACGACGAGCCGCATTGCGGTCCTTTGACCGTGTGCTATTACCAATTTTACCAAAGGCATCTACTAAGATTTTAACTATATGAGAATTTGGTCCAGAAGTCTTTATCATCTTTATCCCTAATGATTTCCTAACAATATTCATGCCCCTAGATTTTAACAATGATAAAAATAATCGACATTTATCTCCATCACATTTAGAAACAAAATATTTATTTAGTATCTGTTGAGTTTGATAAGCAATACTACGTTTAGATAGCGTACCTTCAATGGAATTACGGAGTCCTTCATCAACTTGTATACGCTTCGGAGTTCTTCGACGTGTGATTTCTAATGGAGGTAAGGGGGTTGGATTTTTATCATTTAGCGCATCAACAATACGCTCTAGCGTTTTAGTAGCAACTTGTTGTCCTCCATTCTCTTCCTGGTAGTTGGATGGTGGAAGTCCAACATCCTCATCAATGGTCCGGATAATATTTTCTTCTTCAGCAGTAGGCTCCATGTCCAATGCCTCTTCAACAGTAGGCTCCATGTCAAATGCGTCTTCATGAGCTTCTTCTTGAGATGGTAACTTATCACTTTGACTTGATGTGGGATTTGAAACATCCCCTAATGAGCAACTACATTTTGCTTCTTGAATACTTCCATGGGGTGCTTGTTCAACAACTATTGTGGAAATTGAAGGTCCCTCTAGTGAATGCTTCCTTTTTTCTTGTGCTGGATTAATAGGATGAACCGCCATATCCTCTATAATTGTATTTAGCTTAGTTTCCAAAGAAAGCCTTTGATTCATCATGTCTATTCTTTTATTTTCTTTCTCTTCTTCGATGACTTCTTAAGGTCTCTTCTTCCTTGCTGATTTTATTCCTCGGTTACGTACATTCCCCATAACCACAATGATCAATTCAATATAGTTTGTTTTTGTTGCTCCTCAATTACAAGCTTTCAAACCTTTAAATTGCTTTATAACTAGTGATCCTTCAAGGTGCTTCAATCTTCCTTCTCAATTGTTCATATTTCCCATCAAAACAATAATGAATGGGAAAATTTATCTTTGGTTCTCTTGAATAATAAGCAAATGAAAGTTAAATCATAAATTGTTCCTCAAGCTAATTCTCTTGTACAATTGTGTATATTCACCATCACCATGAAATGACATTGAAGCTTGATATCTTTACCTATGTGCTCCTCAACCATGAAAGGTGTCCTCAGTGCTACACTTGCATAACAAAAAGAATGATGGAGAATGCGTATTGTGATTATTTCCACAGGCAGGCTCGTGCTCTTGAAAAAAACGCACGGTAATCGGATTTTCGTAAAAACAGAGTGAAGTTTCTCTCAGACAAAAACAATCCACTGTTTTTACATTCCTAAAACGTGCACGCATTATATAGAGTAAAAACGCGTACGTGATATGGTTAAGCACAATTAATAGTGTGGGTGCACGGCTAAGGCAACAAATAAAATCATAAGAAAACAAATGTTTTCTATGGTTAGCAACAAAGCAAATGTTTTTAGTGTTCCCTTCTTTTCACGCATATAAATGTTTCTCTGTATAGCCCCAATAATCCCTACATATCCCTATCTCTTTCTAAATATACCTCCCTCATTCTCTCTGCATCCCTCCCTATATGTTTCTTTCTCTCCCTTACTCCATCCCTCCCTCTCTCAACATGAGGATTATGATGAACATGAAGATGGTGATGATGATGATGAACATGATGATGATGATGAAGACAAAGATGATGATACTGATGGTGATGAAGACGATGATGATTATCATGATGGTGATGATGGTGATTGTTAGGTATAACTCCCGATTCAATGTATTACATAGCCAAATGCATATATTTATACATTACAATGAGGCGGTTGAGAACCATCCTTTTCACCTTCCCATGCAACTATTCAAATTCCC
>LPNX010323933.1:476326-488268 GCA_001517045.1 Pseudotsuga menziesii | reverse complement strand
TCTGCAAAGTAAACTATGCCATCTATTGTTTCATTCAGTTCTTCAAAACAGTCTTTTCTAAATGTCATGTGTGATGTT
The DNA here is from genome assembly GCA_001517045.1 of Pseudotsuga menziesii. Classification (NCBI taxonomy): domain Eukaryota; kingdom Viridiplantae; phylum Streptophyta; class Pinopsida; order Pinales; family Pinaceae; genus Pseudotsuga; species Pseudotsuga menziesii. The sequence continues at coordinate 488,190 of LPNX010323933.1, read as the reverse complement.
GCACCAGTATCAAGAAGCCAAAAATCTTTGTAAGATGAAGGAGAAGTCATTTCATTAAATCCAAGATTACAATGTGCAACAATACAAGAATCAGAAGATTTACTAGCATCTTGGTCATCTTTCTTCTGGTTGTGCTTGTCTTTGATGGAGTCCCATGAAGCCCAACACTAATCTGATGTGTGCCCAGTCTTTCCACAACGCTTACACTGCAAATCTGATCTTTTTCTTCTGCCCCCTCTGCCTCTGAAATTTCTTCTTTCTCGTCCTCTCTTGCTGCAATCTCCCTTGGAAGGGTCTTTGGACCGATTCTTTGTTTTCTGAACAAAGTCAGGGGATTCTTCGACAGGCTCGCTTGATTTCTTGATCTTTCTAGACCATTTTGGATATGTTTCCTTGCCATTGAGGACATCACCAACAATAGGTGCTATAGATTGCATTTTTACAACTATTAGTGTAATTTACAATATTGATCTTAATATGACAAAGAGAAAAACAATAACATTGCAGGTCTATAGTCTCTGCCAAGGTGAATACAATGCAAGTTTATAGCATATATATCAGTCAATACAAAATATATCAAAATATATATCAGTCACTAGAAATAGATGATATTCTTCATCATAAAACACAGTCACAGTCTTCAACGCAGCAAGCACTATATATCAGTCACAAGCTGAATGAGGGCATGAACTAGCTTCATGCAATTGGTAATGTCAATCGTCAGCTTGGTCACAGCAGCAGCAACTCAACAGAAGTTAGGGTTTAGACTTCAACAACAACAACTCAACATAAGTTAGGTATATATTTCTTCACAAAAAACTCAACAGTAAAGATCATGAACTGATTCACTCTCCACTCATGTCTTCAACACAGTCTTCAGTAGCATACAATTCAGTCTTCAGCATACAACGCAGTCTCAATGCAATCTTCACAGTAGTCTTCAACCAGTCTCCATGCAAAGCATTCACAGCTCCACGTAGTATGAGAGCACATATACCACAATCACAGGCCGCAGCATATATTTATTTGTCCACACTGCTCATAACTCAATCTTAGGCTCATACAGCAGCAGATATGCATATAAACTAGGGTTTTTGTGAAGTCGTAGTCTCCATATCAACGCAGCTATTATTTCTCCAGCACAATATATCAGTCTCTAATTCGGGGCAGGCAGCTTTCAGTTTTCAACAGGCTGTAGCAACACAGCAACAGCTCCACTTTCAAAACTTCACGCAGATCATTCAACGATGGTCTCTTCTGAAAATCGCCGCCAGAGGTCACATCTCTCCACGCTGGTCTTCACGCAGATGAAGAGAACAGTCTTCAAAGGGTCGCAGCTCTCACAACAAATTATTGTTTCGGCTTCAAACAATAAGATACACACACTACTCCACGCAGCTCAGATGCAGCTCTTCATATTCAGCAGCATGTAAACTCAATATATGCAGCATATAAACTCAATATATAACCTCAAATTATAAAGATGGTCTCACTTGCTTACAACGCTCCCGCATAAACTAGGGCACAATTAGGGTTTATGATATCGCAGCTGATACTCACGCATAAAACAAGGTCAAACTATATCGCAGCTGACTGATATTCACACAATAATCACATGAAAAGTCAGCACACGGGCTCATACAATAGATTTATTCCCCACGCAGGCTCATAATATCTCCAACGCAGCCTTCAGTTCATTCCTCAGTCTTCACGGACATTGTATCTTCAGGAAGTTGGGTATTATATAGTATTACTGCTTCTATGCTGCTACAGCAACATCTAGAGCCCAGAGATCGCCGAAGCTCCAAACTCTGGTTCTAAGACAAGGGGGCGAGTCTTCTAAAGATGAAATCGTGAAGCATGAAGAAATTCTGACAGGTATAAAAACAATGGCTCACTCAGAAATCGAGGAGGAAATATTCAGAGCTCACACGGAGTACGGAGCACCAGACCAGTCAAAAAAACATTCAGAACGCATTTACAGTGAGAGTGGAGATATGCAAATGAAGAGGTTGCAGCACAAAGCTCTAGCGTTAAAGAATTAGGGTTAGGTATAACCTAATTCAAACATTCAGGAAACTTAACAGTACAAAACCTCATCAACGTGAAGGGAAACGCATACACTGCATGCGACTAGCAGACTGATGGAGCAGTCTGGCAAAGGAACTGGCAAGCAGAATGCCAGGACTGAAAATAGACAGCAGGAGTTATGGTAGGAACCTGCTCTGATACCACTTGTTAGGTATAACTCCTGATTCAATGTATTACATAGCCAAATGCATATATTTATACATTACAATGAGGCGGTTGAGAACCAGCCTTTTCACCTTCCCATGCAACTATTCAAATTCCTATTTATTTATTTATTTACAATAATCCTGACGGATTATATTCTAATAGTGATGATGATGATGAAGATGATGACGATGATGATGATGATGATGAAGATGACTATGTTGATGATGATGAAGATGATGATGTCGACAATGATGATGATGATGAAGACGATGACGACGATGATGATGATGAAGATGATGATGATGAACATCATGGTGATGGTGATGATGATGATGATGATGATGATGATGATGATGATGAACATGATGATGGTGATGATGATGATCATGGTGATGAAGACGATGATGGTAATGATGAACATGATGATGGTGATGATTATGATGATCATGATCATGATGATGAATATGATGATGATCATGATGATGATTATGATGATCATGATCATGATGATGAAGATGATGATGATCAACATGATGATGATGATGATGATGATGATGATGATGATGCTAATGATGAACATGATGATGGTGATGATGATGATGATGATAATGATGAACATGATGATGGTGATGATGATGATGATGGTGATAAAGACGATGATGATGAACATGATGATGATGAACATGATGATGATGATGATAATGACGAACATGATGATGGTGATGATGATGATCATGGTGATGAAGAGGATGATGATGAATATGATGATGGTGATGATGATGAACATGATGATGGTGCTGCTGATGATGAACATGCTGATGATGATGATGACGATGATGATGATGATCATCATCATCATCATGATCACAATGATGATGGTTATGATGATGTTGATGATGATGATGATGGTCATGAGGATGATGATGATCATAATGATGAACATGATGATGACGATGATGATAATGATCATGATGATGATGATGATTATGATGATCATGATCATGATGATGAAGATGATGATGAAGAAGATGATGATCAACATGATGATGATGATGATGATGATGATGATGATTATGATGGTTATGATGATGATGATGATGATGATGATGATGATGATGATGATGGTGATGATGATGAACATGATGATTGTGATGATGATGAACATGATGATGATGATCATGATGATCATGATGATGATCATGATTATGATTATCATGATGATGATGATGACGATGAACATGATGATGATGATGATAATGATGATGATTATGATGATGATGATTATGATTATCATGATCATGACGATGAAGATGATAATGAAGAAGATGATGATGATGACGATGAACATCATCATGATGAAGACGGTGATGATGAACATCGTGATAATGGTGATGATGATGCTGATGATTATGATGATGATGATGATGATGATGATGATGATGGTCATGATAATGATGATGACGATTATGATGATGATGATGATGATGATGATGAACATCATGATGATGAAGACGATGATGATGACGACGATGATGATGATGATCATGACGATGAATACGATGGTGATCAACATGATGATGATGATGATAATGAAGATGATGATGAAGATGATGATGAAGATGATGATGATGATGAACATCATGATCTTCAAGACGATGATGATGATAATGATGATGATCATGATCATGATCATAATGATGAAGACGATGGTGATCAAGATGATGATGATGATGATGAGGTTCATGATGATGAAGACGATGATGATCAACATGATGATGATGATCAACATGATGATGATGATGATGATAATGGTTATGATGATGATGATGATGATGATGATGATGATGATGATGATGGACATGATGATGGTGATGATGATGAACATGATGATGGGGATGATGAGGATGATAATGATGATGATGATGAACATGAACATGATGATGATCATGATGATGATGATAATGATCATGATGGTTATGAAGAAGATGATGATAATGATGATCATGATGATGATGATTATGATGATTATGATGATCATGATCATGATGATGAAGATGATGATGATCAACATGATGATGATGATGATGATTATGATTATGATGGTTATGATGATGACAATGATGATGATAATGATGAAGATGATGATGGTGATGATGATGAACATGATGATGATGATGATGATGATGATCATCATCATCATCATCATGAAGATGAACATGATGATGATGATGATAATGATGATCATGATCATGATCATGATCATGATGATGAAGACGATGATAATGTTTTACACATATTAGCATGTTTTATGTTCTAATCATTTTATATCAGCATTTATGCATGTTTGTGTTCATGGGGCTAGTTGCCCAGAGGTTTTTTATTGTTTGGTAGCGTCCTCTTCGCTGGTCAGAGGTTCGGGGACATTCCAATGTGCAACAGGGAAAAGAGGTCCATGATTTTAGAGTACGAAAAGAATTTGAATCAGATGTGTATGTGGGAAGTTTTTTAATACATATGTATGGTAAATTTGAAGAATAGAGATTTCATGCAAAATGTTTGACAAAATGGTAAAGGTCACAAAGAAGACCCTTATTGAACAGGCTCTGAATGAGCAGCTTAACGAAAGGCAGGAAATGGAAAGAAAACTCCATAAGTTAGAAAAAGCTATGGACTATTTGGAAAGGGCCAAAATAGAAGAAGAAACCCATCTTATTGAAGCAATCTATCAAAAGCACTCGGTGGATGATGAAATATTTTTTGAACAACAACATCTTAGCTTGATTTTGATTCTATATCGAATATTTACACTATGTTCCCAAAACATTTGTTGTACCTTTACTAGATAATGTAAATTATTGTACACATAAACCCATTGGAGTACATAGTGTTTCCACTGAAAGTCCTGTAAATCATGTCCCCTCCAAAAACTTGGTAACTATTATCCCCTACTCTCTTGGTACTATAACACCCCATTTTCGACCCCCATTTGCATTAAATTATATATGATGTAAATAACGTTATTTAATCATGGTGTGCTACTCAAGGCAAAGGCCCCGCCGTGGATTTAGCATTTTACGTTGCGGCAATTAAAATCGATGATGATGGTTATCGTGCTAGCCAATGGCATAGTATAATTTTCTACATCATGTAAATATGCAATTGATAAAATACCCACAACTAGCTATGTCAATGCAACATTAAATAGATGGGGGCATGATTTCATAAGGAATAGGGGGGAATACTCAAATCCTTGAGCCAATGGGTAAAATCCAAATGTCAAAGGGAAAACCCATAAAACTGTCAACTACCCATTTTGTCTTTTGTTCCCTTTCATCCCAAAAGTGGTTGAGTTGGTTAATGCATGGGGATGGGAAGAGTATGGGAGTGAAATTCGAATTGGGAAGTCACCCATTTTTGGGAAGATGTGTTTTTGACTTCTTGTCCAAGTAAATGCTTGGAGATGGACGCCCATCCCATGGGAGAGGGATCTGTTTTTTCTCTCTCACGTAGCTAGAGCTACTCTATGTTTCCCTTCATGACTTTGGCAGTTTTCTCCATTTCCTTCATGTTTGGAAATTCGTTTTTGTCTTGCGGAGGGAGTGTGCAGCAAGTATTTATGATTTTGGGGTGTTTAGAAGCATTTTTGTCTTCCTCATGCAGTCGTATTTTGATGTTCATTTAGCTCCACATTTTTTTTCTGTCTTTTCCTCATCTTCCCATACCCAAGATTTTGTTTTTCATATTTTGCATAGGATGGGAAAAGAATACCCACAATTTGGGCGTGTATGGGGGTTGTTTTAGCTCCTACGGTGCCCAGAAACGTTTTGAGAAATCGTTTCTCCCTCACAGAATGTTTTTCCCCCACTTTACCAATTTGCTTTAGTTGTAAACCGTTCTTTTTATTTATGTTCGGTGGCTGGGGAGTTAGACCCATGATTTGGGTGTGAAAAGAGGTCATTTTTTCCTTTGGAAGGCTATCAAACATTTCCTGAAACGATTTGGTCACTTGCATCCTTTTTCCCCATTTTCTGTTTCAGTTTTGGGTGTCTAGGACGTTTTTGTCCATACCCATACTTGTATCGTGCTTTGTAGTGCCTCCTTGTGTTTGCTTGGCTGAGTAAGTCCAAGAAGCCAATTGTTAGGGGGTTGACTATGTTTGGATGTGGTTATTGGATTGACTGTGGGTGCATAGTCTTTTTGTGTGTGAGTTTGTTTCCCCTAGTTCCTTGTGGGAATCATGCCCATCTCAGGGCTGGTAGTGATGCTAAGAGATTAAGGAGTACGTTGGCCTATGGCTGGGTGGAACGTTGCAATGACATAGCTTGTTGCGGACAAGCTTCTTCATAAGATAAGTATCTCTTGTGTCAATATATGCATTAGCATTTGGTTAATGAAATATGATGAACATGTTGAATGCTTACATAAATGTAATTTCTTCCGCTGTATTTTCAATTGTCATGCATCTGTACATGTTTTAGTTGAATCCATTTTATTATCATGTTCAGGGGACTTACATTCCCGGATTAGATAGCACCATGGTCGCGTTCGCTCTCTGGTAGAGTAGTGGGGATGTGACAGGTACTACAAGAAATATTTGTAATAGTCTTCAAAACGATTTTCCTACCTCTAGTAGTTTTTCAAGCAATTTTACAGAGCCCCTAATCTTTGAACATGAACTCGATTACTCTTCAAGTTTCCTGTGGCATATTTCCAGTACAATAAGCCATATGTCTGATTTCTCCAAATCTATTAGCCCTAAGAAAATTATGAATTCAAATATCCTTTTCACTGATGTCTCCCTAGCCGAGAATTTGTTTAAGCTGTCTAAAAGCACTAAGAGACATATCTCATATGCTTTTAGTCCTAAAACTTCTATGTTGGATTCTCTGAGTGATACTTCTTGTTTGGATGTTCCAAGTTCCTCAAGTTTTGTTTCTAGCAATGTCTCTAGTTCTGGAATTTCCAGGACTAGATCTCCCTGTTGAAAGCATTCAAACTCCCTTAACTCAAGCTCAACCTTAAAAAAAATCCGTTAGACAAATGAATCTAATGCTACAATTTTGGCATCTGAAATTCAAGGCCCGAGGATTTCTTTTTCCAACAGCAAAGGGAAGAGAACTTCTGGAATAGATAGTCAACATTGCTCTCCACACAGAGAAAGGGTTTATTTTTTCCCCATTTTGGGAAAATTCACTAACATCATAGAAGGAGACTTTCCAATTACAGTGTAGGATGAAGCTTGTCATCATGTCGTCAATGGTTGTTCCAGAAGCTATGATATCACTATCTCTAGTTCTGGAATCGCTGGGACAAGTTCTCCATGCCTAGATTTGGTTCCATTTAAGCTAAGCTCCACTAGTTCATTGATAATCAGTGATGCTTATTTTATTTCCTCACTCAGTACCATCAAATTTCAAGACCATGAGCCAGATGAACATAATGATACAATTTTGACAGCTAAAATTCAGGGTCCAAGGGTTTCTCTATCCAATAGTACAAGGAAGCAAACTACTGGAACTGATCTTACACATTATTACCCACACTGAGGAAGGGTTTCTATCCACCCCATTTTAGTTGAACGCACTAGCAGCATAGAAGGAGAATAAAAAAACAAAAACCAGAATTGAACTAGATCCAATACAATAACCAGATACAAAACTGGTCAACCAAAAAATACATAATATATTCAGATTTTGATTTTATATTATATATATATGTGTGTGTATATATATATATATATATATATATATATATATATATGTATGTATGTATGTATGTATGTATGTATGTATGCACATGTAAATCCAAACCATTAAATACCAAATGAAAAGATTTTAGCATTGCAAGGGTGAATATAGAAAAATACTAAATAGCATAATGAAATACATATCTGAAGTAAATACACTAACATTGAGGTTGTAAATGGCCTACAGAGTCCAAAAATAAGAATACTATTGTCTACAATCAAATCAAACTAAATAATCATCCGAGTTTGGATTTGCTACATTTTTTGTATGAGTATGCTCATCCTCTTTGATCAAAACCCTCAAAAGGCCAACACCAATGTCCATATCCTGTTGTAGCAGTCGAAGCAACTGTGTGTCATCCATGGAAACTCTATTCACAATAGAAGGGGGCATCATTAAATAGATCAAATTAGGTTTTAGGGTGGTTGTAGAGTTTTAGTTTTTGGTGTTTTTAATTTTATTTTTGGCCTAGATCCTCTAAATGGACCGCATAGTCCAAAAATAAGCATACTATAGTCTAATCAAATCAAACTACATAATCATCCAATTCTAGATACTCTACATTATTTGCACGAGTATGCTCAGCCTCTTTACTCAAGACGCTCAAATGTCCAACATCAATGTCCATATGTTGTTGTGATAGTCGAAGCAACTGCATGTCAGCCATGACAAGTCTATTCACAATAGAAGAGGGACATCATTAAATAGATCAAATTAGGTTTTAGGGTAGTTATAGAGTTTTAGTTTTTGTTGTTTATAATTTTATTTTGTTTTTTTAGGGGAAAGATGAGCACCAGTACAAAACTGATCAAACAAGTCAGCTTTGACCAGTTTTGTTGATTTCATTTCAGTTATGGTAATATTGAATTAGATATACTATTACAAATATTCCTTTTAAAATATACATTATATAAATGGTTTCATCTGCACTGGTTACATCAAGAGAGTGAAGTAGAGCCAAGTATTTATATAAATTTCAAAATTTCTAGCAGCTAACCTGAAAATAACAGAGAACCTAATAACACAGGGTTGTAGGTATCTGGCAGCTAAAAATTCTATTTGATATTCAAAACAAGGCTATCATTCTTGCTATTTTGTGTTTTTTTACAGGTAATACAAATACATCAATGTCCATCTCTTTCCCTTGCATTTGCATCTCATGAAATAAGCATCAACTACAATGGATGTTTTATCCAACTGCATATGCAATATAGGTTACATCTAATATAAAATATCTAAATAATTTTAGAGACATGGGAGCAAAAGTCACTTAAATAGGCTTGAATCACCTTGTTGATATTGGAAACAAATTGATGCAAAGAGAAGACTTGCGTGTTCAAATTACTTTGCCAATTGCAGTTGAATTGCAATCTCTTATATCCCCAAGACAGCTTTGATTCCTATATTTCTTGTATTTCCTTGCCCGACAATGATGCAGAATTTGGAATGCCTTCAAGTTCCTTTGTCAACTCTTCTTGATATGACCCTTCAATTTCCATTTCCTGCAATAATTGATAACTCGGTATCAAACTGATCTAATACTTACTGAAACATCCATTGAAATTTAAAGTAATATTTTGAGTTTAAAAACATAGTAGTTGAGGAATTCTTCACAAAAATCTTGGTTAAATAAGAATTAATTGCATAGAAAAGAAATTACCTCTATATCACTTTTTGTTGTTGCATTGGCTTCATTTCGATAGGAAATGGCTTCTGCCAGCATTTTTTGGGAATCATTGATAGCCTCATCCTCCATCCCTGCCATAGGTAAAACTTGTTGCTTTTCTTTTGTTTGCAAGTGCTTAAAACTTGTTGCTTTTCTTATTGATTTGTTGTTTCTATTGTTACAAAAATTAGTTAATAAACACATTGCTTAGAGTTGAACAATGCAGAAATCTGTATGTGGAATTACAAAACAATCAAATCATATGGTCGGGACATGAAATAGTCAAGTTACAGTACTACTCCATGAGGACATTGATTGCTCTAGGTCTATCATTGACTTATTACTAACATAAAATTTATTAACAGTACCAAAACCAATCAAAGATCGATGAAACATTTTCTAGTTCCACAAGGTTTAATAAACCATTTAGGGGAGATTTTCTAATTAGGAAGAGTCTTAGAAACATTTATGCATTTATATACATAAATTTTGGATAATGTTTTCTCTCATGAGAATTTTTTTCCCTAAATCCCATAATGGTTTAAATTCATTTGATTATGAGAAGGGTAGCATGGGTTCAAGGGTACACTATGTGTCAGCTATGAGTACAGAGTATCTAGTAAGGATCTCTAGTTTTTGGGTATGTGGTAATAGGTATAGGGTATAGTTAAGATACATTTTTTGAAAAGATCCGAGCACTATAGAAAAAATGAATTCCTCTTCTATTGAAATTTAAACGTTTTGTTATATTAGGAAATGGATATTTTATTATGCTAAATTTTAGCGTTTGTTCTTCTAATGTAATGCACAAGAATGGTTTTTATTGGATTCAAATCCTTTAACAAAGCCCTATATTTTTTTCAGGATATGAGTGGGTAACATGCTCTTAAGTTGGTTCTGCTACTTGTTTTCTTCTTCACCATTTTTTACAACTATTGTAGGATTATTGGAGTTGCCAATCATGTTATTTTTGGTGCAGGCGATTAGAACCCCAACAAAAACTTTAACTGCAATAACTGTGGAAGCATACAAAACTATTTTCCTAGTTTCTCTCATTCAGACTGGTCAGGTTAGTTCTTCACTTCTTAGTTGCATTAATGTTAATATATAGCATGATGCTATGAAATACTTTGTGTATGCCCATAATTCTATGTTGAAGTGTGTTAAGCAAATGATGTTCAATTCAAATAAAAGGAAGTGTGTTGAACAAACCATGTTCCATTCAAAATCAAACCCACATTTTTGGCGATGTGAAAAATGGATGTCATTCTTGCTTATAGAAACAAAGGTGTTAAGACAGATCAGTTATCCACCTTACTTGTGTAGGTTCTATAAAGACAGAAAATAACAAATGAAAATGAACTAGTGATCTTGTTGAATGCAGTAAAAAATATGTCATTATAGAAATATTGATTGTTGTAAATTATCTATATGATGTTAGCTAGTTGAAATTTTCCCAAAATATGGTAACAGATGCTCTTGATATGTTCATTCTCCCTTCATTTTTTTTCTTTTATAGCTGACTTTTGTTTAAAAAAAAATTATCACGGGTTCCATCATTCCCAAAATATACACTTGTTGTTGTCCAAAGAAATTTGAAATCTTTCACTCAGGTATATGCGGTCATTGTTGTACAACAGACCTAATTCAGGTTTTGTTCAAATATTCCAATAATTAAAATTTGTTAATTAACTTTTTTCATGGATTTGTGAAATATTGTTTTTTTTTTGGTATGATTGATTGTCTATCATATCTTTAATTATGGTAGGACCTCCTTATTGTTGTTAAAATATAGAACTATAACTTGTATTCAATTGGATTCTTCCATCCACTTATGCAATTGTTGAGTATAGTGATGTAAAGAGCAAGGTTATGAGAACTAGAACCAGAATCAGTTGAGGATCACACCCAAACCAGAACAGAACTGGATGGAGAACTGGGTTGTAGAACCATCATCAAAATCATATACATGAGGATGGCGTGGATAATATAACAATCACACCATAAACCTAGACCCCACTGGGATTAATACACATATGCTAGTTGGGCCTTGGCTTTGATCTCTGCACTAGGAATATTTACAATGCAACACAGGGTCATTAAAACTGAGCCCACATGGATTTATTCCCATCTCATAAGCCACATCATACAATTATTACATTATTTATTCATTATAATTCAAGGTTAAAACTTGGGAGTTGCATCAAATTATC
>LPNX010323933.1:167816-475536 GCA_001517045.1 Pseudotsuga menziesii | reverse complement strand
ATATTGTATTTTCTATTTCCCTACCTTATCTCGATCCTGGCTCTAGAGCCGGATATTTATCTGTATCCTGGTGACATAGGAAATGGCATGCAGACCTCAAACATAAAAAAATCATACTAATATTCATAACATCATTGTCATCTTCCAATTAGAAGAATTTGTTTCCCACAAAATAAGAACTACTTTAATGCAATGAACAATAGTTGCTTCTTCTAATTATATCCACAGTCAAACTATGTCAAAATCAGTGCTCTATAGCATATTTTTCTCCCAAAAATCAGCGCACATTCTCCAGAACATCAAAAGCAGATGTCCAATAGTAGAACATTATATTTCCAACGATAACAAGAGAATATCCTCCATATTGACAGCACTTGCATGCATAAATATGCAATATTTTCCCCCAAAATAAGATCATCCAAACAAGAAAATAGTTGCATCCCTAAATGTTGAAACAACAATATCCAAACATCAAAAGGTAGAGCTAGTCTGGAGCTGAATCAATGATCTTTCTTAAAAATAATTGTGCCAATTTAATGTCCATAAATTCTCCTCCAAGATTGTGCAGCACTTGACCTAAATTTAGGTTAATTTTAACCTGATAAATGTCATGCATCACTTCCCTTTATCTGCTGAATTGATGCATTTTGGCCTACTAAATTGGCCCCGATGAAGAGCAAACTGGACACAAGCACTTTACTCTGACCTATTAAGAGCTTATTTTGGCAATATTCATGAATGACTCTATCAAAATCATTCTAATAAATGGATTTTTTCTCTATTAAATATCTGCATGCAATGGAACTGTACCTTTCTAAAATAGCATTGTTTAAAAGTTGAAAGATCTAAAACTTGATTTGTCTAAAAATAACAATATGCCAAAAATAGCAACATATATTTTGTGAAAGTGCTCTAGCAACCATGCCAATCCTGAATGTTCACTGATCAACCTCATGTAAATGATATGAACTGGCCATGGTACTATGCAATGTGCATATATTGATCTAATGACATATTAGGTAAAAGCTCCCATGTAGTAATCTTTTTTTGCAGTTCCTATTCCCATATTGTCTCTCTTTGGCATTAATACAGTAGTTTAGAACATTATTTCATTAATACAATAGTTTAGAAACATTGTATAAGTTTAGAAACATTATCTTGTTTTGTGTATATTGGGGAAGCATTGTTCTATTTATTTCTTTAAGAGAATGTCCCCAATACATTCAATCCATATGGTTAAATTTTTATCCATCCTTACATAGATTTGAAAGTTTGGCTTTGTGCTCTTATCTTAGATACATTTTGGGTCATTCAAGGAATATGATATAAAGGTTAACAGTCTAAAGTAATCTCTCATTTTTGTCATCAACTGCAAGACTATTTGGTGGTCTAAATAGTAATCTAAATATTGTTTTTTTATCTTAGAATTGAGGAAGCTACACTCTATATTCTCAATACCTATTATTCATTGATTCATGCTATTATAGTGCTTTGCAAGTGTTGATATGATATAAGGATCAAGTTACATAGGGTATTTTAGACTAGTTGTTCACCTTTTAGGATAGTATATGGAAATTTTCCTTGACAAGTGACACCATTGGTATTTGTTCCTTTAAATGTCTATGCCTTTGTTGATTGAACAATTTTTAGAAGGGATGGTAGACTTATTTAAGACTTTCCATGGGTATCCTTGTCTTTCCAAAGGATATTTTGAGCACTAGGTGACCTTTAACATGGTCAAGTCAAGATACCCAGGGTTTGGATGCCAAAGGAGGATGCTAGACATCCATGGACATTAAAAACAACTCAAACCACCATGTGGGACCTCTAAGTTGAGATATAGGTTCCATTAGAAGAATTTTTATGCTATGAGTCCTTAAACCTAGAGATGGTTGAGGGAGTAAATATATCTATCATCCCCTAGAAGAATATTTTAACATCCAAAATTGAAAAGCATACATTGAGGTCTGCATAAATTTTCTCTAGCTTGTTGTTGACACCATGTTCTTGAACCTCTGAAGCTGTGGTAACCAAGTAGGTCATGTCTATGTGCATACTCTCCTCAATGTTGAATTATCAGTTTTTATTTTAACTTGACCATTTATGCATCAAATGCTATAAGGCCCTTCCTTTTTTTCCTCAAATCTACAATTCATAAATCTTTTATTTTTTGTTTTTGCCACATGGCGAATTTTTTTTATGTCTTGATGGATTCATTGAAGACCCAATGTTCTCATAAGGATTTATTAAATAGCCATTAAGTGCAAAAGCATTGGAATTATTAAGCTTATTCGACACCTCATATTTCCATCATTTCACTCAAAGTCTATCGTCTTTAAAATTTTGTTTAAATATATTGTGAGGTGGAAATTGCTTTATTTTAATAGTGGATTCCTTTAAAGGCGAAAAACTCCTATGTTTTCTTTTCATTTTATAAGTACATTCACATAGATCCAAACCTACTCGGCCCCTTATTTGTAGTACAGGAACACCCTGTTGGATACCTTGGCATTTGATGGTTTAAATTTAATGTTTTACCCACCTTAATGATCCATATTTGCTACAAAAATTCCAATGAATTTAAGATTATGGAGGAATGAAATAGTGGCATATTGTTTTGTGTTAGATCTCAACCCAATTGATGAACTTATGCTCTGCTTTATCCCTTAGAACATATATCATCTTTAAACTTCCTACAACAAATCCATACCACTATTAAATACCTTTCCAAAAAAAGTGACATCACTTTTATTTCTAAGTACTTTCCATCCCCTTTTGCAAGTATGAAAAGTATTATGTTTGTGCTTTAAATGAAAACACTAAGATGTTGGTCCATACTATTGTTATATTAAATAAATCTTTTCTTATTGTTGCCACATAGAAGCTATTGTAATAACCCAAATCTGTAAGTAATGGCTCAAGTACTCCATTAAGGTATCAAGTTCTTGTCTCAAAACTCTGTTTTTTGCATTGGTTGACCACATATCTAACACCATCCATAAAATGCAAATATATTGGTGTCTATTATATCTATTTTGGTTCCCAAAGTCTTCTAACATACTTGGTTCCTACAAAAAGATAACATATCCAAGAACATTTTGGCATTAATACATTAGTTAGAAACATTATCTTGTTTTGTGTATATTGGGGAAGCATTGTTATATTTATATCTTTAAGAGAATGTCCTCAATACATTCAGTCCATATGGTTATATTGCTATCCATCCTTACATATATTTGCAAGTGTGGATTTGTGCTCTTATCTTATATACATTTTGGGTCATTGAAGGCATATGATATAAAGGTTAATAGTCTAAAGTAATCTCTCATTTTTGTCATCAACTGCAAGAGTATTTGGTGGTCTAAATAGTAATCTAAATATTGTTTTTTATCTTAAATTTGAGGAAGCTACACTCTATATTCTCAATACCTCTTATTCATTGATTCATGCTACTATAGTGCTTTGCAAGTGTTGAGATAATATAAGGATCAAGTTACATAGGGTATTTTAGATTGGGTTTTCACCTTTTAGGATAGTATATGGAAATTGTCCTTGACAAGTGACACCATTGGTATTTGTTCCTTGCAATTTCTATGCCTTTGTTGATTGAACAATTTTTAGAAGGGATGATGGACTTATTTAAGAATTTACATGGGTATCCTTGTCTTTCCAAAGGATATTTTGAGCACTAGGTGACCTTTAACATGGTCAAGTGAAGATACCCAGGGTTTGGATGCCAAAGGAGGACGCTAGACATCCATGGGCATGAAAAACAACTCAAACCACCACGTAGGACCTATAAGTGGAGATATAGGTTCCATTAGAATCCTTTTATGCTATGAGTCTTTAAACCTAGACATGGTTGAGAGAGGAAAGATATGTCTCCTCCCCTAAAGGAATATTTTAAACATCCAACTTTAAAAATCATACATTGAGGTCTGCAACATATTTTGAAACAGTTTTCTTCTTTTTCTTTCCCCTGATTTTATAAGTATTCACTCTATCCTGGCCATTCTTATCAATCTCCAAATCACTAAGTAAGAGAGAATCAGGACAACCAGTATTAGCATCTTTCACCTATAGCTGAGTCTCTATTATAGCATAACCTGGCTCCTCAAAATTGACAAACTTAGCTTTATAAAGGCCACTAGTTTGATCATCGTTTCTAGTAGAATGGTCTATTAATTTACTTCTTTTTGATGTAGGAAACTTCTGGAAATTTCTTGGCTTCCTCTTTATCACTTTTTGTGGGGTAACATTAGCATGTTTCTCTGCTTTAACAGAAAGTTGTTGCATTGCATATTTCACCTTCAATAAGTTTTTAAGTGAGGCGGAATCAACCTGATCAGTTTCATGTTGCAAATTAGTTTTCTCTTGGAGTTCTGGAAAGTTAATAACTGAAGCAACACCCAAATCTATTTCCTTTAGATCTCTTGCATGAGTAGCCTCAATCATACTATCATAGATGGAAACATATACCTTTTTCTTCCTATTGCTGTCATAAATACTTGCTTCATATCTTCCGGAAAATGTTTTTCTCACACCAAAGAAATGAGAAACATTCTCAACATTTCCAAGACTCACATTTTGTTCAGGTGAGGAAAAATTGTTTTCACTATCAATTGCTCTCTTAGCCTGACTAATTTCATCTCTAAAATGTTCACCAATCTCTATGCCACTTGCTGTAATATCTTGATTCTAGTTCACAATCTACCAGTTTATCCTTATGTTTTTCCTCATCAGTTGAATTCTCCGCAGGGTTATCCGTGTCTAGAATTCCATCAATTGCAGCTGAAATGCATCTAAACTTATTTCTATCATTTCTTTCACAAAGATACGAATCTGGGGTTTCTTCTTCACCTAATATACCTTCTGGTACTGTGATTCTTAATGTAGAACTGTTCAAGTCAACAGTTTTCCTCAACTTCTGTTTCTTACTATACACTCTTGCAAATATCTCTATCAGTTTTGATTCTTTTTCACCACAAAGTTCCTGTATGTGTTGTTCCTGAGATGCACTTACCTCAAGCTCATGAGAGATTAATGTTAGGTCTCCCACTTCATCATTATCAAACCTAGAAACTAGACTAGATAGGTGTCCACCATATCCTATGTTATCCATATTGATGTAATTATATGTAGGATTAAATCCAAACATTGAAGAGGAATCACCATCAAGTAGTTTTGATGGGCCTCTCCCTAGAGCAGTAAGATCCCACAAATTATTTGTTGCATTCTCATCTAGTAAGAGTTGATCGTCATCTCTCTTTTTTTTTTTCGATGACCTTCTCCTCTTTGGTTCCTCTCTAAACATACTTGTGTGCTCTCTAAGAGATCTTAAATGTGCTTCTAACGAGGAATCTACACCATATTCTTTAGAAACATTAGTTACTACACATTTCCCCTTAAATTTGTGAGCTGCGTCATCATATGCTTGAGAAGCTACCTCTTCTGTAGTATATGTGCCCAACCAAAGCCTCTTTCCCTTAGGAGTTCGTATTTCAGCACCACGTGCCCCCCAAGGCCACTTTCTTACCCCAACAAATCAAGAAAAGGATACATGATGACCATGCCCCTTGGGAATCAATTCCTTACCATATGATCTCTACTTCAATTTTTTCAAGATTCCAGTGTGTTAAGAACCCGTGTTAACCCTCCTCTTTATTTTGTTAGTATATTTTATTAGACACATATGCTTTGTAATTCGTCCAGTTAGTATGTTGTATTATCCCACATTCATAGGGATTAATAGTTGATGGTAAGTCATCCAGTTAGTATGTTGTATTATCCCACATTCACGGGGAGTAATAGTTGTTTAGATTATACTTAGTATATAACTAAGTGTTGAGGCCAATTAAATCATCGAAGAGTTATTTTGTATTGAGCTTTCTCAAAGGAGGTTGCCCCCTCGAAGTGGACTGCAATTAATATAATATCTTATGTGATCCATTATTTCTACTATATCATGCATTCTCATTGTTTATTGCAGGAGGTTCTCCATGTCTGGTATCAGAGCACTTTCCTTGGAACAAGTGGGAATTTTTTTTCTTTTCTATGAAAAAAAAGAGGGCAAAATTGGGTGGCAACTTTCAGATCAATTTATGAAAATTTATGCATAGAATCAAAAGAAAAATGTTGCATATATGAATTCATCTTGTAAACATATGCAGTTTCAAAAAAAAAACCATCTCGTTTAGAGTTCCGGACGTGGAGCTATCATGGATTTAAAATCAGCAATTTTTTAGCATTTCGGTGGCGACCGCGGAAATTGCAGAGCGAAAATATTTTGACCGGGTGCCCAGATTTCTATTTTGAGTTCGTGGTTAGAAGTAGAGTGGCTATTCTAGTTCTAGAAATAGGCTATGATAACGATTCTGAACAATATAGATCAAGTTAATCTGATTTTAAAATTTCGTCTCAAAACCCTAACTCTAATTATGGGTTTTATTTGGGGCATCGGGTGGAATTTCTGCCACATTTTTTTCTATCACTGTGATTATTGCATTATTTATTCTTCCTGCAGTGGTACTATTCATTCGGATCAGGGAATAAACCCTATCCACTTAACTGTGGGAAGTACTTGGGCATAGCCCTAAAACTCATTGTGAGGAGTACCACAGGAACCCCAAAGTAGCTGGCCATTGAGAGGTCCTACCAAAAGAAAAGGGAAACGACCCCCACCAGATTGACTAGATTCCCATCCGTGAGGAAAACCAAAGAGATGTCATTTTTCGCCAAGCGGTTAGCAATTTTACCTATGCCATGAAGTGAGGGGTGCTGCCCCAATACTCAAGCCTAAGACATCCTTTGTGGCCGAGTGACTACCTTTGAACCATTAGGAAGCCAAATATAACTGGGGTCCATATCTATTTACAGTTGATAATGCACAAAATTCTAGAATTGTCACAGATCATTTACTCCATTTCAAGTTGATAACACACAAAATTCTAGAATTGTCACAGATCATTTACTCCATTTCAAGTTGATAAAGCACAACTTTCTTTCACCACCACAGATCATTTCTTCAAAAAAAAAAAAAAATCTTGTTGTTGTCATCCGCATAGGATCAAATAGACAAATGGAAGAAGAACTTGTCACCCTCAAGACCAAACTTGCAGATCTGGATCAAATATTTCTCGACCTCCATCTTCAGCATTCATCCATGAGCAACCGACAACAGCTTGAGTCTTCTGCAGACACCGAGTTCTCTTCTTCCAGCAAATTTCGTGGGCCAAAGATCGGTTTCCCTCGCTTCAATGGTGATGATCCAACTGGATAGATACATAAGGTAGAACAATACTTTAATATGTATAACACTTTTGATGTCACCAAAGTCTCACTTGCATCATTTCATTTGGAACGTGAAGCCCTTCAATGGTTCTGTTGGTACATCAAGGATCATGAAGAGCCCCAATGGACAAATTTTTTCCAACTCCTTTTGCACCGATTTAGCCCTAGTGGTTTTGATGAATTCACAAGAAGAGTATCAGACAAAATTTGAGAAATCAATCAAACACACAGAAGGATTTTCTAATGCATTCTACAGGAGTTGTTTTTATCACTGGTCTTAAGGATACAATTCGATCTGAGGTTAACATGTTCTGTCCCAACACAATGATGGAAATCCTAGGGTTGGATAAGTTGAAAACGGATAAGATCAGGGCTCAGCAACGCCCCAAATCCACTTTTGTTCCATTCAAAAATATTGTTTCCCAAAGACATCCAATCCCTCCAACTCCTAGACCCACTCATATCAAGCATTTGTCTGAAGCCGAGATGCAGGCATGTAGGGAACAAGGACTTTGTTATAATTGTGATGGAAAATTCACCCAGGGACATCAATGCAATGAACAAAATCTCTATCTCTTGGATGTGGTTTCTCCACCTGCACTTGAAATTTGTGAAGCTGCTTAGGATCCAGTAGACGATCAGGTCAACATTCAGCAGTCACCTGTTGACCCTCATTCTCATGACGAACACCCAGAGATATCTCTCCATGCATTTGCTGGAGTCACCACCCCGCAAACCATGCAGGTCAAGGGTTTCTTCAATAAGATTCCTCTTACAATACTCATTGATTCTGTTAGCACCCATAACTTCATTGACTCTCATATTTCCAAACAAGCTGATAGTTTTGTCCATCCTTTCTCCATCTTTAAAGTCATGGTTGCCAATGGGAGCACCTTACCTTGCAAAGGAAAGTGTCACAATGTGTGTATATCTATTGGATATTATAACTTGTGCTCTAACATGTTTTTCATGCCTCTAGGAGGATGTGATGTGATTTTGGGAACTCAATGGTTATGCACACTTGGACCCATCTTATGGGATTTTGCTGAACTATGGATGCAATTTTCAGTCAATGGGAACAAACACACATTCAATGGCTTACAACCAGGTTCTCTCAGCATCATCAGTTCCCATCGCATGGAAAATATCCTTTATACAAATTCACATGGTTTCATCGCTCAGCTCCATTTAATTCAGATGTAACCTTCACCAGTGTCAACTACTCCCTTGGATATTTCATTCCGATGCACCCTTCAGGTGCCTGATTTTTCCAAGCTCTTCACTCTTAAGAGTGATGCTTATGACAATGGACTTGGGGTTGTCCTCTTTCAATATGAACATCCCATTACATTCACTGACAAATCCCTTTCTAGAAAGAATTTATCCACCTCTACATATGAGAAGGAAATGATGACTATTTTGCACATAGTACAAAAGTGGTGGCCGTCCCTCTTAGAGAATCCTTTTGGCATCAAGACTGATCACCAAAGTTTGAAATATTTCCTAGAACAATGGGTCTCATCCCCAACACAATAGAAATGGGTTAGAAAACTCATGGATTATGACTATAAGAAGGCTTAGGACAATCTTATGGTGGATGTTCTTTTCCACACATTTGATGCCCATGTTTCTCTTTCAGTTATTTCTCTACCTATTCCAACTTGGTTACACTCTGTTCAGCAAGGCTATGTCAATGACTCCTCATTATCTAAAATCATCCAATAGTTGGCCAGTAAAGCTTCTGTGGTACCATATTCATCTTGGGATTAATTTTCTCTGAGATACACGGGTCGTCTGGTGCTTCCCCAGAGCATAGACCTTAAACATGCGGTCTTTTATGAACTCCATGCTTCTCCATAGGTAGGGCACTCTGGGTTCATCAAAACATATGAGCTTGAAGGATGTAACTTATTTTGGAAGGGGGTGCAACAAGAAATTCAACATATGGTTTTCGAATGTGCTCCTTGTCAGCACCACAAGGGTGAAACTACACTCCCTTCTGGATTGCTCGAACCTTTTCCCACCCATACAAGGATTTCGACATATATTTCAATGGATTTCATTCAAGGGATCCCTAAATATGGAGGGAAGACCGTAATCTTGGTTGTGGTGGATCGAATCTCCAAATATAGTCATTTTTGTGCTCTCATCCATCCATATACCACCTCTTCAATCGCGTAAATTTTCATGGACCAAATATTCCTTCTTCATGGAATCCCTTCTTCCATTGTCTCAGACCGCAACACAACTTTCACAAGTCATCTTCACCTCACTGACACCAAACTGCATATGAGTTTCGTTGATCACCCACCAATATATGGTCCGACTATAGTCATCAACAAATATTAGGAATATTATCTTCATTGTTTCACCTCTGAAGAACAACATTAGTGGGAAAAGTGGCTCCCTCTCGTTGAATGGTGGTACAATAATTCCTACCAAACTATAGCTAAAATGACTCCATATGAAGTAGTTTATGGTCACACACCTCCAGTACTCCTTACATACACCCCTAGCAGTTCACCAGTTCAGGCAGTTGACATGGTTCTTTGAAACTGGCATCAGATTCTTCACATCCTGTAGGACAATCTTCACATAACAAGAGCCCACATGAAATACTAGGCTGATCAACACCGTTATGAGCACACTTTTCAAGTTGGTGATATGGTTTTTCTTCATTTGTAGTCTTACAAGCAATTCTCCTTGAAATACAAAGGGAATCAAATGCTCGCTCCAAATATCTCTGGCCCATATACAGTTCCTCAAAATATTGGGTATGTTTCTTATAAATTGGCACTTCCTCCTTCTCACATTCAGGAAGTGATTGGCACCAACATCATCACAAAAATTGTTTTACCAGAATGGGATAATGAAGGATCCATCATTTCGAAGTCGGAGGCCATCCTCAATAAGCGCACTTGTCTGCTTCTCTCTCAGTCCATCACAAAGGTCTTCAATTCAATGGCACAACATGCAACCAGAGGATGCTACATGGGAACCACTCCATCATATTAGACAATAGTTTCCACATCTTAAGTTTTGAGGACAAAGCTTTTCTAAGAGGGAGGGGATGTTAAGAAACGGTGTTAACCCTTCTCTTTATTTTTTTAGTATATTTTATTGGACGCATATGCTTTGTAAGTCGTCTTGTTAGTATGTTGTATTACCCCACATTCATGGGGATTAATAGTTGATGTTAATTCATCCAGTTAGGATGTTGTATTATCCCACATTCATGGGGAGTAATAGTTGTTTAGATTAGAGTTAGTATATAACTAAGTGTTGAGGCCAATGAAATCATCGAAGAGCTATTTTGTATTGAGCTTGCTCAAAGGAGGTTGCCCCCTTTGTTACAGTGGATTTTACCACACATGGTGGATCACACCTTTATGGCCTTCCCTATCCCTCTGCAGACTCTTTAGACCCCTTATGACCATTTCATTATAACCTTAGGTACGAACACATTATATCTTGTCATGGAACCTTCTTACTGTTTTAGAAGTGACATGATGTGAATGGTAGAGCTTGACCATACACGGGTGCCCTAGTTAGCTCCTTTGTTGCATTTGTTGCCCATGTCGACATTTTTTTTTCCTTTAGGGTGTGGGAGTCCTTTGTATAGTATCTCCATGTCTTTGCACAAGAGCCTCATACTCCTCTTGATCTTTTTGCTAGCCTTTGTCCCCAGGTCTCCCTTATGTCAAGTTGTAATTGCATTATCATGAGTTTTACCTGCCTCCTTGAGCCTTATGCCAGCTTCCCTGACTTTGATTATCAGCCATATAGCCCGAGTTTGTCTCATGTCTAACCACGCAGAGCCATTTTATATATCCTTTGCAACTTGATTCCCTATTTTTACTGGGAGGGGACTTTCCCCCAAGTGTCGTTATCCTACACATGTGTCCTTGCATTGAGCATAGGTATGTTCCGCTACTTGGAACTAGTTTGTTTTCTCATTGACACTCGTCTCCTCCTAGTCTGTAACTATAAATCACTTTTATTCATTTTCAATGTTTTCAAAATATTTGAAAAAGTCCAAAAAAAAATCAAAAAACCATAAATCTGGACAAGAAAAGATGTTATCTTTGGCAGCAGTCAAGTCGTGTCGCCTTCGAACAGAGTACTGTATATCACATCCGTTGGTTGGGTTAATAGTTTGAATTTAGGAGTTGTACTCATTTCTCTGAGTTTATCTCCACCAACTGGTTAAGCTTCTAGTCCCTATGGTGCATTTGTCGATGCCTCCTGTGTCACAGAGATGTCCCAGTTTTGTATATCGATTCTATGCTGCCTACATTCAGTCACCATTTCCCTTTATGCTCTTGTTTGAAGGAAGTTGAAACCTGATTCGGCCATTCCTTAGTTCTCTTGACTTTGCATGTTAGCCATTCCCGGTACTGATACTAGTTCGTGCACTTTATGATCGAGTCCTTCCACATTATATAGCCTTGCTGAGTACCTCATGTTGGATGATGAGGGATGCATTAATGCCCTCCTTCCAGTGGATTTCATCCCATCGAGTTTAGATCATTTATTCTGGGATAAGAATCTAGAGTCATTTTTGAGTGCCTTGAGACTTGCAATCATTAATGGCAAGTACTCTCGCCAGCAACAGTTTTGGGAATACATCAATGTCCCCTGATTGATGGATCCTTTCAATTGTTCGACCTCGACACATTTATACACACTTGTTAGTTTGCACTCTAGTACCTTGATTCCCATTTTCATTATCGGTGGGTGATCTCACGTCTGTTAACGGTATCATCAATGACCTGTAATCAGATGATGGACTACTATGTTCGACCTCGACACCTCTATTCACATACTAGGACATGTACTCATAGCGGATTGTCTAGAAGACCTTCCAGATTGGTGCCATTTCATATATGCTACCTTCTTGATCGTGCCAGTGTTCATGAGATTTCAGCTCTAGTGACTTGATTCCTGTATATGTCAAATGTTTCCCACCATTATGGAGATCTTGATCCATTGTATATCTTCAGCTTTCATGGATATCATGATCCTTTGTATATATTCATCATGGAGATTTTGATATATCTATATTTTACATGGCGATGACCACACATATCATATTTTGTATCATGCCTATTCATGGCCATTGTACTCTTATGTATCCGGGACTGCTATATCTACTTGCAGTTACGTGCAGAGTTTGATTATTGTATTGTACTATTGGATGGATAGTTCTTCCACATGGTTCTTCATCACTCCACTTCTGGGATGGACTTATAATGTATTTCGACCATCGTATGACCCCTTTGACCTCACACATTAGGGGGCATCTGTTACAGCTGATTTTACCACACATGGTGGATCACACCTTTATGGCCTTCCCTGTCCCTCTATAGACTCTTTAGACCCCATGGACCATTTTTTTACCTTTGATGTTTCCAAGATCATCCCTAAAAAAATGAATTATTTTCTATACATGACTTTTAAACCTATTCTCACATATATACGCGGATTTGACACTTAAACCCACATACATCGGGATGTGTGCAAAAGGCCAAATAGTTTTGGAGTTTTCCTTGATGTGGATCCAAGTCACTTGTCTCTTGGACTTCCATATGGCTTGATATCGCTCAGATTTGACCTTCCATTACCCCATTGAATCACTATATAAGGAACCCTTTGGATACATTGAAGAGGGAGGAATTGAAGAGCAAGAAAACTATGGTCCATTGTTGTCGGAGCTTATACTTGAGTCTACATCCCTTTGTCCCTTGGATAAATTTGTGTTCTTCCCAAGATTTCCTTTGCTTTTGAACTTGCTATCGAGAGACAGAGGATTGAAGTGGTGGAGGCCCAGGTGGAGGACTCAGTTTCTCCGATTCGCAGACGTGCCGACAGAGGTTGTCACTATTGTAATCTTTGATTTATATTAATAGAAATATCTTTTCATGTCCAATAATGTGTATTTAAATGAGTATTGAATCCATGGATACTTTTAAATGCTTATATGTTATTGATTATATATGCTAGAGTAGGTCTAACACAACTATATATAGCATGCTTGTCTTATTTGTTGAATGTTGAGAGAGCAAATTATCAATACACGCAAGAGTGGAAAAGCTCAACAGGGATCCACAACAACCATTCGGAATAAGGTATGTTTCAAGATCCTTTAGTGTTAGATGTTTGGTTTCTCTTGCATATAGGAAAGGATTGATTTCTGCAGTTACTTTGTCTAGTGTGGTACCCAAGCCATAGGAATTTTTCTCTGTAACACCCTTGAAGTGGCCTGCGATTAATAGAATCTCTTCTGTGATCCATTATTTCTGCTACATCGTGCATTCTCATTGTTTATTGCAGGAGGTTCTCCACATAGTGCTTCTCCTTGGCTCATGAACGGGACACTTTAAACTCATTGTCCTGAAGTCCAACTCTCATAAATCTATAATACGTGTTAAGCGTACTTGATCCAGGTGATCAACGGAAGAATACTTTCCACTGCATTGCAACAACTTTGTCGGTGTCCACATCAAGCCTACCTTTGTTAAATCAATAGGTCCTATTCCCACTAAAGAAGACACACCATGGAATAAGGAATATATTCTCTTGGAACTAAGTCCAAAAAATGGATCATTCATAGGGATCCTATTAGGTTTCTCATAGTTTTGACATGTTGCTTCTGACAATATTTTTTTTGGAAAACCAGCTGTACCATTTCGACATGACTTGCCTCTTTTAAATGTTTCTTTCTTGATAGGAATTCCTCTTATACATAATCCCTTATTCAGAATTTCACTTTTATTCATGTTAGCAAATACATTACACTCTTCTATCCCAGCAAAACTCTTTCCACCATGTTCAATACCATAATCAACATAATCAGTAGCAACAGGAACATACCGATCTCTTCTTATTTTAATAAAATTTGTTCTAGTATTGATTGTAGTTCCCTGTTCCACTTTTTATTGTCTTTCTTGACACCGATACTTTCCCATCATACTGAAAATGGGGATTATATGCCTCTGGAATTTTTTGTTTTGACTGGACCTTGTCAACTATTCCTGACCTTTGGTGACATGTTTTTCTTCTCACAAGAAAACATTGAGCAGGATGGTTATTATCTCCACTAACCTGGTCCTCTTGTCCATAGTGCACACTTACTGGAAGAACATCAAAAATGGCTACTGGAGGACAAACAAGCATTTTTGGTAATAAACTCTGTCCACCACTATGGTTAGTCAAATTGGTTTCTATAGGTTCCAACATTTTTAAAGGGTCAAAGAACTCCATGTCATGATGAGCAACTATGGAAGCTATCACTAACAATGTCATTTCCCCATAGTAAGGATTCTCCTTATGAATGATATCTTCCAACCTTGACTCTATCATCCTCATTTGCTTGTGAATCTGACAAAATCTGAAACACAAAACGAAAGGGTTACTAATTATGCTTCTTTTAACTTCTCTAACTATTATAATCTAAAATGTTGTAAATCACTCAAGAATTGTGCCTTATGAAACTATTGTGAAATATGTATCTAAAACATTTGGAATAAGGAATGCTACCTTGGAAACACATCATAAATAAGATATCTAGAAAATGATCAACACAATACTAACATGAAAGAAAATAAAAAAAAGACTATCTTACTATAAGACACTACAAGAATACTCCACATTACCAAATGGATTAAGGCCATAAATTAAAAATATGAATACGGATGGAGGAAAGAACCGGGTGTCTGCAATACTAAGGGACACTACAAATCTGCATCTCTGTCCACTACCTAGTGCAATAAAATCACACGTCTTGTAAGGAGATGAAGGATTTCTAGTATCTGAAGCATGCCAAATTGGAATCCATCAGATACATATTGTAAGCACTTCTCCTCAGTCGACTGACAGAAGGAAGCAACATACTGATGCCCACCAATGATGGTGTGTTCAAAACAAAAAATAGATAAAAGAGGATGACAGGATGACAAATTAATTCTAGAATTTTCTTTCTCAGACCCTCACAACCACCTCTTCTGAAAAAGAAAAGAAAAATTAGTTGGTTGAGATCCGAAATAAATAAGTTGCATGTCCACAATAACCTTAGTAGAATATTTTAAAAGAAGAAATATGTTTCATAATATATTTTAAACATCCAACTTTAATTTTCTCTAGCTTGTTGCTGACACCGTGTTCTTGAACCTCGGAAGCTGTGGCAACCAAGTAGGTCAGGTCTATTTGTATCCTCCACGTATCCTCTCCTTAACTTTTGCATTATCAGACTTTCTTTTAACTTGGCAAAATATGCATCAAATGCTATAAGGCTTGCCTGCAATTTATCAAAATTCCATGATATACTTGAACAGAGTTGGTGAGTTGAACATTGAGCAATGAAACTTGTGAATCGCATGCCTTGAAAATTTATCCATGACTCTCTATTAGTTGATATTGACTTATAAGAATGGTTGGTAAGGTGTTCAGTAGAGATGAAAAATATTTCTAGTTACTATTATTTTGAGGTGAGGCATCTCCTACAAAATTTTCTCGTGTTGATTTGAGGCTGCACTGGATTTAGTTAGTTTCCCTAGGTGATCTCTAACTTGAAGGATTGTTTTAAATGCAGGTTAGAGGTGTGAATCCTTTATCACTTTCTGAAATGGAAAATTTCTTCAACATCCTTTGGATAACTCTTTCTCCATGACTTGTGAGTATAGTCTTGTGTATGTATTTTTACAATATATTGTCTCTGACTCATAGATTGACTACATGAAAAAATAATCTCTTGCAGGATCCCAATCCTAACAATTTAGTTACAATTACCACATTTTATTTTGAGCCTACCAAATACACACTTTGCTTGGTACACCACTAACTACTTAGCACAATTATTTTCATTTTTCATTTCTTTAGTTTTCCCAAGGAATATTGTGCTTATGACATGCCTGCATGACTGTGCTTGGACCACTTGCCACGTTGTGGGTGATAGGTTGTGATGTGGACATGGGTCCACTTGTTAAGGTTAGGCCCAAAAATGGATCCATTTTTGTAGTAGCCATGGGGCTAGATGGTGCGGTGTGGAGGTCTGGTTTAGACTAATATGGGTCTGAATCAGAATCAGAGGCAGTGTGGCCCTCTGAAATTGGAGGATCAATTGTGTTTGCTTTGGTTTATGAAACTGGTGGGTATGAAATTTGGACCCCGGTTTCAATGGCTTCCTACTGGCTGAAGGTGGTCTCTCGACCACTAAGACTTCCAGAAGACAACGCTTGGCTTGTTCCTCACGGGTGATTCTACTCAATCAGAAGGGGTCGCTGCCCATTTCACTTAGCAATTCCTCTCAGCGGCCAGCTACTTTGGGGTTCTTGTAGTACTCCTCACAATGAGTTTCTGGGCAAAGCCTAAGTACTTCCCACAGTTGAAGCAGTCAGGGACTTATGTCCTCAAAGACTGCATAATTGATTGAACTTATTGTAAATTTGGTAAATTTTAAGGCTTACTCAGCGTCATGAACTGAGTTGGGTTAATTAGTTGGTATGGTGTGTTGGTTTTCTTGTTTGTTCTGGTATTTGGTTTGCAATATGGTTTATGAATTCATGGTAGATTTCACATCATGGTTTTGTATGCAAACATAAATAGAAATTTGTAAGCAAATATGATGATTAACCCTGAATTGTTGGCCTAACTAAGTGTCTACCTCTCAGTGGTATTATTCTTCAACCAAGAGAAGGTGCTAGGCTCTCAACAAAATGGGACTAAGCCCATCTGTAGATCCTCAGGTCACCTCCCAAGTGCTAGGTTGGTCAAGGGAGGATGCTTAGCACCGTGAGAAGCCCTCCTTCTCTGCCCCCTGTACCTTCTAGGTCACCTAGTTTTAATGGTTTGGGAAAATGCCATGGAGTGCCTAGTTCTATATGAGTTGTCCCTTTGTCGTATCCCAGAATACCCCAGAGGGTGATGACTCGGTAGAGGAGGAAGGGGGCAGAAATATGGTTAATTTTATGTTACTTTTAGTTACGCTAATTCATTTTATTGAACCTTAGTGATTGATTTAGCATATACACATTTGTTCATTGATTTATTTGCAGAAAATGAAAAATGGAATTAAAAGAGACCTATAATGGAGGACAGAGGCGGTTGGACTGCACTAACAGTTCTCTAAAACTGAAAATTGCTGCTAATTAAACTCAAAAACAACTTCTGTGTGACAAGCTGCACATTTCTGACTAAATACCGTGAGGGGGTCGCGAGATTTTTCTAGAAATGAGTGAGGGGGTCACACAAAATGCCAAAACAACCGCAACTTGAGCTCCTGGGATGACTGCGTTCCTGTATGAGGATTAAGTGCACCCTGGGTGCACCTGTTGGCCAATTAAGTGTGCGTTGTCTCACCTTTTCCCTCGATAAGAGCGACCTGCTCTGGAAACGGGTGTTTTGGTGAGGTGAGGTCAGATCTGGCCAACATCAACTGGTATTGGGGTCATTCTGACTCAGCTCGGCCTAGCAAAGGCTTCAACACTAACAAAAACATGAAATAAAGTGGATTTAAATAGATCTAAACTAACATTTCTGAAAACTAGGGTAAAAAATGAAAAACTTGAAAATTTGAAATTTGTGGCCCAGGTATCCTATGGGATCGACCCAGCGGAGTCGCGAAAGATGTAGTGAGAATTTCTTCCCACTATAGGGGTAAGAATGGATTCCTTGTGCCTATAGGGCACAAGGGTAGGTTCCTACCCTTAGAAAACAGTAAAAAACGGAAGTAAAAATGACAGTAAACAGAGCGGCGAATTGAAACTAAGCTAATCTAAGCAATAACAAGTAAATGGCAGCTATTGTAAACTACATCTAAGAGAAAATGACAGAAAAATAAAAGAGAAGCAATGATGGAGCATTGTTGAACCCCTCTGCACATAGTGGGTTAGGGTTCTTCCTCCAAAACCTGCAAAACAAACCTAAGCTACCATGGAGAAAACCTGCAAACAATTGTTAATGAAAAACATGCAAATGAAAATATGAGTTAGAAAACAAGATAAGCAAATAAACATAAACATAAATGAAATTATACCTCACGTAGGTGGAAATGGGCCACCATGCCCTAGCTCATGGGAGCACCTCTCTCTTGGTTGGGAAGCAATGGCTTGGACAAATGGAGATGGAGGAGAGGGAGAGTGGGTGGTTTGAGAGCAAGAGGTCTCAAAGCATCCACGGGCAACATCACCATAGGCAAGTGAAGAGTGTTTTGAGAGTTACCCCCCACCCTCCTTTTATATTTTTTACAAGGGATTTTAGGGTTTTAAGCCCTTGGTTAGGGATTTAGCCCCTTTTTTGGGCCTTTAGCCCCTTCCACCCTAACTTTAGCCCCTTTTTGGGGGCTTTAGCTCCCGGGGTCTATTTTGGGCTCTTTTTTGGGGTTTTTGGCCCTTTTCTTCATCCTCGGGATATTTTGGAGGTGTGGGGGTCAAATGGAAGGTCAGGGAAGGTCTTATGGAGTGAAACCTTCCTTATACTCAACAATTTTTATTTAGATCAGATCTTGTCTATTAAGAGACAAGTCACTAAAAGAACAAAGCACATACTTGAGAGAGAGAGAATAAATTCAATTATTGTAGGTTTAGTCAACTATAGTAGCACTCAATGTAACCCAACCGACAAGTAAGGAAACCCTAATTATTGGAGCAACAAACCAAGAAACAACAAGCCATAAAATATCAAGTAACAATGATATTCCATACACAAACCATAGCTCAGTTTGTATCCCATACAAAGCCCATGGATTTCTTGAACATGTTGTGAGTTCACTAGTACAAAATGAGAAATTAATGACTAAAAAATGACTAAAATCTGGCTATAAGCGACTATTTTTTAGTCAACGACTAATAGTAGCTAATTTCCATTATCTTATAGATTGACTAACTTAGTCTTATTTCACTTAGTCATTAATAGCTTGACTTATTAGTCAATGATTTAGTCATTGATAGTTAATGATTTAGTCACGGATTTAGTTATTGATTTAGTCACTGATGGCAGTAATTAATGACCAAATATACAACTAAATAAACTACTAGATGATAACATAGTAATGGCTAAGATAAATATGACTAGATACAGGAAATTAGCTACTAATAGTCGTATATATGCAAATTTAGTCGTTTATGTAGTCACAAATTTATGATAGGGTACGAAGGAATCGAACCACCAACCTCATGCCTATAATTAGGCAGGTTCTCTACCATTGAGCTAAGACCCTTTAAGAATTTATTGATTGATAATGATGATATTCAAACAAATTTTGCATTATTCAAGCATACAAAGTAATTATTATCAAGTTAATATAGATCCATAATGGCTTACCCTGTGCTAGTCCGTTAAGTCATTTTTGCACTAAATAAATGCATTTGAAAGACTTGAAGGACTATTACAAGGTAAGCCATTATGTATCTATAGTAACTAGATAATCATTATTTTTGTATGTTGATTCATCACATTCTACACAAACAAATATTTTCATTGATAACCAATTAGCACTCAAATAACGCACCAATAAAACATCCCCTCTTGAAGGGGCAATGCAATTCCTATACTCACCAAATTCCTTTTGATTACAATCTTAGGACACATTTTACAACCACCCAATATAGTGAAAACCATTGGAAAATATGTGAGAGTTTCAACAAACTCAATTTTAAAAGAAATAATCATGGCAAATAGAAAACCCTAAAACAATGCACTATTACAAATGTTACATAATAAACCCTTATGGTAACACAGACCCTTAATGCAAATATCGATTGTCAATTGATTCACGAAATGATTTCAATTTTGTGTTGTGAAGCTTGGGATTAGAGAGAATCATTGTTGATATAAAAGAACTTTTATGCATTGTCACAACAATAGAAAAATAATATTATAATGATCATTGTGTAATATATACACATATTTGGTCTTCAATGAATATAATTAAGAACGTTATATCACTTGATTGCATTGTATCCATTGTTGTCCACTGCTAAAATATCTTTGCCATGCCTTTACATGACCTCACATAGGACAATCCTTGCATTGTCCTCCACCATCTTTGCTTCAAATTTATGAATTCGCAATCACATATGGGAAAAAATGTCCGCAACCACATATGGGAAAAAATGAAAAAAAAATTGATGTCCATGATTTAGACTGAAACTGAGGACTTAAAATATGTTCTTAAATAATCCTTTGGCTTGTTCTAGGCATTTGGCCCCAATTCTCTTTAGATCCAACTTCACCGACGATATGACATACACTATCCTTGCAATTTCCATCATGAGATTGAGTCCTTCATTTAATGGGAGAATATAAGTTAACATAAAATATGGTTATCTAAAAGATAACCAATTAGCTAATTTTTAGTTATATCCCTCGACTCTTAATTTACAAGGAAAGTTGAAGAGAATGAGACAAACCTATTCTCCCATAATTTATCCTCCCTGCTAACATGAACTTCTTCAATCTTCCTGATGGACTTCAAAGTATTTTGAACATTTCTATCATATCTCTGAGGCTTGTTTCTTTTTCTCTCAAACTTGAGAGTTGTGTCTTGTTTGTTTCAAAGCAACAGTATTAACTGAAAATTTTGCATGTCTAATAATGTCAGCAAATTTACTCCATCCACATCCAAACATGGCCTTAAGCATTTGGTATGGCACAAAAAATGAAATGGTTTTCCTTTCATTCTTCAAAATTGTTTAAAAAATTTACTATTGTTGCAAAAATTTACTAATCTCGAAGTTTGTTCTAGAAACTATCTAAATGCAAAGAGATAGACCCAAATAAGTAATCATCTGTATTGCAAGTTTGGATGAAAATTGTGGCACAAGACGGGAAAACATGGACAAACATGTCAACATGTGTCATGGGCACACACAAGATACCTTAGTAAATTCTTTTCCATGTAGATTTCTGTATTCTTTAGTCCACTTCACGTTTTGAGTGTTACGTTTCATTTTGAAATTATTATGACATTTGGAATGGCAAAACCGAAATACTTGAAAATGAGAAAAAATAATTTAGGAGATAGGACTGTTATCCCAAAAATCCCCCACATAGCTCTCAATGGCCTACACCACCCAAGGACACCATCCCACAACACTCACTTCACTCCATAAGACCTTCCATGACCTTCCATTTCACCTCGACACCTCCAAAAGAGGCCAAGGATGAAGAAAAGGGACAAAACCCCCCAAAAAGAGCACAAAACAGACCCCCAAGAGCTAGAGTGATTCGGATTTATGTGAGAACAAAATGAAAGAGAATATATATATTCAAATGGCTAGATATATATGGCGATCAACACAGTAATACAGTGAACTCAGATTCTATTAACTGAATGAAATAGAACAAACTTTAAAACAAAAGTAGCTAGAATGGTGGTTGCTGTATCTCTGAGAAGAGACGTGAAGGCTACACTCACTCGTGACAAGCTGAATACAAAGTGAGGCCAAAGGGGCCTATTTATAATAAGAATGAGGTGAGAACCCCAAAAGTCCAAAACGTAACCCTAGAAGATGAACCTTCATAAAGTTTGTGGCCCCAAGGTGGTAAGTTGAACTGCCAACTTCTTGGGGTCACAACTTTTACATACGATCCGAGGTGTCCAACAGTGGTGCGAAATATGGTCGAAGTAGTTCCACATTGAATACTGGGTGCAAGCCAAGGAATGGAGGAATGCTTAATTCAAAAGCAGTTGCCACCAATCCTTGTACTGGTAGTGGGTTTTGAAGCACCATGGGATGAGGTCCTTGTGGTGCCTAGTTGGGTTGGGCTTGGGTGGGGGCATTGGCGGCATGTTGGGCCTCATTTTGAATGGCTTTCTTAGCGCGAGCCATGAGGGAACACTCAAACGTGTAATTCCCATAGACATCACAAAGTGTACAAGGTTGGTTTGTGTGCAATGGTGCATTGTGTCTTGGTGCATTCTACCGTGGGGGGTTTTGGGCTGGCTGGTTGGCCATGGCATTATTGGGAGGGTTCGGTTGCTGACTGCCTCTGTGTGGTTGGTTATTTCCCTAGTTGTGGGGCTAGTTGTTTCTAGATTTCCCTTGTTGATTGTTGGGGGCAGGCTGGTTGGGATGGTTTTGTTGTGCGAACACTTGTCCCAACGGTGCGGGTGGAACAGGTGGAGCGAGGGCGGGGGCTTGAATTTGTTGCACTGGTGGTGCATAGTATATTTGTGGGGGTGTTGGTGCCACAAATGTGGGAATTTTACCCATATACTTTTGTGTTGGCCAAGCCATGGCCTGAGCCTGCTGCGGTGGTGCATGTTGAGCATAAGAGGTTGTTGCTTCAAACTGAGACATCATTCTAGCATAGTCTGGAGCCTGGTTTTGGTAAGAAACATTAGCATTGTTTCTTGGTTGTGGTGCCACGGCAGGTGGTATCGGTCGAGGCTATGGTTGTTGAGAGACTAACCCTATGATGCCATCCACTACGTGGGATGCCCCCGGTGCTTTGCGGTAAGAGGTACTTGGACGGGGAGCGTCTGGCATGATAGTGTACAAGTATCCAGACTAGGCATAGATGAGGTCAAATTGTTGGGACTTTAGTATGGCCTCTTCTTCAGATTGGGGACGTTCAGATGCGGTGTCCTTTGCGATGGGCGGGAGCAAAGTCTTGAGGAACCAATCCAAGAAGATCCTGTCATCAAGTTGAATCTTACATAAGCTGCGATGCCGCCGCCACTCATGGATATGGTCAGTGATGTGGGTGGCAGTGTTTTGGTGATAGGATAGCAGGATCTCTACCCCCTCATCATATCTGACAGGGAGTTGAAAATACTGTAGGAACATGAAGGCTAGGGAGTTGAAGTCGAGGTACTTGGCTTATGGCAGCTCAATGTACCATTTGGCCACGGCACCTATAAGGGTGTGTTGGAACAGCCTCAGCCTGATGGAGTCTTCTACAATGCTATTGGATGAGCACCATAGATGGAATGTCATTATATGATTTTGGGGACATTCCCTGACTTTTCCTTCAAACTTTGGGATGTCTGATAGAAGCTTCGTTGGAATAGGTGGCCATAAATCTTGGTGGCGGATGGGATCATTCATTAATCCAGCTAAGTCAAGCAGGTTCAGATGAGCCATGAAGAGCAGATTTCATCCCAAGTTGATGTGGGATGGATCTACAATGCGGGTGGGGTTTGTAGGTGCATAATGCAT
The DNA here is from genome assembly GCA_001517045.1 of Pseudotsuga menziesii. NCBI lineage: Eukaryota > Viridiplantae > Streptophyta > Pinopsida > Pinales > Pinaceae > Pseudotsuga > Pseudotsuga menziesii. The sequence goes on along the minus strand of LPNX010323933.1, from coordinate 452,086 downwards.
CTGCATGGCTAGGGGTGCTTGCGGTGGCACCATGGCGAATGGGCCAATGCCCCCAAGTGTTGTGTGTAAAAATGGCATTGCCCCCATGCATTACAGAAGGGGAAATGTGGGTGGTTGGTGCACTACCCCCCTGTGTGGCAAGGGGGACAATGTGTGTGGAGGGGCCACTGCCCCCGTGTATTACTACTGGGATAGCTTGGCTGGTCACTATTGGTGGTGGAAATTGGCTAATGACAGTCAGCATGACTGTGCTTTGACCGCTTGCCACATTGTGGGTGACAGGTTGTGATGTGGACATGGGTCCACTTGTTAAGGTTAGGCTGGAAAATGGATCCGGGTTTGCAATAGCCATGGGGCTATATGGTGCGGTGTGGAGGTCTAGTTCAAACTAATATGGGTCTGAATCTGAATCAGAGGCAGTGTGGCCCTCTGATGGTGTGGGAGATTGTTGAGAATGACTACGACGGTGCCAATTGAGTGTTCCAAATGGTGGTGTTTCACCTCTTAGGTGTGAGGAATATCATTGAGGATAAATTGTGTTTGCTTTGGTGTATGAAACTGGTGGGTATGAAATTTGGACCCCGGTTTCAATGGCTTCCTACTGGCTGAAGGTGGTCTCTTGGCCACCAAGACTTCCAGAAGACAACACTTGGCTTGTTCCTCATGGGTGATTCTACTCAATCAGAAGGGGTCGTTGCCCGTTTCACTTGGCAATTCCTCTTAGTGGCCAGCTACTTTGGGATTCCTGTGGTACTCCTCACAATGAGTTTCTTGGAAAAGCCTAATTACTTCCCACAGTTGAAGTAGTCAGGGACTTATGTCCTCAAAGACTGCAAAATTGATTGAACTTAGTGTAAATTTGGCAAATTTTAAGGCTTACTTAGCGTCATGAACCGAGTTGGGTTAATTAGTTGATATGGTGTGATGGTTTGCTTGTTTGTTCTAGTATTTGGTTTGCAATATCATTTATGAATTCATGGTAGAGTTCACGTCATGGTTTTGTATGCAAATATAAACAAAAATTTGTAAGCAAATATGGTGATTAACGCTGAATTGTTGGCCTAACTAAGTGTCTACCTCTTAGTGGTATTCTTCTTCAAAGAAGAGAAAGTGTTGGGCTCTCAACAAAATGGGACTAAGCCCATCCATAGATCCTCAGGACACCTCCCAAGTGCTACGTTGGTCAACGGGTAGGACGCTTGTTGCCGCCTTTTCACACACCTGGGTCACGTGGTAGAAATATTCAAGCCACTCGGTGTGTCCTTGGGGGCAAGTCTCGAGTCAAGGCTGTCACCTTGTTCTTGACTCCTCCATTTAGGCTCAACTCCTAAAGAAGCCAAGGGGGGTAGACCTTATTAAGTTACTAAGGATGATTTCTTAGTGTGATGATGTCAAACTGACTCAGTTACTTAGGAGTTTGAATATTTTAACTATAGACAATTAAAGATGACGAGATACGAAAATAAACACACGAAAGCACAAAGCTGATACAGAATGTATATATGAAGCAAAAAAGACCAGTGCCTTAAAATGGATTCAAATCAGTAAAATCGATGTGCTTGCATGTGCTTGGAGTGAATGTTTTGTGATTGCATCTTGGTATGTTTCAAGTTAAATGTGAAGTATGAGTTGATTAAATTAGGCAAAGGGGGACTCCAGATATACCGGAGAGTACTTGGAGTATGTCCAAAACTAAACCTTTACGGCTACCCGCAAGGAATATGTGGGCTGAAATGGAGTCTCTGGGGCTATTGTTCGTAACGCACCCGTTAGGGTGTGACAGAGATCGGTGCCCCGAGGTCACTTTTCAAAAGTTCCCGCTTCCTTTGGGTATTTTGCCACCGTAAAGGTTTGATCTAGGTGTTGGATTTTCACCTAATGGTTTGTCAGTTGGGGAGAGTGAGGCATAATTATACTATTCACCCAAGTTCTTTTGATACAGCTTGACTGATCGAATGAACCGCAGCCAACTGCAGAGCATACACACTGGAGTCTTGTCGATTTTAATAAGTTTTAAACTGAGATGTTCTTGTTTAAAAAGAAAATCCTCCAAGAACCTCTTTCGATCCAAGTGGATCTTAATCGAGGAATAGAGGAGGGGTTAATTTTAAAGTTGCTGATAAAAAATGATAGAAAATAGAAAACAGATACACAGTTCTAGTTTCTTAATTAATCCTACCACGAATCTCTTTCCCCTTTCGGGTCAATCGGGAAATCATGGAGTAAGTATTACGATTAATTTGAAATGTAATATATGGAGTATGGAATTAATAAATCAATGCTAGTAAAAAGGAAATAAACAGAAATCGACAAAAAAAGGCATCGACACAAATCCCCCAGGGGGGGAGGGGAAAGGGCTCGAAAGAGCCTATTCCAAAAATGATTTTATTTATTATTGGTTACAGAATCAGTGCATTGAAATTATTAGAAAATTCTTGGTCCTTATACAGGATGAAACCAATATTTTACAACTTTGGAAAAATTTTGAGTTTTTAGTGAAAAAGGAGACCCCTGGGGGGATTTGAGCGCTCCTGAGGCCACTTCGGACAGCAGCTTCCTTTCCCTTCTGTCAAAACTGCTAAAATACAGCGAGCATATTAGAATAAAAAATTCCCAAAATCACTTTAAGAGTACCTTTGGATCAGCCTACCTTATCTCACAAAAAATGAAGTTAAAACTAGCTAAACAAGCAGAAAAGGAACCAAGGAAAGCAAGCTTTCCTTGGGATCTTGGCTTGCTATTTGTGCAGCCAAGAAAAATGCACTGATATTGCAGAATATTGAATTTTATAACAGAGAAAGTAAATCTAATGCATGCGATCTACAAGTTTCCTTTAAATTTCCATGCAAAAAAGACGATTTTCCTACAGCTAGATCTAGAATGCTTATGAAACCTTTTTAAGTGCAAGATCTAGGTTATGAACTATGAAATATCAGATCTATGTATATTTTACTTTGATGAAACAGATCCAAATGAAATCACAGCTATGAACTGAACCAAGTAATCGGGTAAAGTGTTGATTTTGAGGGAGGAAGAAGAGGAGAAAAGTGCTGGTTTCCTTGAAGATCCGCAGTAGAGCTTTCAGGTGGAATGTCGAGGGACTATGAATTTGAAATGTTTTGAGGAGAATGAAGAAGAAAACTAGATCAGCATCCTCTCCAAAGTATGAACCTGCAACTCAGCTGAAATCAAAGAACTTGCCAAGAAACTTGTGAGATCCGATTAGTACATACAAAGAGATTCAAGATAACTTGCATATAAGCTTATAGGACATGCTAAATCTAGATCTCTAAACATGCATCCAAGGAGAGTGACAGTTAATAAACTTATTGAACAACACCTTTCCTATCAATATTGTAATAAGCTAATTACCAATATTAACCACATATCTACAAGAAATTAGCAAAGAATGACCACAAATACAAGTTACCTCAGTAAAACAATGGAAATAATCATCCACACATGCAATGGCACCACACCGTATTACCGACAAAGCTTTTCTTTATTTCAAATGAAGAATTACAAAGTTACAATAGCAACAGCACCTCAATCCCAGTTCTAACTAGCTTGGAAGAGGAGGCTGTGCCTGGATACATACAAAATACAGGCCATCCAGCCGGGGGGGGGGGGTGCAAATCCCAGGGAGATACATCAAATCAGCTAAGGAAGAGTCCATCAATGCCTGATCTGTGTCTAGCTGAGCCAGATCTAAGTCTCACTGAGTGCAACTGTCAATCAGGGGGCTGATCTGAGTGACACCTCAACCTGTTGACTGAAGAATCCACCAAAACTCATCCAGATGAGCCAAAAACGTGTGGAGGAGAGAGGGAGGGTAAAATCCCCCATAAAGGATGTTGAAGATCAACTCTGGATCTGATTTGATCACCTCCTTCAGTCAAGGATTTGTCAGATCCAGTCAATCTGCTTCAGATCTGACTGATTTCAATCAAATCGGCTGAGAATCCACTGATTTTGGATTTTGGATTTGCTCCATTATTCATCAATTTATTAATTAAAATAACAATAATTGATTTTTGGGGCTTTCTGACCTGAGTGATGGAAAATCACTCAAAACTAGGAAATAGTGGTTCCATGGGTTTACATGGTGCTCTTAGCTTGAAAATGAACACCTACATGACTGAAACCAATTATTTGGCCCACTTTAATTACAAAATCAATTTTTCCAATTAAACTATTAAAAAATAGGCTAAGTTTTGGAAAAATTAAATTTTAATAAAAAGCACTGAAAAAACTACAAAATTGAAAAACACCTAGGGGGACTTAGACATGTTCATATGAATCAAAAATGATGTCTAGCATGTTTATACATTGACACATAGACTCTAATAACCTCAATAGGCCTAAATGCCAAGTCGACCACCCCAACTTTGGAGGTATGGAGTGAAAAACTCAGAAATTATTAGTCGTTTGTTCAACAACCAATAATAACCAAGGGAAAAAACACCCTGGGCTGATCGGATTGACAAATGAAGTCTAAGAGACCGAGTCTTTTATAGACACTATCATGCTAGAACATTTATTACAATTCCCCCATGGGGTATGAACATGTGGTATAGTACAACAAGCACTTCCTAGAAGTACTTCCACGGGTCTTCTGAAGTCCGAACAAGTTATCCTTGTCCGGTTTACCAGGCTCACTTGATAAAAAAACCACTAAGTACAACTTAGGTGGTGACATTCTGGCTCCAACTGTGGGACGTGTGCTTGATCTGGTCTTTGAGGCAAGGAGAGGATACGAGAACACCAAAATCTATGGTTTATATACCCTGTAAAAACATCTCAACTTGACAAGAAAAACCTCAGTAGCACAATTTTTATAAAAAACCAAATGAACCATTAAGCTGATTTATTTAAACAAAATAAATGTAACTAACTAAAAGAAGCAAAGTTTTATTATAGCTAAGTATAAAATAGAAATGCAGAAAGTAAATGCTCTCGTTCAAGGAGTTTATTTTCCTACTCTAAGCATGACATAAAAAGGGTTAAGTGTAATCAGAAATCCAATGTAACCACCTAAGAATTTTATCAACATAAAAAAAAATTTCCTTGTCTTTGGTTACCTTCCAAAGTAAGGATACTTTATTCAGAAAATGCAAACCTGTGTGATGATCCAGAAGGGGTGGGATGGATGGGAAATCATAGGCATGAATAATGTCATCAAACTTCCTCCCAAACTGGTAAGTGCCTGCGCAGGCTGCTTCTATCCATGACTGGATAGGGTTGATGTACAAATTGGAATGACGAGGTAGATTGACTACACCATCATACTGATCATCAAGGCTTACTGGATGATAATTCACTGTATAAGCCCCAAGCAGCTCCAAGTCATGAGGAAACTCTATGTGTGAAGATGATAGTTGAGACTGATATTCTAATAACTGCATCACATCTGTCTTTTCACAAAACTACTTCTCCATGTCTTCATTACTAATACCCTTGTGCGGCTCTGCATGATATGACTTTGAATGATCATATAAGAGTTTTGAATGCTACTTTTTCATACTAGGATTTTCCAAGGTCTCCAGATTCATGCTTCCCTCTATGGAAGTATAGTAGATTGGACTTCCACAAATCTCTAAATAGACACTCCCCTTGCTAGATATAGCATAGATAGGATTCTTAATAAGATATCCACAAAAATCCCGATAGTCATCACCATCATTTATGTTAAATGTGATGGATTCCCCATTGCTGATATCAGGTTCCGATATTGAGTTCTCTTTGTCTTCACTATTGATATCAATATATATCTCAGACTGATCATGTGGATAAACTGCATGCTCCTTTTTCATATCAAAGTTTCCCAAGGCCACATGGTCCATGCTCTCTTCTTTAGATATGCCATCAACAAAACCATCAAAAATTTCTAGTTCATTATTTTCCTCTTTATTCATGTCATAGACTAGATTTTCCATGAATGTCCAGGACTCCTCATCAATGTCTTTGTCGGGGACAAGGGAGTCTTCGTCACTTGTATCATGCTCCAAGCTATACTTGTCCTCATTTTCATACTCATCTTCTTCAGAGAAAAGGTCACAAGGTAGTAAACCTTCCAGACCGTCATCATTATATGGAGAACACATAGGAGTCCCACAATGTATATTACAATTTTCATCATAAGTTTCACTATAAGATTCTGCAATGGTTTCATCCTCAGGCTTGTACTGTTTAGATGGTGACAAATGGTAGGCCTGGCCTACCATGTATATATGATCAGGCTTGCTTGAATTTGTTTCCTGATTACTAAACTCGAGAAGTCCATGTTCCATGACTTGATTTGCAACATAACAAGTGCTTACTGGGTGGAATTGTTCACAAGGTCTACACCACGAAATTACTTCATCTACCAGGTTAGTTGAGTCTAACTGGATTGGAATCCTAGGCTCTTGCTGAGGAAACTTCTTTTGATACACTTGATTCTGTTTTGGCTGAAAATTCCTAGGCCCATTATTTCTCTCCAATGTGACTATTCTGTTTTGGATTTTATTCATTTGCTTAGATTGGTTTGTCATGAATTTTTCCAACAGGCTAGTTACTTTTTCCATGGGGTGTTTAGAGGTTGCCTTTTCCTCTAATTCAAAGGATTTTCCCTTCTTCGTTGTATGAAATGTTTCCCCTAGTGTAACCTGGAATGTTGGATTCGCCTGAAGACTGCATATTCCTTTCTATTTTCTTGGCCAATTCCTGAGCAGTTTTTAGATCGGTCGTCTCTTTGTCCCTTAATTGGTACCTCAAATCACCAGTGAAAGCTTCGATGTAATATATGAGGATGGAGGCATCTCTTGGCTTGATTTCTCTAGGGAGGTCTGCAACCACACGCCTGAACTTAGTATTAAATTCATCAATGGTTTCATTCTCCATCTTCTTTATGTTATGGAGGGCAGCAAGCAGATGTCTTGTTTCTTTCTTTTCCCCCCATTTCTTCTTAAAACCTGCTAGGAATTCATTAAGGGTTTTAAATGAATCATCACCAATGTTTTCATACCATTCCATAGCATCATCCTCTAAGGATAAAGCAAATAGCTTCATTTTGATATCTTCGTGGTTAGAGGCAACATTATCGCAGTAACTGACTAGGTGCCTTTCAAACTTTCGGAGATGAGTCTTGGCAGTGGTAGCATTATTTCCCTCGAACCTAGGGAGCTTCTTGATAGCATCATTTGGAATGTAATGAGGACTACCTGCTATCTAAGAAAAGTCAAGGGGTTTGTAAAATTCCGTCATTTCTTGAGATTAGTGAACATGACTCTCTACAAATATGTGATGGATATCTGAGAGGGATTGGTCTCCTAAATATTCAAGGTTTCTATGAGAATTCTGCCTATTCAATCTTTCCCTAATAAACCTTTCGGGATCAGGGAGAGGATTGAATAATTGTCGACGGTTTCTTTGGGTAGAAATTCTTGAAGGGATGTTAGACAGTGGAGTCGCCAGATGGATCGAGTTTTAATTTATATGTTTTTTAAAGACTAGATCAATCAAAAGTTTTTATCTTTTTAGTTGTTTAGAAAAAAGTTAAGCTAAGTCGTACTCAGGAATAAAAAGATTTATCCTCGACAACAGTGCCAAAAAGTGTTGCCTCCTTTTCACACACCTGGGTCATGTGGCAAAAATATTCAAGCCACTCTGCGTGTCCTTGGGGGCAAGTCTCGAGTCAAGGCTATCACCTTGTTCTTGACTCCTCCGTTTAGGTTCAACTCCTAATGAAGACAAGGGGGGTAGACCTTATTAAGTTACTAAGGATGATTTCTTAGTGTGATGATGTCAAACTGAATCAGTTACTTAGGAGTTTGAATATTTTAACTATAGACAATTAAAGATGACGAGATACGAAAATAAACACACGAAAGCACAAAGCTGATACACAATGTATATATGAAGCAAAAAAGACCAGTGCCTTAAAATGGAGTCAAATCAGTAAAATCGATGTGCTTGCATGTGCTTGGAGTGAATGTTTTGCGATTGCATCTTGGTATGTTTTAAGTTAAATGTGAAGTATGAGTTGATTAAATTAGGCAAAGGGGGACTCCAGATATACCCGAGAGTACTTGGAGTATGTCCAAAACTAAACCTTTATGGCTACCCGCAAGGAATATGTGGGCTGAAATGGAGTCTCTGGGGCTATTGTTCGTAACGCACCCGTTAGGGTGTGACAAAGATCGGCGCCCCGAGGTCACTTTTCAGAAGTTCCCGCTTCCTTTGGGTATTTTTCCACCGTAAAGGTTTGATCTAGGTGTTGGATTTTCACCTGATGGTTTGTCAGTTGGGGAGAGTGACGCCTAATTATACTAGTCACCCAAGTTCTTTTGATACAGCTTGACTGATCGGACGAACCGCAGCCAAGTGCAGAGCATACACACTGGAGTCTTGTCGATTTTAATAAGTTTTAAACTGAGATGTTCTTGTTTAAAAGAAAATCCTCCAAGAACCTCTTTCGATCCAAGTGGATCTAAATCAGGGAATCAAGGAGGGGTTAATTTTAAAGTTTCTGATAAACAAATGATAGAAAATAGCAAACAGATACACAGTTCTAGTTTCTTAATTAATCCTACCATGAATCTCTTTCCCCTTTCGGGTCAATCAGGAAATCGTGGGGTAACTATTACGATTACTTTGAAATGTAAGATATGGAGTATGGAATTAATAACAAAATAAAGTATACTACCCTGCAAATTACATCAATTCTAGTAAAAAGGAAATAAACAGAAATCGACGAAAAAGGCACCGACATAAATCCCCCAGGGGGGATGGGGAAAGGGCTCGAAAGAGCCTATTCCAAAAATGATTTTATTTATTATTGGTTACAGAATCAGTGCACTAAAATTATCAGAAACTTATTGGTTCTTATACAGGCTGAAACCAAGATTTTAGAACTTTGGAAAAATTTTGAGTTTTTAGTGAAAAAGGAGACCCCTGGGGGGATTTGAGCGCTCCTGAGGCCACTTCGGACAGCAGCTTCCTTTCCCTTCTTTCAGACCTGATAAAATATAGTGAGATTATTATAATAACAAATTCCCAAAATCATTTTAAGAGTACCTTTGGATCAGCCTACCTTATCTCACAAAAAATGAAGTTAAAACTAGCTAAACAGGCAAAAAAGGAACCAAGGAAAGAAAGCTTTCCTTGGTATCTTGGCTTGCTATTTGTGCAGCCAGAAAAAATGCACTGATATTGCAGAATATTGAATTTTATAACAACGAAAGGAAATCTAATGCATGCGATCTACAAGTTTCCTTTAAATTTTCATGCAAAAAAGATGATTTCCCTACAGCTAGATCTAGAATGCTTATGAAACCTTTTTAAGTGCAAGATCTAGGTTATGAGATATGAAATATCATATATATGTATATTTTACTTTGATGAAACAGATCCAAATGAAATCACAGCTATGAACTGAACCAAGTAACTGGGTAAAGTGTTGATTTTGAGGGAGGAAGAAGAGGAGAAAAGTGTTGGTTTCCTTGAAGATCCGTAGTAGAGCTTTCAGGTGGAATGTTGAGCAACTATGCCTTTGAAATGTTTTGAGGAGAATGAAGAAGCAAACTAGATCAGCATCCTCTCCAAAGTATGAACCTGCAACTCAGCTGAAATCAAAGAACTTGCCAAGAAACTTGTGAGATCCGATTAGTACATACAAAGAGATTCAAGATAACATGCATATAAGCTTATAGGGCATGCTAAATCTAGATCTCTAAACATGCATCCAAGGAGAGTGAAAGTCAATAAACTTATTGAACAACACCTTTCCTATCAAGATTGTAATAAGCTAATTACCAATCTTAACCACATATCTACAAGAAATTAGCAAAAAATGACCACAGATACAGGTTACCTCAGTAAAACAATGGCAATAATCATCCACACATGCAATGGAACCACACCGTATTTCCTCCAAATCTTTTCTTTATTTCAAATGAAGAATTACAGAGTTACAATAGCAGCAGCACCTTATTCCCAGTTCTAACTAGCTTGGAAGAGGAGGCTGTGCCTGGATATATACAAAATATAGGCCATCCAACCCATGGGGGGTGCAAATCCCAAGGAGATACATCAAATCAGCTAAGGGAGAGTCCATCAATGCCTAATTTGTGTCTAGCTGAGCCAGATCTAAGTATCATTGAGTGCAACTATCAATCGGAGGGTTGATATGAGTGACACCTCAACCTATTGACTGAAGAATCCACCAAAACTCATCCAGATGAGCCAAAAATGTGTGGAGGAGAGAGGGAGGGTGAAATCCCCCATAAAGGATGATGAAGATCAACTCTGGATCTGATTTGATCACCTCCTTCAGTCAAGGATTTGTCAGATCCAATCAATCTACTTCAGATCTTACTGATTTCAATCAAATCGGCTGAGAATCCACTGATTTATGATTTTGGATTTGCTCCATTATTCATCAATTTATTAATTAAAATAATCAATAATTGATTTTTGGGGCTTTCTGACCTGAGTGATGGAAAAACACTCAAAACTAGGAAATAGTTGGTCCATCGATTTACATGGTGCTCTTAGCTTGAAAATGAGCACCTACATGAATGAAACCGATTATTTGGCCCACTTTTATTACAAAATCAATTTTTCCAATTAAACTATTAAAAAATAGCCTAAGTTTTGGAAAAATTAAATTTTAATAAAAAACACTGAAAAAACTACAAAATTGAAAAACACCTAGGGGGATTTAGACATGTTCATATGACTCAAAAATGATGTCTAGCATGTTTATACATTGACACATAGACTCTAATAACCTCAATAGGCCTAAATTCCAAGCCGACCACCCCAACTTTGGAGGTATGGAGTGGAAAACTCAGAAATTATCAGTCGTTTGTTCAACAACCAATAATAACCAAGGGAAAAAACACCCTGGGCTGATCGGATTGACAAATTAATTCTAAGAGACCGAGTCTTTTACAGACACTATCATGCTAGAACATTTATTACAATTCCCCCATGGGGTATGAACATGTGATATAGTACAACAAGCACTTCCTAGAAGTACTTCCATAGGTCTTCTGAAGTTCAAACAAGTTATCCTTGTCCGGTTCACCAGGTTCACTTGATAAAAAACCACTAAGTACAACTTAGGTGGTAACAACACTTAGCGCCGTGAGAATCCCTCCTTCTCTACCCCCCATACCTTCTAGGTCACCTGGTTTTAATGGTTTGGGAAAAATGCCACGGAGTGCCTAGATCTATACGAGCTGTCCCTTCGTCGTATCCCAGAATACCCTGGAGGGTGATGACTGGGTAGAGGAGGAAGGGGGCAGAAAGATGGTTAATTTTATGTTACTGTTAGTTAGGATAATTCATTTTATTGAACCCTAGTGATTGATTTAGCATATACACATTTGTTCATTGATTTAATTGTAGAAAATGAAAACTGGAAATAAAAGAGACCTGTAATGGAGGACAGAGGCGGCTAGGCTACACTAACAGTTCTCTGAAACTGAAAATTGCTGCTAATTAAACTCAAAAACAACTTCTGTGTGACAGGCCGCACATTTTTGACTAAATCCTGGGAGGGGGCTACGAGATTTTTCCAGAAATGAGCGAGGGGGTCGCAAAAAATGCAAAAACAGCCTCAACTTGAGCTCCTGGGCCGAATTCGAACCTTTATAAGGACTAAGTGCACCCTAGGCACACCTGTTGGCCAATTAAGTGCACCTTGTCTCACCTTTTCCCTCGATAAGAGAAACCTGCTTCGGAAAGGGGCGTTTTGGTGAGGCTGTGTCAGATCTGGCTGACAGTAACTGGTACTGGGGTCAGTCTGACTTGGCTCGGCCTAGCAGAGGCTTCGGCACTGATAGAAATAGTAAATAAAGTGGATTTAAATAGATCTAAACTAACATTTCTGAAAACTAGGGTAAAAACTGAAAAACTTGAAAATTTGAAATTTCTGGCCCAGGGATCCTGTGGGATCGACCCAGCGGAGTCACTAAAGCTATAGTGAGAATTTCTCCTCACTATAGGGGTAATAATGGCTTCCTTGTGCCTATAGGGCACAAGGGTAGGTTCCTACCCTTAGAAAACATTAAAAAATGGAAGTAAAAATGACAGTAAACAGAGTTGCCAATTGAAACTAAGCTAATCTAAGCAATAACAAGTAAATGGTAGCTATTTTAAACTACATCTAAGAGGAAATGGCAGAAAAATAAAATAGAAGCGATGATGGAGCATTGTTGAACCCCTTTGCACATAGTGGGTTAGGGTTCCGCCTCCAAAACCTGCAAAACAAATCTAAGCTACCATGGAGAAAACCTGCAAACAATTGTTAATGAAAAACCTGCAAATGAAAATATGAGTTAGAAAACAAGATAATCAAATAAACATAAACAGAAATGAGATTATACCTTACTTACGTGGAAATGGTCCACCATGCCCTAGTTCATGGGAGCACCTCTGTCTTGGTTGGGAAGCAATGGCTTGGAGAAACGGAGATGGAGGAGAGGGAGAGTGGGTAGTTTGAGAGCAAGAGGTCTCAAAGCATCCATGGGCATCATAACAATAGGAAAGTGAAGAGTGTTTTGAGAGTGACTCCCCACCATCCTTTTATAGTTTTTCCAAGGGATTTTAGGGTTTTAGGCCCTTGGTTAGGGCTTTAGCCCCTTTTTTGGGCCTTTAGCCCATTCCGCACTAACTTTATCCCCTTTCAGGGTTTTAGCCCCTTTTTGAGGGCTTTAGCTATTGAGGGTCTATTTTGGACTCTTTTTTGGGGTTGTTGGCCCTTTTCTTCATCCTTGGCCTATTTTGGAGGTGTGGGGGACAAATGGAAGGTCATGGAAGGTTTTATGGAGTGAAATGAGTGTTGTGGGATGGTGTCCTTGGGTGGTGTAGGCCATTGAGAGCTATGTGAGGGATTTTTGGGTTAATCATCCTATCTCCTAAATTCTTTTTTCTCATTTTCAGGTATTTTAGTTTTGCCATTCCAAATGTCATAATAATTTCAAAATGAAACGTAAAACCCAAAAGGTGAAGTGGACTAAAGAATACAGAAAGCTACATGGAAAAGAACTTACTAAGGTATCTTGTGTGTGCCCATGACACATGTTGACATGTTTGCCCATGTTTTCCCATGTTGTGCCACAATTTTCATCCAAACTTGCAATATAGATGATTACTTATTTGGGTCTATCTCTTTGCACTTAGATAGTTGCCAGAACAAACTTCGAGATTAGTCAATTTTTGCAACAATAGTAATTTTTTTAAACCATTTTGAAGAATGCAAGGAAAACCATTTCATTTGTTGTGCCATACCAAATTCTTAAGGCCATGTTTGGATGTGGATGGAATTAATTTTCTAACATTATTAGACATGCAAAATTTTTAGTTAATATCGTTGCTTTGAAACAAACAAGACACAACTCTCGAGTTTGAGAGAAAAAGAAACAAGCCTCAGAGATATGATAGAAATGTTCAAAATACTTTGAAGTACATTAAGAAGATTGAAGAAGTTCATGTTAGCAGGGAGGATAAATTATGGGAGAATAGGTTTGTCTCATTCTTTTCAACTTTCCTTGTAAATTAAGAGTCGAGGGATATAACTGAAAATTAGCTAATTGGTTATCTTCTAGATAACCATATTTTATGTTAACTTATATTCTCCCATTAAATGAAGGACTTAATCTCATGATGAAAATTGCAAGGATAGTGTATGTCATGTCATCGATGAAGTTGGATCTAAAGAGAATTGCGGCCAAATTCCTAGAACAAGCCAAAGGATTATGTAAGAACATATTTTAAGTCCTCAGTTTCACTCTAAATCATGAACATCGATTTTTTTTCATTTTTTCCCATATGTGGTTGCGGACATTTTTTCCCATATGTGATTGCGAATTCATAACTTTGAAGAAAACATGGTGGAGGACAATGCAAGGATTGTCCTATGTGAGGTCATGTAAAGGCATGGCAAAGATATTTTAATAGTGGACAACAATGGACACAATGCAATCAAGTGATATAGCGTTCTTAATTATATTCATTGAAGACCAAATATGTGTATATACTACACAATGATCATTATAATATTATTTTTCTATTGTTGTGACAATGTATAAAAGTTCTTTTATATCAACAATGATTCTCTCTAATCCCAAGCTTCACAATCCAAATTGAAATCATTTCGTGAATCAATTGACAATCGATATTTGCATTAAGGGTCTGTGTTACCATAAGGGTTTATTATGTAACATTTGTAATAGTGCATTGTTTTAGGGTTTTCTATTTGCCATGATTATTTCTTTTAAAATTGAGTTTTTTGAAACTCTCACATATTTTCCAATGGTCTTCACTATATTGGGTGGTTGTAAAATGTGTCCTAAGATTGTAATCAAAAGGAATTTGGTGAGTATAGGAATTGCATTTCCCCTTCAAGAGGGGATGTTTTATTGGTGCGTTATTTGAGTGCTAATTGGTTATCAATGAAAATATTTGTTTGTGTAGAATGTGATGAATTAACATACAAAAATAATGATTATCTAGTTATTATAGATACATAATGGCTTACCTTGTAATAGTCCTTTAAGTCTTTCAAATGCATTTATTTAGTGCAAAAATGACTTGACGGACTAGTACAGGGCAAGCCATTATGGATCTATATGAACTTGATAACAATTACTTTATATGCTTGAATAATGTAAAATTTGTTTGAATATCATCATTATAAATCAATAACAACTTCTTAAAGGGTGTTAGCTCAATGGTAGAGAATCTGCCTAATTATAGGCATGAGGTTGGTGGTTCGATTCCTCTGTACCCTATCATAAATTTGTGATTACATAAACGACTAAATTTGCATATATACGACTATTAGTAGCTAATTTTCCATATCTAGTTATATTTATCTTAGTCATTAATATGTTATCATCTAGTAGTTTATTTAGTTGTATATTTGGTCATTAATTACTGCAATCAATGACTAAATCAATAACTAAATCCGTTACTAAATCATTAACTATCAATGACTAAATCATTGACTAATAAGTCAAGCTATTAATGACTTTAGTGAAATAAGACTAAGTTAGTCAATCTATAAGATAGTGGAAATTAGCTACTATTAGTCGTCGACTCAAAAATAGTCATTTATAGCCAGATTTTAGTCATTTTTTTAGTCATTAATTTCTCATTTTGTACTAGTGAACTCACAACATGTTCAAGAAATCCATGGGCTTTGTATGGGATACAAACTGAGCTATGGTTTGTGTATGGAATATCATTGTTACTTGATATTTTATGGCTTGTTGTTTCTTGGTCTGTTGCTCCAATAATTAGGGTTTCCTTACTTGTCGGTTGGGTTGCATTGAGTGCTACTATAGTTGACTAAACCTACAATAAATGAATTTATTCTCTCTCTCAAGTATGTGCTTTGTTATTTTAGTGACTTGTATCTTAAAAGACAAGATCCGATCTAAACAAAAATTGTTGAGTATAAGGAAGGTTTCAACTCTCCTAATGGATTATCTTATTTGTTTTCTTTGTACCTTGAGTTAGATTTAATACTGTTGGTATTTATTGTCTATGTATGCTTGTCAGCTTTAACAAAGGTACCTTTGGGAGTGTTAAGGTTGAAAGAGGTGAAGGTTATGGGTATGTTGTCCCATATGCCCTAGGTGCATAGACACATAAGCTAACTATTGATCTGGGTGAGAGAATTGGTAAACTAGTTGAGCAATATGTTGAAGCGATGGAAAAAATAAGTGCATCTATGTTAGAACTTTGAATGTGTTAATGCATGTTTTTTTAATCAATATACAAAAGGACAATATTTTTTTGTAGAAGTTGGATTTATGGAGTGCATGATCAAACCATAGTAGATTTGATTGCTAATTCTCACTACCTTTTATAATCACGTTAAACTTAAATAGGGCTTGAAAACAATAAGTATATCGAGTGAAGGAAATTGTTGCTTACAAGTATTCTCCCCATTTTTTAAAATCTTTTCATGATAATATATGTTATTTGTTGAGTCTTTTCATGTCATGATGGGTTTTATGCATCATTTTGTTATAATTACCATACATATTATCATGTTATTGAGTGACAAGTATTCTCCCCATTTTTTTTAATCTTTTCATGATAATATATGTTATTCGTTGAGTCTTTTCATGTCACGATGGGTTTTACGCATCATTTTGTTATAATCACCATACATATTATCATGTTATTGAGTGACGTTTATGACTCAAATGATTGTTTTATAGGTGTTGGGGCAGCTCAATATGCCATGTGAAACATTTTCTCTTTGTGATGAAAAATATGATGTCGAACAAGCCAGGAAGCCTTGGAACATTGTACTTGTTGGTCACAAGATTGGGAAGCCAGAACCTTTATTTTTAGAAATGGTATTATTATAGATTTTGAGAATTATTCTATGTGTGCATCCCTTGAAAACCAATTAATGTATAAAGTTTTAAGTTATGAAGGTTCTATGAATAGAATAGTCATTTATAATGAGTGAATGAGTTTGTATTTTGTTATAGAAATATGAAGAGGTCAACTACTACAAAGGAAATTTTGCAGGTAGTCAAGCTAACACTGGGTCAAGATTGAGAGGGTTGAAGTTTAAGAAGTAGAAGTTACAAAGCAAATCAAGAGAACAATAATTATAGGTGAAACGTTTATTTGTGAGAAAGTATTGTTATCATGGTTCTACGAAAAGTATTTTGTAGCTGCTAATTCTTTTTTAAAGTTATATGATTGGGGTTTTGACTTTTATTCTATGGAGATCGTTGAAGGTTATTCTTTCTCATGTCATCAACCATGTTTTCAACTTTCAAAAGAATTTGTCCATAGCTTATTACAAAAATCATTTAATCCAGTCTAATACACAATGATTGAGTCATTTTAATTTTCATTTGTTTCCTCAACTTTGCTATAATGGGTAATTCAAACAACTCTTAGAATTTCATAAAGGGAATTACGAATATATATGTATTTTTCAACCATTCTTCAAATTTTAGCTCAGATAATTCTTTAACATTTTTCTAAGTTGGACAAGTTTTGTTTTGTATTCAATCCAAATATTTTATCGATACTAACAACCTCGTTATGTATGCATACAATGCTCTAAATATTTTCTGTGATCACAACACTTGAAACTTTATAAAGCATTATGTGTTTTCATTATGTTATGGAGCTATTCCTTTTCACTAAATAATGACAAATCGTGTCAGTCATTCCCAGTACCCGAAGCAATGGAAAACAATCAAGATCTAATTTTATGGCCACCGTCAGTTATTATTCACAATGCATGAACTAGAAAAATAGAGGATGGTCATTCAAAGGGTATTGAAAATCGAGAGATGGATGAACAACTTAAAGGTGCACAAAACAACTCAATCATCTTCCTATTTGGTTTCCTTTTCCATTTCAATTTATGATTCTTTAAATATATTTTGCTTCTATACTAGACAACATAGTGTACATGGAAGTTATCCAACAATATGAATTCTTTTAATGTAGATATGCCCTGAATTGTTCTATCCTTTAATATTTAGATATGGTTCTAGAGTAGTTAGGTCATTTTTCATATATTAAATGAACTTCAAATAAATATAAGGAAGGAGGCTTATAGGATGCATTCTGCACTTCCTATTTTTGTTCAACATATGAGAAAGGTTGATAAATATGTTAAGTCATATCATGGCCTTATCATTGGGAGAATGAGATCGTCAACTTTTCACCTCATATCAATCATGTTATATGTTTTTTAAGATTTTTAGCATCATAGATATCAACATACTTCTGCAAGTATTGTAGAGACTTCAAGGGTACTAGCTCAATAGAAGAGCACCTGGATTACACGTAGGAGATTGGTGGTTCGATTTCTCCATACTCTATCGACGAAAATCAACCAATATTTGCATATAAAATGACTAAAATAGTGACAAACAAATTAGAGATAAGTGACCAACAAATGGGAGATAAGTGACCAAACAAATGACCAAATGATAGTTTTGATGGCTAATTTTTGGTCTGTTGGCACCAAACATATGACCAAATTAATGACCAAACATGACAATATTAATAACCAAACATATGACCAGATTAATGACCAAATATGCAGCCAAATTAATGACCATCCAAGAAGCTATAAATGACCAAACTATATATGTCCACATTTTTTGTTGCGTCATAAGAGACAAAAAATTAGCCACCAATGATCATCAAATCAAAAGTGATCATTTATAGGTGGATTTTGGTCATTTTTTGGTCACTTATCTCTCATTACGTACTAGTGATGCAAATGTGGATCCATCAAAAGAGTAACAGATACAATGATGGGGCACACTCTACACGAGAAACACATTGAGGGCTGAGGACTAGGAAACCTGACATGAATATTACAGAAGAAAAAAAGACTGGCATGGAGAATACCATGACTGAAATGAAGCAAAGAGTTATGGAAGAGACAAAAAACCAAAGAATGGTGTAAAAACAGTAAAAGTAAATAGAAGAGACTCCAGAGATTCAATGATAACTATAAGTTGGGGTTTTTTTTCCTTGAAAATCTAGTTAGAATGATTGGAATCTAAGAGATAAGGTATTGAGATTGTATGATTGAAATGGAACAGGGTTTTAAAAGATAAAGAGTTGAAATTGCATGATTGAGATGGAACAAAGTTTTTAAGAACGATGAAAACATCTTAAATCAATTTAGTTAAAATTATTGGAATCTAAGAGATCAGATGCTGAGATTGCATGATTGAGATGGAATTTGGTGGGTTTTAAGAGATAAAGTGTTGAGATTGCATGACTGAGATGGCACAAGGTTTTTAAGAAAGTTGAAACCATTTTAATAATAAAAAGTTGATAAAAGATATGTTATCCTATAATTTAAGTTAAAATTAGATTATTAATTCTCATCAATAATAATAAAAATAGCAAAATCATAATTAAGAAGGCAATGGATCACGAGGGCATCGTGTAATCCTTCCTGGAATGTGATACAAGATTAATCTTTTATATGTATACACTCATTACACTTTGTCGTTTGAGATAATAGTGGGGATTCTTTACTGTCAAATTCTACTGCGTGCAACAAAGTTCTCTCGCAATATGTTGAAAACAAATTCAATCAGGCAATGTCAAGATCGTAGGCCAGATATTAGTCTTTTTGAATTATTGAATGTTTCTAGTAATGTTTCGATTTTGAATTATTGAATGTTTCTAGTTATGAATTCAATCAGGCAATGTCAAGATCGTAGGCCAGACATTAGTCTTTTTGAATTATTGAATGTTTCTAGTTATGTTTCGATTTTGAATTATTGAATGTTTCTAGTTATGTCTAGTTATGTCTCGATATTATTTTATATTTTGTCTTTGTTTTAGTAGATTAATATAATGAACTCAAGTGTAATAATTATATGACAGAGATTCATTTTATAGAGGTTCTATTAACTTTGGTTTCATTTTAATTAAGGTTGAAATAAGTTTTAGTTAAAAAACTAATAATAATTTGCTTTTTTATTAAATAATAATTATTTTGTAATATATGATAGAAGGTGAATGATCATAAACAAAACCAATCAGTGAGTTTTGCTAGCATAGCCTATGCTCTAGAATTTCAAATATTTGAGGAAGATGGGGTCTTCAGAGGAGCTCTAGTACAGCAAATTACAGGTTCTGGTGGTGCCCTATCCAGAGCAGGGTCATATCAATCCAATGCTACAGTTTTCCAAGCACCTCGCATCTAAAAATCTCAAGGTCACCTTTGTGACGACCAAAACCAACCGAGAGTGCATGTTAGGGGTGCAAGATGGAGTGCCCAAGGCATCAAACTCCTCGATGGAAGTTCAGTTTGAAACAATATCCGATGGACTTCCGCTGGATTTTGACCACTAGAAGGACGTCGAGTTGTGATTCAACATGTTATCCAAGATGTGAGGACTCATGTTAACAAAGATGTAAGCTATTGTCGACAATTTACACTAAGGCACACCCGACACAGTCTAGTGATAAGCTTACTCTGTTAGCCTTCCGTATCCCTCCTGAATGCATCCCCTTTTATCATCACAGCTCTTTTCACTTGCACAATCCATGCACCACCAGTTATCATAGCAGCTCTTCTTACCTACACAATCCATGTTTTGTTTCGGATTTCCATCCAGCATGTCCATTTTGAGTCCCTGCTCATATTGGGATGAAAAAGCTACTCGATGGCACGCTAAAGTCCAAAATGGGAATATTATTAATTCAGATAAGTACATTAACTCCATAGTCTCCTGGTTTGCTATAAATATTCATTGTTGAACCTTCACCTTGCATTCAGCTCTCACATTTCAAAGTATTGTTGAGTATTTTCCAAACAAGGCTTTTGTATTCATCTATCCAATGGAGACCATCAAACCTCTTGAGAGTGTGCTTTGCATGAAGGGTGGAAACGTGGATTCAAGCTATGTATACAATTCGTTTGTCCAGGTAATTACCTCCAGCCATGCTTGAATCTAATCAGTTCTCATTGATCTTATAGTTTCAAGTTATTAACAGACTATACCCCATTTTATTGCAATGATTCTTATGGAGTAGAAGTAGATAACTTGTTTCTTATGGAGTATGCCAATCGACTTCTACTAAAAACAAGGGTACATTAATGCTCGAATCACATAATATAGAGATGATGTTCAAAGATCATTTTTTTGTTGGGAAGTGTTACAAATTTTATATTAATGTCCAGTTACCGGTTTGTTATTTACTTCATATTGTATATGAAATGTTTTCTTAATTGATTGCATGTTTACTTTTTGAAATGTTAACTATGAAGCAACTCGACGAAATTATCAGAACGAGCCTAAGAAATATTTTGCCCGATCAGGCATTGAAGGCCACAACCCATCAAACCCTATGCACCCGTTACCCTATCAATAATTCATGTTGTTTTTAGTTCCATATAAGGCCATTATATCCTGCAGGTTTTGCAAGTTCTTAGTTCCACCAAAGGCCATGAGATCCTCTGATTACTTTTGACTCTTCATTTATTTGCTGCCAAATAGGTTTTTAAGGAATCATTCTATCCTGGAATGATTATATTTAATAGTTGAAACTGAAATTATAACAAACAAACCAAATATTAAGTCAAAGTGTTTGGATAACAGGCCAACCAAAAATTCATGATCCAACAGTATGAAATGAATGATTAATTTGTTGCAGCACATCCTGTAGAATGATAACCTAGACTCTTTGCTTTAATTAATAAAGTAAAGCAATAGTGGTATATCAATCAGTTTCCAAGGCCGTGGGCCTCTTCCTGCAACCAGTTTCTAGGGCCGTGTTAGAAAAATGTAATTACTCGCATATCTGTACCTGACTCTCAGCCAACTCTGTTAGAGTCTGTACAAGTCAAGATCTTGTCTGTCAGTCTGACAAGAAGGAAGAGTCCACGAGTAGGCAATGTAAACCAGTCGAATTTATTTCTGAAGCTAAGTTTTTAGGTAAATAGTTATTATAGTCTTTAATGGTGAGTCAGTCGACCCATGTAGAAGCAATCTTCAGGTTGCCTATCAATAGAAGAAGCAAATTGTAAATCATTTTTTACAAAGACAGAAACAGACACAAGAGACACAATAGAGAGACAGAGGAACTTAGGGTGAGAAAGTGAAGTCGAAGCTCAAGCTTCTGTGTAAGTGATTCAATCGAAGAGCTGAAGCTCTGTAAAAGGACAAGTCTAGAACGACAAGTCTGGAGTGACAAGTTTAGACCGACAAGTCTGGACCGACCAGTTTGTAATCGACAAGTTTGTAATACTTTGTTATTTCCACATAGTTAAATATATGAAATAGTTTATGGTTGAATGCATGATTATTTGGCCGCACATATTTCTAGATTTACTTGAGTAAATGTCTTTTACAATTACTGTTAAGTGAAAGATCAAAGAACCCATAAAATTATCACCACGTGAAAGTTCCAGGTTTTACAGCACATTGGTCGACTCAAGTCTTCCTACATATTTGGGCATATGTTTTTATAAGTTATTTGGATTTGTAAATGTGTCTATTTTACTTCATCTTACTCACAGGTGAAAAGCATTTGTAATTTCTTAAGTCTTTAGACTAAGAAACATACTCTATAGATTTCGACCAAAGTGAACCGACTTGAGTGGTCGATTGAGTCAGCCGACTGAGGTGAGCCGACTTGGTCGAAGACAAGAAGTGAGTCGACTTGGTTGAAGACAAGAAGTGAACTGACTTGGTCGAAGCAACCGACTTGGTCGGAGCAGCCGACTTGGTCGAAGAGAAGAAGTCAGCCGACTTGGTCGAAGTGACAAGTGGTCGAGGTAAAAACCGATCTGTAGAACTGACAAGTAAGTCGAAGTAAATTTAGTCAAGTGTAGGACTGACTAAAATTTATAAACTTGTCTAGTCGAGAGATAGACAAGTTTCACCTGACAAGTGAAAAAGAAAAGTGGTCGGCGTGAAAAGTGAAAATTAAAGTTGAATATCGACTGAGCCCTAAACTCAAGTTTAGTCGGCTTGGTTTTGGCTAATTGGTATCAGAGCTCAGTTTCATATCAAAGCAAGGTTTTATATCATACCAAGGTTTATATCAGCCCAAGATTTAGGAAAGAAATCTTGTCTTAAAAGGTGGAAATTAATTTTCTAAGGAAAGTTAATTAAAAAAATTAAAATGGCTTCCACTTCTGGTTCATTGCAAACTCCAATTTTTACAGAAAATAATTATGAATATTGGTCCTTAACAATAAAGGATTTATTCAGAGGTCAAGATGTCTAGGAGATAGTCCAGTATGGTTATGCATAACCAGTAGACATGACAACATATAACAATCTCACACAAGCTGAGAAAGCTGTCTTAAGGGAATAGAGGAAGAAATATGGAAAAGCTCTATTTTTCATACATCAAGCTATGCATGAGAGCATACTCCCAAGAATAGTAGCAAAGACTAATGCTAAGGAAGCATGGGATACATTGGAGACTGCCTATCAAGGTTTGGATAAGGTAAATACATCCAAGCTGCAGATTCTAAGAAGAGATTTTGAATCTCTGTCCATGAAAGATTCAGAGAATGTAGACACATTCTACACTAGAGTTGTTGGATTGATAAACCAACTGAAATCTCATGGAGAACCCATAGCAGACCAAAGGGTTGTTGAAAAAATTCTCAGAAGTCTTCCCCCAAGATTTTAAAACTTGGTTGTGACCTTATAGGAACACACAAACATGTCAACATTTACCATTGATGAGTTGCAAGCTTCACTCATCAATCATGAACACAGACTCAGCAGATCATAGACATCCTTGGAAGGTGCATTTGCAGCACAGTCATCCATAAGCCATGGTAGAGGCATGGGGAGAAACAAATTCATAGGCAGGGGAAGAAGTTCTTCAAGAGGAGGACGAGGCAGAAGTTCTGCAAATGTCAGTGGCAGAGGAGATAACCACAACCCAAGTTAGCCAAGTGGCCAGAAGTTTGATAAATCAAAAATTCAATGTCATTATTGTAACAAGTTTGGTCATTATGCATATGAATGCAGGAAGAAACAATATGACCAAGGAGGCAAAGCCCAAGTTAGTCAACCAGCAGTAGCACTTCGACAAGTGCAATGTTAATGGCATCGACATCTCCACTTGAATGCAATGCTGTTCAAGAAAGTCCACATGACATATGGTACTTAGATTCAGGATGCAACAACCACATGACTGGTAATTTGAATCTATTTTCCAGTCCAGACACTTCAGTTAAAACTGATGTTACACTTGGAAACAATGTCCAATTTACTGTCTTAGGAAAAGGCACTGTTGATATTCTAACCAAACAGGGGGAGAGTAAGTATATCCCTGATATCTATCATGTCAAAGGTCTGAAACATAATTTGTTAAGCATTGGACAGTTGTTACAAAAAGGCTACAGAGTCTACATGGAAGATGAACACTGTGTGATCAAAGACAAGCATCCAAGCAACCAGCTGATAACAAAAGTGCCAATGACAAGCAATCACTTGTTTCCACTGAGGATAGTTCCCGACATAAAAGGGAAAGAAAACACAGGAGCTGCATTCAAGGCAGAAAGTGAAGAAACAGTCGAGCTCCTCGACAAGAGAGAAAATTGTAGTGCTAATTTGCAAGCTGCATTTCATACATAAGTTCAGGATAAATCCTGGTTGTGGCATTTCAGATGTGGACAGCTGAATTTTGGTGGGCTAAAGCTACTGCACACAAAGAATATGGTGAAGGGATTACCATTGATCGATAGACCAGAGAGGGTTTGTGAAGGTTGCATTTTTGGCAAGTAGCACAGAGAGACATTTCCAGTCGAAAAGTCCTATAGAGCACGCACAGATAGACACGTATTTAAGATTTAGTACAGATGGGCCTATGGGAGCTAGATTTGGTCAAACACTTGAAGAGTCACTCACCTCAATAACTGAGATATCCCCAACACTCAAAATCCTCCTAGCAAGCAAAGTGTTTGTCATACTGTGTGTGGTTCTACGTATAGCCCGATTGCTCATAGCACGGCTAGTCTGATATTCAGCCTCTGTTTTCTTCATATCAACTTGTGAATGAGAAGAATTCTTGTTTTGACAGGTTAAGGGAATTGGGGTTTCTTTACTCGACCTCGAGAATTATTAGCAGGAGTTTCAACACTAGTTTCCACCTCAATTTTTACATCATAAAGACTTAGGGTTTGGTCATGTTGAAACCCTTCATCACCCAAATCATCCTGAGAACCAAAGTCCTCAATTTCAAGCTCGACCTCTTCGTTGTTAACACGCCTACGTCTAACCCTAGGCCTCTATTTGGGCCATTCCTCGTTAGCACCAAACCCATTTCGTACAAGAAAAGAATCCCAAGTCTGACCTAGTTCTTCCAATCGATAGGACACAAGAATTTTAATTAAACCATGGTGGAATAAACTCATATTTTTATCCCCGACATTAGAATGATAGGTGGATGCCATTTTGTGAAAACTATTCAAAAATAAAAAGGGCATATTGACAGGGTAACCTTTTAATATCATCAACATCCGAAGGTGATAAAATTGTGTCTGAGACAGCCTACCTTCACAAGTTACATACCTGATGATTAGCTCCAAAAGAGCCTGCCATTTCTTCATCAATAATCAGGAGGGGAAGCCAGATTTGAACTTGGTTTATCGATGAGCAGTGGTAAGAAACCCTTTCCACTGGTCATTCTTAATATGCTTTGCTTTATACAACTTCTCGCCGATTTATGGAAACCCAATGGCTTGAGAAATGAATTTCTCAGACATCCTAAGTTCAACGTCTCCCACATGTGCACGAACCCCATCGAATGACTCTGGGAATGCCTTAGATACTACCATATTAAAACCAAAAAACTTTCGTAGGAACTCCAACCATCCAACCCTCGACACGACATCTCGACACTCGAGAGCAGCATAAAGATACTCATCACCAATCAGTTCAAACCTAGACACTGGAGCCATGGCAGCAAATAAACAAAGCACTAGGGTTTTCAAAATATAGATTAAAAGATGCAATCCATTCATCAACAATCTAGGCATTTCCAACAATACTCTGAAATACACTATTCTATCAAAACCCTGAAAATCCCCTTGTAAGTTCATCATAACATGAATTGTCAAAGAAAATAGGTTTCGAAAATTACTTACCAAAACATAATGAGTCGTAGGAGAGTCACAGAGGTGAGTTATTACAAGTGATGTTTGCATGATTAAGGATTGACAGATAGCAACTGTCAAGCGACACGACTACCAAAACCCTATCTCCACCATTACTTCAGCATTAATCGTGATTTCATAATGTGGTGATGATGTAGGTTAACTCATCATTTTTTAACACATGACTAAATAATTTCCAAAAACCTTAATCCTTCATTTATCAAATACAATCATAATAATGTGATTACCTTAGTATATAATCACTACCTTAGGGTAAAGGTCAAAACTGATTAGAGAATAATTTTATAATGTGACCAAACCAATGTCAAAACCTAAAAAGTGACTTTAGATCTTCATCACAAACTCTGATACTAACCCATTTCAGAAATACGAATTTGAAATAAGTGATGAGCATATAGTATAGTAGGGTTAACGAAGATCACATTAAATCCACTTTAAAACTTATGACAACTAAGATAAGATAAATAATTCAAAAGTGATGAATCTTCACCAGATTTTCCATATGAATCAGACAATAGCAGTTATCACACCATGCAGTAACTAGTTTGAATTAATAATTAATAAATTTATTTGATTTTAATCAAACATGAGTGATGAGTGGAAAAATAGGAGCTACTAATCTTCTGTAATTATAGTCCTCCTGATGATTGATAGAAATGAAGAATTAAAATCATAAGAGTTGATTTTTGCTATAACTGATGTTCAACCCATCCGAATCAATTAGTCAAGTAAGATTCTGTCAGGAGTGCCTTAAGAATCAAAGATTCTTAGGGTACTCCTAAGATATCCATGATGATTTTTTTGATCCAGAAAAAAATAACAAATATTGTTCGAAAATTATCAATCTTCAAATTACTTGTGTTAAAAAATGCTCCGAAGGGTGTTGCTTGCCAACAGCTTCCTGGTCACAAAAGAGCTCCCTGCCCTGACCCTCCCCAGGTTTTCTTTTCTTTTGGATAGGTGATGAGTCAGAGGAAATGTTGAAAATACAAAAAGATACATCTAATCAAATGCATTATGAGACTTTTTCCAAGAAACATGATATTAGGAGGGAAGTACATAGGTAGGAAAACTGGAAAAAGACACATGGGATAGGTGATAATAAGAAAAATCCTGCTACATCCCTAATATCGTCCGATACGAAATATAGGAACATGCTCAATTCAGTTTAGGTTGGGATTAAAAAGCATGGTTCATTATCAACATCTAAATCCGACAATATGAGGTCCACACTAAAGGTAAAGAAGCCTACAATCCATTTTGAGGACCATTTGTGGTGTGATGTTGCTGGTGCAGTGCCTACAATCCATTTTGAGAAACATTTGAGGTTTGATGTTTCTAGTGCACTATCTTTAATAACTGAGCCAAAGTTGAAGACAACAAAGAGACACTTTAAAAGGTCATTAAATAGTGAAAGCAATATTCATAATGATGCCAGACACTATTTTGAATGTTTCTTCTTATCTTGAATAAATTACGATACAATCACCAAATACATGCATTATTTCAAAGCATACCATGAGTGAAAATCAATTTGGTCAGTAAAGGAAAATCATGGAAAAATAAATTAGAGGTTCTCGATTAGTGCCTGAAAGTGAGTTCCTAGATCGTAGAAAATCAGTGATAGATAACATTGTCAGCAATTTTGAATCTTTTAAACATGGAAACACTAAAGAGAGCATTCATGTTCCAAACACTAAAGAGAGTATTAAGTGGGTTTATTATATCTGAACACAAATCCCATTGATTTATTTCTCTATGGGAGGGCAGAAAAAATTTCATTTGGACATTTATTCTCCATGCAAACAACTGGATGAGTTTAATTTTCAAAATCAGGAGACCTTATCATCTCCAAAATCCCATAGATTTCCTAGCAAGAGGGAAGATAAAATTTGGAAGGTCCTTTTTAAAGTATCATGATATGATCCTGGCCTACATTATCACAAGATGGCATTGGAGATTTCTAGCAACCCATGTCACTTGGATAAAATAGCGTCCACTGTCTAGAAAACACACTTCCCCCAAAAAGAAAAAGTAAGATGAAAAATGTTACATTCATCCCTCCTCAATAGATGAACATCTACATGACAAGCAAGAATAACAGAAGACTGTCAACTCTCTGAGAAAATGCTGACAAGAAGTTGCATAACTAATATTACTAGCAAATGACATCTTAAGGTAATTGCAATGGCAAGAAAACAAAGATATTAAAAATAGCATATATCTTGTTTAACTCATGGCTATTTTGTTTGATAAAACAAGCCATGCAATACAGAACGCTAGATAGAGAGGAATTCTTTAGATCTATACAAGAATTTTTTTGAAATTTTTATTTGTGTAAGTACTTTACAAACACTAAATAAGTTATTATGAATTTCATGCCTTGAAACTTGATATAAGCCAAAACAAATTTTCAGATGAAGTGAATATCATTCACAAACATTTAGCCTTTTGATCACCCAAGAGATGCATGTTTCCCATATTTCTTCCTCCCATCCTCCCCTAGAGGAAGCCATGTCTAGATACTCAATGATAGTCCATATATTTACATCAACAAAGTAGGGTTTGATCCACCCAAAAATATTACAATGTTCATTTTCACTGTGGATATATGACCTCCCCATCCAAATAGATTCTCATCAAAATCTCTAGGTTGTTATTCAAGGAAGATGGTAGAACATCACAACAATGTATCCTTTGAGACTGCACACATACATACAAATTTTCTTAATTAGTCATTAGAGGAAATTTGGGGTCTAAAATGGGCCTTATAAGAAAATGCGCCAACAATAAATTTTGTGAGTTGGAATTCAAGAACCAATAGAATTTCTATAAAATGAGTCAACCATAATGGTTGAATTGACATATTTGTCATAAAAGAAAACTACTTTTTTTTGTTCGTATTTTCGACATATCTCCCTGTGTTTTTACTGAAATTTTGAGCAGGAGAGATTGTTGGATGTAGAATTTAATTCCGCATCCAACGAATACCCACACTCCATACTTTTGATAGACCTTGCTTCCCCAAAAATAAGAAATACCTAAAAAACGTGATGATGACATCATTATCACATTTTTTCAGGTATTTATTGTTTTGGGGGCAGCAGGGTCTGTCAAAAGTATGCAGTGTGGGTACTCTTTGGATGCGGAATTAAATTATGCATCAAACAAGCTCTCCCACTCGGAATTTGAGTAAAAACATAGGGAGTTATGTCGAAAATACGAACAAAGAAAGTAGTATTTTTCATTCTTCCTCCAAAATTAATAACTATTATTTTATTATTTTAAATGTTATTTTATTATTTTAAATATTATTTTATTATTTTCCTTAGGAGGCCCATTTTAGAATCAAATTTCCTCTAATGATAGCAAGAAGTGGAGAATTCCTAATATTACTCACTCAAGTCAGAATTTAAAATAAATACTAGGCTGTAAAAGTTCACATGCTTGCTTCAAATTCAATTGTGACTTTGGTGATAGGAATCTGATCTATTGTAGATCCTAGCCCATGTTTCTCTTATATAGGTAGTGGTGATTCCCTTAGACCCAGTGCTGACACTTTCCAAAAATAAGACAGCGGGCCTCAGGCAAGGATTCCTGGAAAAATTACGAGTGTTGAACATAAACTGATCTGTCATAGTTTTCCTCCAATGCATGAAAGTCTACTGAGGAGATTCCAGTTCACATGGGAATTGGACGCTATCATAAACATGTATGTTGTATCCCCATGACACAAACAATGATCCATGCCCGGACTTATCATAATAGATAGTCTCTTGAAGAATCCTACTAGAATCTGCCTTTTACTGCCTCGAAGAGATGTATCAAGGCATGTGTTTGATTCATTTTAGGGAATATGGGTTCCATTTCATCTAAATGATGAAGTGATACCAAGGGTTCCAGTGGAAGAGAAAACAACCATCCTAATTAGTTTCCACAAAAATCAACCTATTGATTACAGAAGATATATGTCAAAATCCTTGACCACATATTGGTTTCTAACGCCATAAACTATCACATATTTAATTGTTTTTTTTCACTTCTTGGTTCTAACATATTGATCTGTATATTAGATGAGAAACCAAAATCTTGTTACTTTCCCAAATAGGTGAATAGGTATTCCAAGAAAGAGTACAAATTAGTTTAAATATGTTTTGATTGACACAAACTTTAACAGTATGTTGTGTGAACTTTGTTTAAAAATATGTCCTTAAACTAGATCAAATAGGCCACAATAAGGATCTACAACAAAATTTGTTAAGATAAAGAATTACAGGTTTTTATGCATAGTAAATTATTTGGTTGGTTCACAAAATCTTATTTTATAGATAAATTTGAAAAAAAAAAGACACGTTTTACCGAATGAAATCCTAGTTCCTTGGTTAAAGGGACTCCAAGATATACCAAGCAAGCATGTATTCTTGCATCACTTCCATACATATACGAATACCAATCCAAGCAACTGTCCTACATCTTTTCCAGAGTCTTAGAAAGTGGGTAGCTAATAGAAAAACCCTCGCCTCCAAAATCCATGCCATAAGAATGCAAAACATTATGCTCAACACTAGGCTAAATTGGCTCCAATGTAGTAGTACTGGCTATGGTCATACTTGAACAGAACTTGCAATATATTTTCTGGGAAAAAAACCGTATCATCATCACCCATGACAAACCAATGGACATATAAGAGATTGATCCTGAATGTCTCTAAAACAATTCTTGAAATCCTAATTGTTGAACACAACCCCTTCTTAAACATATACCTAAACCTAGAAGTATCTTTTGAGACCTTCAACTGGGGCAGAGAAGCAAAATGGGGTTCAGTA
This sequence comes from Pseudotsuga menziesii, assembly GCA_001517045.1. Taxonomy (NCBI): domain Eukaryota; kingdom Viridiplantae; phylum Streptophyta; class Pinopsida; order Pinales; family Pinaceae; genus Pseudotsuga; species Pseudotsuga menziesii. The sequence continues at coordinate 421,603 of LPNX010323933.1, read as the reverse complement.
ATTTCTTGGTCCACAAATAAAGATCAAATTATTAAGCTACAAATAAGAATGAATTTACATGAATATGGGCAGGCAATAGCCTGGTATACTAATTAATTATTGTTTCAAAATCACTATGAGCTAGCAATAATTAGTCGCAACTAAGTGAACATCCATTGCAACATTACAGTAGGACTGTTTGCAGACTAATAAGGAAAGAAAAGGAAAAGACGAAATCAGACCATTGGCAACAATGGAAAAACATGTACATGAAAACTTGCAAATTTCTTATATACATGTACTGTCAACGGACTTTTCTTAAGGAAGAATAAATTGTCATTCCATGAAGACACAACAATTTATAAAGCTACATATAAAAATGAAACTACATGGAGGCAAACCTCATGAAGACAGGAAGGCAGTAGCCATAATTATAGTTTCAAAATAAATATGAGCTCACCATTGTCAAGTAGATGCTTTCAATATGCTTTGAAAACAAAAGAAAAATGTAACAAGGAAAATGGAAAAAGACAGAACAAGAGAAAATAAGTGTTAGCACTAAGGAAGCACACAACCAAATCAGTGTTGATGTTGGTAATGGACATACCCTGTAACATGACATACATATCAACCACCAGCCCAAACCAAGGTATGACACCAAAACTGCCGGTGATAATACTAGCAAAGTGAGGAAAAATGTTATCACATCAACATGGGGACTTGCACATGAAAACCAATTTCTAGATTGGCAATGATTTTGGTGTGGGTAATGCAATTTAAGTTTATTGATACTTAGGAAAAAAATGTGGATAAAATAATTTGGCATTATCATGACAAAAAGGGGGGGTGTTTCCACATTTGAAGCAAATATACCTAAAAGAATATATTTGAATCAAACAACCTTAAAAAGAGTTGAATTCCTAATTCTGACCTACAACATGAATGAACATAAACTTACCATTTCTAATTGTTGTCCTAACTAGAGAATCACAACATGATAATGTAAAACACCACCACAATCAAAATGAAAGGTGCTTTCAGAATATGCTTCAATACAAATCGATTCAAAATCCCTTTACTATGTGACACTAAATACCCATCAACGGATAAATGCACTAACTCCCCAAAGCAACCAACAATTTCAGGATCAATCTGTTTCAAGAAACATTTATCAATGAAACTCTTTTAAAGCCCGAATCAATCATGCAACAAACAAATCCACCAGACAACAATGAAAAAACATTCCAGCAACCATGTTTTTGTTGTACAATTATGTTCTTGTCAAAGCATGCATTTTCCAAACTTTTAGTATAGACCAATTTATCATGAAATTGTTGGTTGCTTTGGGGAGTTAGTGCATTTATTTGTTGACGGGTCATCAGTGTCACATAGTAAAGACATTATGATTCAAAAAACATTTACTAGCATGCAACTCTTTTAAAGCCAGAATAAATCATGCAGCAAACAAACCCTCCAGACAACAATGAAACAACATTCCAGCAACCATGATTTTGTTGTGCACTTATATTCTTGTCAAAGCATTAATTTTCTAAACTTTTAGTATAGACCCTATAAAGATGTATTTGCATATTCAAGCTATCAGTTGCGCCATTAGAGTACACTGTAAATCCATCCACAATAAATTATAAGAACTAAACAAACTTAAGCACTTATCAGTCCAAATTTAAACTTAAATTGAAAAAGTAAATGAATCCACTGCTTGACATAACATTCAAACGATGAAAATTGTAAGGAGAGATGCACAGAATTCATCGTAAGGGAAATAATAGTTGGGCCACTCTCATTAAGTTTCAAGAGCACAAGAGCATTATAGCTTTTACCAGGGATTCTAAGTACAAGAGAATGAGCCAACACAATTTTCATGGATTTTGAGTGAGAGAATCTACTATAGGCATATATTTAAATGGGTCATTTTCTTATCTCTTTGATGGTCTATATTTAAGATAGTATTATGTTGATCAGAAACTATTTTAAAATATAGCTAAATTTAATATAAATAGACCAAACAAGATGGAATTCATTATCCACTCTACAGAAGTTTAGCCCGGTAGCTCACTTTCCCAACTATAGATCTAAAGAACCTGTGAAAAAGGTGCAACATACAGTGGTTACACTATCGACACGTTACCGATTTCAAGAAAAGCACTGCAACTTAAGGTCAAAATCCATAGTAGAGCATGACTTCCATACAGATAGTAATGGTAAGATTTATAAATACTCTTAAAAATAAAAATAAAAATCAGTAAAATGAAGACATGTGTCCTTGAGGTTAAAAAGAAGATGACCCAAAAATAAATGTAACAAAGTTGAATAGTTACACAAGCCAAGGACTTCAGATAGCATACCAACCTAAAATTTTAAAAAATGGAATGGAAAGTTACATCCATTAAGTATTATATGCTACTCTATTTTTGTTCAAATCCAACATAGATGTTAATCTCTTCCACTTCAAAATCGAAAACAAATTTTCAAATAGGAGAGCATGTCCCTGAACTTAGAAAGGAAGCATGGCCTTGAACTTTGCATGCAACAAAACATCTAAACACTATAAAAAAAGGAACAATAGTTTCTTGCAAATAAAAATAACCCGCCCTTCCAAAATATCTCCAAAAGAAAAATGTGAAAATCCCTTCCTTTAGGTGCCAACAGATGTGGCAAAGCAAGCCATGACTATCCCTACAACAGAACATACCAAAAATACTCATTTCAATATTTTGTGAGTTGTTAAGGATGACTCCTTCGTATATAACTTGAAAACACTTCATTGAATCTTCCTTGGTAACCCTGTGGTGAATGCCAACACGGGATTGGGCTCTCTTTCTCCTTCCTTCTCTGTAACCAGGGTGCTCTAAGACTACAAAAAATTCTATACCATAAATACTAGTTGAAGGATCGTACCTGTACAATAAAAACAAGCAGGCTCAAATGTTTACCAACTAAAACCTACCATACTAGCAAAACGAATTGAGAAGATCGCATTATGGAAATGGAAATGATTTTACAATAAAAGGAACCAAGATAAGTAGTATTTTGAGCGTCATTTAGTGGTCGCATTATTCACATGTAAGTCCTTCAAGTTGTCATTTAGTGCATTTAATGGTATGTAGATATGCATACCACCACAAATGTGGGTAAGTGTCCCACCACAATTACCTAGGTTCAATCCCTGGTAGGCATGCTTAACCCAGTAAAGGCTGATATGAAGTGGAAAAGGGATTTCTTTTATGCAGTTGCACATAGTACACAATATGAGTTTCATAGTCCATCGGTATAATGAAAGGGCATTTCACTAGCTAAGAAAGAACAGACTCAAAATTTTTACCAACTATAGCCAACCATACTAACAAGATGACTTGAGAAGATCTCATTATCACAAATAAAATACAATTTTACCATAAAAGAAATGAACCAGTTATGGTTTTTGTTTAGTGCGTCTAACGGTAGTTAGACATGCTTACCAACACACATGTAGGTCAGTGTGCTACCACATTTACCTAGGTTCAAGCCCTGGAAAGAATGCCTAGCCCATTAAAATGCTGCTATAGTGGTATTTAGATGTGCTTACCAACACAAATGTGGATAAGATTTCCACCACTACCCAGGTTCAATCCTTGGCAGGCATGCTTGGCTATAAAGTAGAAAGGGTCCATCGTTTAACCAATTGTACCACTTTGTACACAATACGGAGTTTCATAGTGATTTGGACTAAAGAAAGAGAGATTCATTATATAGAAATGAGAACTATGTGCACACAGATATATAAATTAAGAAAATGTTGAACTCACTTCATTCCCATATCAATGCGCTCATGAATCCCAAAACCAAAGCACCTTGTGTCACTAAAGTTTCTTCGAAGAAACTCATATTCCTTCACTTTTAGTCCACTCTCCAAATGCTAAAGATCCTTTTCTCCTCTAACCATCATGTAACAAGCAATATTTTCATTTTGCCTAATTCCAAAGGACTTCATAGTATACATTGCTGCATACAAATGGTAAAATCCATCACCAAAACAAGTAAGATTTCTAACAATGCCCATAGAAAAATACCATCACAGACCACTAACACGACACAATTCTTAAATCTTCCAACTTAATTTATATTCATGTGTACATTTATGTTTAACATCCTTGAACTAGTTGGTGTATAGGGCTCTCTAGAAATCAAAACCAAAAATGGAATTTAGTCAGAGATCCAATAAAGCCAGCTAGGGTTTTAAGATCTCCTGATCAATTATGAACTTTCCTGGCTCACGTTTGGTTCTTAAGATCTCTTCATCGGTTATGAAATTTATAGTTCATGTTGGGTTTCTTTAAGATTCCATCATGAGTTCCAACATTTAGTATATCATTTTGGTTTTCGTGTGATAAATTACAAACCCTACCCTTGGAAAAAACCGTAGTATGGCCACTCAGTTGTTCCAACACCTAGCAATAATCAACAAAAAACAAAACACACAAGATTTAAAACGTGAAGGGAAAAATATGCAATATGGAAAAACCCTAAAGAATGCATCAACCCTACAAAACACATACATAGAAAACTACAAGAATCCCAACTCAAGAAGATAAGAATATATTGAGAGCCTACGATGCTTGAGTAAGTTGATCACCACTCTCACCAACTGATATGTTTAGCACTAAATTATGCACCTTAATTTCCCGCATGGGGTTGTTAAGTTTCTTCGCCATTTCGTAAAAACAAAGACATCATGAACTCAAAATGAAATTCTCAATGGTAGTCATGGCCATGAAAATATCAAGTGGAAATAAATGAATGGTTAACTACTATTGCTGCAAATATACAATTTGAAATAACAATAATAGCCTCCTAACTGTTGCAATCCCTCTTAGACAAAAACAACATGGACAGGAGATACTTAGGTGAGAAGAAAAAATCATTTCTCCTTTGTTAGTTCCCGCCTGACCACAAACCCACAACCAAATCCATATAAACGGTGGAAAAAAACCCTATGCACCAAAGATACCGCCCTCCTCCAACACTCCTATGCACCAGAGAAACCACCCTCCTCCAACATTTCAAACCCACCACAAACCCACGACCAAATGCTATGCAAAAATAGTATGCAGCATCATGCAGGAATATGGCAGAGGTGTGGGAAACCATTTGTAATAAATTATGCCTCATGTTATTGGATATTTATATACTAAATAAAATAACCATTTTACCCTTAATATAGCATCAATATATTGGTTTAGGATTTTTTTATTTTTAACCCCCCAATATGAACGAACATGATATCATATTGGTCCCTAAGTGATGCCCCCATGAGATTCTATGACCTTTATGACATATTGAAGACCAAAGGCTGAAATTTTACCATTATGGCATGTCATGCCTAAATATAGCAACCAAGAGGGCGCTCATGTGAGTTAGGGAAGCTCAATGGGTCCCTACTCAAATTGGGGGAAGATGGAAGGCTAGGGAAGGGAGGATGCATGGAAGATATTGAGCACACACCCTAATTCAAATTGGATTGATTTTTTAGATGGATTGGTAACCTTATATTGATAATAAATCTGATAAAAAATGAGGATCAACCAAGAGAGGGGCTTTTGATCATTTGAGAAATTTGCATTTGTGAAGAGAGAGAGCTAGTGGATGACTAGTTTCTTGCCTTAGCTAATTTCGAGGGTGAAAGATTCCCATCCAAGTTGGTGCTTGGAGAGGCCATTTAAGTATTTCATGGAGATTTAATGGATTTTTTATTTTCAGGTTTAAGCTACAGGGAATCTTGTTGTTTCTTCTAGTGCATCACATTCTCTCAACCATTTCCAATCTTTATTGCATATTCTTGCTCATGGAGGGATTGTGCTTTGGGTGAGATATTGTAATTTTTGAGAGAGATTATCATGGTCCATATATTAATATACTCTTTTATTCATATTCAAATATTATCAGGTTGAAATACCAAATGGTTGTATGTAAAAGTGATTATTAATGAGCAAACAATGACCATTTCCCCACTATATTGATGTATGTCATTGAAATGCTAATGATTTTGAACGAAATAATGTTTCTATGATATGTTTATGATGAATGGACTTCCATTTATGATTATTATAGGTTTCATATCCATCAATTAATAATTTTAATTCATCTTACTCAGTTTATTTGCATTCAGAGAAGATTTGGTGCCATTTCCCCAACGGTCGAACTAGTGATTTTGTAGTTGTTTGGGAAAGGGTTATAATAGTATTTATAAACTACATAATTATGCACATGAGACCTTAATAATTTCCCTTAAACATCCTCTTCCTATTTTCATAAATTTTAGTGGTTTTGGGATCATTTGGAAATCCATTTTCAGCATTTACCCTGGGGGAATTGGAACCCCGATTTGCTAGTGAAAAATCCTACCTTGGACAGAATATTAAACAAGTTTTAAAAAGCATTTAGAGGGTAATATATCATCCCTCAACATAATATTCAAGTATAAATATTATTCATATACCTTCACAGAATATTTGGGAGCATTTGGGTCAGTTTGGACACCTAGACATCAAAACTAGTCAAAGGTCAAAATAGGGAAAAAAGTGAAAATTTGGTCATCTCATAAAATACCTTAAAAAGGGACATTACAAATTCCCATAATTAGTGAACACCTAACACTAATTTATCTTTGAATACACACTTTGGTTGCTCATTGTAAACATCTATATAAAATATTGAGGGAGAGAATTAAAAGTATATATCTAGGGACAGAAAGGAGAAGCTTCTTTTACCTGAAAGAAAATGCGAATATGGAATAGTACAACAAGTCATTAAAAAAGGTGCATTCAATGGATACTTATAAAATATTAAATGTTGGTAATACGGTTTAGATAATTTGAGCTTGAGCAGTACTACTTGGAAAATTAAAGGATCTTAAGTAGTTATATGCATATATGTTAAGCCATGCTACAACATGGGCACCTAGAAAAGTACAAGACATGTTTGATCCTGGATCTTACCAACTCAAAATTGGAAGCAATAGTACCATGTGTGAGAAGACAACTTGCAAAAAATGCAATATACAGTAAGAAGAAGACAAACATCATTTCTTAGTGTCTAGTTGTCACAACTACAAGAATTGAAGATACCCATGACATTCTGTTGAAGATAAGAAACTTAAATAATCTCTAGCAGAATGATATGAAAAACTTGATTAAGGAAAAAGGGACAAATAAACCCTAATTTGGACCTACAAATTTTTGGTTTGAACAAATAGAAAACATATTGAACTATAAATAATTTTGAATTTTATTTTGAAGTTACCAGTGTGGAAATTAAGGCCAGCAATAGATTAATTTTACTCACAACAATTATCAATTGATCATGCAAAATTGCTAACAAGAGAGACTGAATATGGAGCTGTAACACTAAATTGTATTAACTGAGTGTACAATAGCCAACCCTGTAATAACATAGGTTTCTGAATAAATAGAATACATCAAGAAATCGAATGCATGAGGAGGCATCCAAATCTAGCATAAAGCAGGCTTACCAAAAATAAGCAAATCCCCCATAGGTGTAAAAAGCTGATCCCAAATCTGTCATGGAGCTCACGAATTGGAAAAAAGGCATAGGAAAGCTAAAGAGTGGTGGAATGCCAGCTCATACAAGATTTTGCATGGAGAAAAGAGAGGAGGATGTGTAGGAAAAAAAACAGGTCAACCTCACCTAGTCTAGCTTTTCCTTTTGCCTTAAAACACTGAAAAAGCAAGCAATAAATCAGAAAAAGCAGAAGGGCGCCTAGGAGGCCAGGAATAAAGCAGAATTGATTCCTTTAGCTCTCCCATGTTCTACATGAGTCAAATGTGGCAAGTTTGACCTCTATGGATAGGCAAATAGCAACTTGCACAAGGTGGGACACATGAACTAGGAAAAATAAGACAAAAATAAATGAATTAATGTCTAAGTGGGTAAACTATGGGTTGATTATTCTAACATCCCCCCTTAAGCCTGACTTATGAGTAATATATCAGAAAATTATAGGGCCTAGCAACAAGGCTTAGTCACCCTTTACATACTGCAAATCCATTTAAACAAGGAAAGAGGCAAAACCAACTTGGGAAAATCCTCCCTTAAACATGGATTGTAAAACAAAATTGTAGAATATTGTCTTCACTCATGCTTTCACAGCATGATCAGAAATCCCTAGCAGTGATTTGAGATTGCTGAAGGTCTTCTCACAAAATGCTTTGTTGAAGATGTCAGCTACTTGTTCTGAAGATGAACAGAAGAGTAGGTGAATGGTGCCATCATGCACAAGTTCTCTGATGTAGTGCATATGGATCTCAATGTGTCTGGTTCTCTGCTTCTGAATTGGATCCTTGCAGATTCGAATGGTACTCTATTTATCACAGTAGATGGTAGTTGAGTACTCAGTTTCGAAACCACACTCTCCAAGTAAACCTTGCAACCATAAACATTGAGTTGTTGCATTAACAACTCCTCTGTACTCTGCTTCTGTAGATGAGAGTGTAATGGCACTCTATTTCTTTCTTGACCAGCTAAATGGCCCTTCTGCAAGCATGAACACATATCCTAATGTGGACTTTCTTTCTGTTCTATCACCTGCCTAATCACTGTCAGTAAATCCAATCAACTCAAGATCAGATTTTGCTTTATAGAAGATCCCATGTGTCCTTGTTCCCTGAACAAAGTTAAGGATCCTTTTGGCTGCTTTCCAATGGATCTCTTGAGGCTGATCCATGAATCTAGAATCCACACTTACTACATAACAAATATCAGGTCGAGTATGTGTCAAATACAAAAAACATCCAATCAATTGCCTATACAGTGTATTGTTTACCATCGGTGAAGAATCAGCTTCTTCCAGCTTCACTCCTGAAAGGAAAGGAGTTTTGCTTGCTTTGCAATCCTTCATTTTGAATTTTTTCAGCAAGTCCAAGGAATATTTGGACTGGTGCACCTTTATTCCAGCTTTGGTTTGAGAGATCTCAAGCCCCAAAAATTGACTTAAGAGCCCCAAATCTGTCATGGAGAAGGCTTGGTTCATAGCTCCTTTTAAGGAAGCAATCTCAGCCTGTGAGCTTCCTGTAATGAGGAGGTCATCAACATATAACACAATGATCATTAATGAATCATTAACTAACTTCAAATAGACATTTGGATCTGATTTGCATCGAACAAAATTCAGTGATAGCAAGAAGCTATCAATCTTGGCATACCAAGCCCTGGGGGCTTGCTTTAGCCCATACAATGACTTTCTCAACCTGCACACAAGAGAAGGGTTAGTAGCAAAACCTTGAGGCTGCTGCATATATATCTCCTCAGTGAGATCTCCATTCAGAAAGGAACGTTTTACATCCATGTGATGTACCTCCCATTGCCTTGAGGCTGCAATGGCTAGAGCTAGCCTGATGGAGTCCATTTTTTCCACTGGGGCAAAGGTCCCATTGTAATCTATGCCATGAACCCGTGAGTAGCCTTTGGCTACCAATCTGGCCTTGTACTTTAGTGGTGAACCATCAGCATCAAATTTGGTCTTATAGACCCACTTACACTGTACTAGTTTTCTCCCTAGGGGAAGATCCACTAGCTCCCATGTGTTGCTCTTCTGAAGTGAGCTGAACTCCTCCTTCATGGTTGTTTGCCATCTTGGATCTCCTGCTGCTTCTTCATATGTTTGAGTATCAGAATCCACCATCAAATATCATTTTTCAGCAAACATAGGATCCTTCATGCACAGACCACTCTCAAATTGAGATCTAGTCCTCCTTGGGTCATTGGGATCCCTAGCTAGCTCACCTGCTGCATGTAGTGTCTTGGCTGCCAATTTTGGCCTTGTAGGGATGTTAGGGTCTGCAATAAACTCATCTCCATCATACAAATCAGAATCAGCATGTTCAACAAACTCTCTACTTACTTCTTGAGGTTCAGGTGGTGAAGAGGCTTCACCAACTTCCACTTCTGGAAGGGGTTCTTCTTCAAACTGAACACACCTTTCGATGAAGGATTTATTTGTGCTCAAATTTATCAACTTGTACCCTTTTGAATCTTCATAGTATCCAAAAAAAAGACACTCTTGGATTTGGGGCTGCAAATCCTTCCTCTTCTCTGTTGGGATTCTAGCCCATGCCTTTGAGCCAAAAAATCCTGAAATGGGTCACATCTGGCTTGTGCCCACTCCATGCTTCGAAGGGAGTCATACCATCAAGATATTTGTGAGGCACACTATTCTGAATATAGGATGCATAGTTGATAGCTTCGTCCCAGTACTTTGGTGGCAAATTTTTGGCCTCCATCATGCATGTTGCCATCTCTTTCAATGATCTGTTCTTCCTCTCAGCAACACCATTTTGCTGTGGTGTGTAAGGGATAGAATGCTGCATCTGAATACCTTCATCTGCACAATAATTAATAAACTCAGACTTGACATACTCACCACCATTTTCATATCTGAGGGCCTTGAGTTTCCTTCCAGACTGGTTTTCAACCAAAGCCTTAAAGACTTTGAATAGACCAAAAAATTTAGACTTGTGTTTCAGGAAGTGAACCCAACAATAGCTGGAAAAGTCCTCAATGAAAGTTAATGCATACTTGGCCTGAATCATGGACATATGAGGGAATGGACCAGCAACATCACTGTGGATCAGTTCGAGGGGTGCAGAGGTTCTCTCATGACTAGCTCTCTCAAATTTGTGCTCTGGGTGTTTTCCTAGGATACAGCCTTGGCAGACTCCTTTGGAAAATTTTATCTTGGGCAGCCCTATGACCATATCTTTTTCACTAAGATCAGAAAGATATTTGTAGTTAAGGTGGCCAAATCTCTCATGCCAGAACTTGCTAGCTTCATTAGCATGAATGAGAAGAGCAGAGGGGTTTGAGTAAGGTAGGAAGTGTGAGAACATGTATACCTTTTGCAATGACTCTACCAGTTGAAATCTCTGTGATCTCAACTTCATCGGGGGAGAATATGACCTTCTTAGGAGACCCAGTGTGGGTCATCTGGTACACTGACAGGAGGTTGGAGGCAAGACCAGGGACATATAGCACATTGCTGAACTGACCATGATCAAGATCTATCCTTCCTTTGCCTTTACTTTCAGTGAGAGAGTCATATCCCAGTACAATAGATGGTCCTTTCGACATATCCAGTGAGGAGAAGGCCTCCTTAGTTGAAACCATGTGTCTTGAAGCTCCATAATCTATGATAAAAGTGGGTGAGCTTGATGTGCCAGCAACTAGAGCATGAACTCTCTCTCTGTCATCTGAACTTGATCCTCCTTCTCTCTTCTTTGAGCTTTCTGGAAGGGAGATGCCATTCTTCTCCAGGAGATTGGTCAGCATGTCTATCTTCTTTTTCATACAAGAGATTTCAGAGTGATTTCCCTTATTGCAGTATGCACACTTGTTCATTTCACCTTTGTTCTTCTTCTTCTGGTTATTCTTCTTGGGACCTTGTTGATCCTCCAGAGACTGTTTCTTGTCTCTCTTTTGCTCAGGTGGCTTTTTAGCTTTCTTTTTGCTTTTTGAATCCACCCTCGAATCTCTTGCAATCAAAGCTTGATCTTTGGATGGTTTGATGGTGCCCATCATCACCAGCTTGTCTTGTTCTTGTGTGAGAGATTCCATGAAATCTGCAAGGCTAGGCATCTTCCAGGTTCGAGCTGTCAGTTTTGTGGCATAGAAGGTCGAAACAAACACTGAATAATCAGGTCCCAGCTTCGAGAGGATGGCCAGTACGAGTTGATCATCTTTATTTTCAATACCACACTGTTTCAGCTACAAAACTAGTGCTTTGAACTTGGAGAAATATAGCTGCAGGGATTCAAAGCTTGTTGGACTCAGAGAAATCAGCTCATTCTCAATTTGATGTCCCCTCATCTCATCTGTCTTTCCAAAAATATCAGCAAGCTTCTCCCATACTTCATTCGGTGATGTCAATCCATCGAGATGGAAAAGGAGGTCTCTGGAAATACTCAGGCACAGGAGGCCATAAGCCTCATCCCTCCTGTTGTGCTATTTTATCTTCTCTGCAGCTGCATTGGGCTATGCTTCTGTTGCCATAGTCACCCTATAGAGGCCTTTCGCTCTCAACGGTATAGTCACCCTATAGAGGCCTTTCGCTCTCAACAGTATCTCCATCTCTGATTTCCATTCAAATAAATTAAAGGGAGTCAAGATAGTTTTCTGTGATTGATCCATAGCTCTAGAAAATCTGTCCCAGCTGTCAGTAGAAGGCTCCCAGTCTTGATGTCGAACCTGCAAAACAATTTTTGAAGGAGAGAAACAACCTACAATGGCTCTGATACCATGTGTAAATTAAGGCCAGCAATAGATTAATTTTACTCACAACAATTATCAATTGATCATGCAAAATTGCTAACAAGAGAGACTGAATATGGAGCTGTAACACTAAATTGTATTAATTGAGTGTACAATAGCCAACCCTGTAATAACATAGGTTTCCTAATAAATAGAATACATCAAGAAATCGAATGCATGAGGAGGCATCCAAATCTAGCATAAAGCAGGCTTACCAAAAATAAGCAAATCCCCCATAGGTGTAAAAAGCTGATCCCAAATTTGTCATGGAGCTCACGAATTGGCAAAAAGGCATAGGCAAGATAAAGAGTGGTGGAATGGCAGCTCATACATGCTTTTGCATGGAGAAAAGAGAGGAGGATGTGTAGGACAAAAAACAAGTCAACCTCACCTAGTCTAGCTTTTCCTTTTGCCTTAAAACACTGAAAAAGCAGGCAATAAAGCAGAAAAAGCAGAAGGGCACCTAGGAGGCCAGGAATAAAGCAGAATTGATTCCTTTAGCTCTCCCATGCACTACATGAGTCAAATGTGGCAAGTTTGACCTCTATGGATAGGCAAATAGCAACTTGCACAAGGTGGGACACATGAACTAGGCAAATAAGACAAAAATAAATGAATTAATGTCTAAGTGGGTAAACTATGGGTTGATTATTCTAACAACCAGTTTTAGTCTATGGAAAACAAAGGACATACTGATCAAGCATGGATCTATAATTGTGAATATTTATCATTTTTTAAGGTATAAAAATTAATTAGTTTTTTTCAATTTTAAAATTTATAATGACTTATATCTAAAATACTTTTACATTACCTGTACCTAAACTCACACATTTTTCCTCCCCTTATTTTGAGAAGAAGTCTTATTCCATGCATCTAGAGCATTATAGTACATCGAACTCTGTATTTTTCTACTTAAATGGTTCTAGGAGTTGGAAGCATTAAGACTACATCACCACACAACATCCTCCAACCTTGTTTTTTATTGTTTGCCAGTCTGAAGATGTTTCAAGATTTGATGAGGGAGGTGATATTATTATTAATAAATATATATAACATGCTAGGAGATGTTGTATTTCCTTCATTTTTTATCATATTGATATTTTTATTTTGTATATTGCATCACGTCAATAGCAGTTGGACGAACACTTCTCTATTTTTACTTGATTGTAGAATTCACAATGAATACTGTGAAAGGTTTTTTACTTATAACTTTTCAAGATTGATAGTTGTAAACTACTTTTTGCTAGAATTATTTTCAACATTTGGGGTTTTTCATAAGATTTATACTTTTGAGAAGACTGCAAGTTTTCAATTTAGAACTAAATCAATGTAGTGTGACAATATTAATGGTGTGCCATTACCAAGTGAATATGGAAACATGGACATGGATGGGGACTATCAGAAAGCTTTTGGGATATATGTGAAACCCAACATTAATGTTTGGGACTTTGTCATGCTATTGACTCCCTCTGTGCTTGTTTTCTTTAGTGTATATTTTCATTATTGATAAATAACACTACGAGCTAATATATTTCTTTTGGTTTCATATGAGAGTGCTTACTTGTGGGGTTTGGAAAGAATTCTAATGTTGTAAGAATCCACATTATAAACATAGTTGTACAGATGCCTATTTGTTAGTTTTTTGGATCCATCTCTCTAACTGTTCAACAAACTTTAAATACAGGGGAATATATTTATGTTTAGATGTTATTTTCATGTTTTTTTTTTTGCTGCTAAAATTGTGGAAATGTTATTGACATTCTTATTAGCATTTTAGAAGTCGTTGCTTTGAGTAATTATAATGGGGAAGGGTTGATGAGAACTCCCAAATGGTGATGATAAAACTTATTGTTGTTGTATGGAACTTCCTTATACAATGATGATAAAAATTATTGTTGTGGTATGGAACACTTATGGACTATATACCTTGAGAGAGAATATAAAATTTTGACACCCTGGTTCCTGTGTTGTCATTCTTTAGTTGTGCCGCCTCTCCCTTAGCCTGTCATGGATGTTGTTTTCTTGTCTCGGTTGTTGTTTCTATTTGAAGTGGGTTGTGACCCTTCATTTGACTGCTAGGGTGTTGTAGAACCTAGTTGTGACCTGTGTGTTTCCTTTTGGGCTCAGTCGTGATGTGTGTGATGCTCCTAGACTAAGCATTGACCTATTAGGGTTTCCTAGAATAAGTCATGACCCGTGTGCTGCCTTTTGGGATGGGTCATGACTTGTGTGTTATTCCTAGAGCTGATCTATGACCTCTTGTTGGACTGTTAAGCTAGGCATGACCATTTTGAAGGTCGATAAGTATGAACTGTGACCTCTTAAGCTGGGTTGTGACCTTCTTGGTTATTCCTGACAGAATCGTGACCTTCTTGGGTATGCTTGAACTAAACTGTGATTTTCTTTGGGCTGTGTGGACTAAACTGTGGCATGTCTGAATTTGCATGAGCAAGTTGTGAGGTGTTTGGGGATGCAAGAAAAAACTATAACCCTATTTGAGTGGACTAATATCTCTTATGCATTGTTTGAGTGTTCTAATATGTAAGAAATCCATGGGATTTGTATGGGATCTACAAACTGAGCTCTGGTTTGTGTGTGGAACATCATCATTACCTGATATTTTATGGATTGCTGTTTCTTGTTCTTTTGCTCCAGTAATTGGGTTTCCTTATATTTAACTTCAAGGAGACCCAACACTCAAACAGTGCAACAAATATCTTAGTCCACTCAAACAGGGTTATGGTTTCTTTTAGCATCCCCAAACATATAATATGTTCCTTCGTTCGTTATTCTGCAAATAGTTTGCAATTTTACGTTCCCACCAGTCCTTAATCTCTTTCTCTGGTATCATATGTGAGCATATATTTCAGTCATGTACTACCGGAAACTAAACCAATGTTGTAATCTCACAGATCACATAAGGTTACCAATAATACATACTAAAACATACATAAATATAGAATAGAGACAAGAGACAAGAACAGATAGGATTAAACAAATTATATTATTACAATGAGTTCATATAATGCAAGGAACTGAACTAAGTTCTCGTTTGGCTCAATACCCTAATATATACAATTTACAGACAGTTACAAAATAACTACATGTCGGTTCAGTGAACCGACGCGAATTTAGATGGCCGACCTAATCTCTTTAGTTTAGTCGGTCGACCGACTTAGTTGGTTGATCGACTAAGTCGGCCCATCGACTTAGTAGACTGATCGAATAAGTCGGTCCTCATTCAAGTCGACTTATCGACTTGCTCCTTCTACAGGATGACAGGATGACAAATTAATTCTAGAATTTTCTTTCTCAGACCCTCACAACCCCCTCTTCTGAAAAATCAAATAAAAATCAGTTTGTTGAGATCCGGCATAAATAAGTTGCATGTCCACAATAACCTTAGCATAATATTTTAAAAGAAGAAATATGTTTGATAATATATTTTAAACATCCAACTTTAATTTTCTCTAGCTTGTTGCTGACACCCTGTTCTTGAACCTCTAATGTTGTGGCAACCAAGTAGGTCAGGTCTATTTGTATCCTCCACATATCCTCTCCTCAACTTTTGCATTATCAGTCTTTCTTTTAACTTGGAAATTTATGCATAAAATGCTATAAGGCTTTCCTGCAATTTAGCAAAATGCCATGGTATACTTGAACAGAGTTGGTGAGTTGAACATTGAGCAACGAAACTTGTGAATCATGTGCCATGAAAATTTATCCATGACTCTCTCTTAGTTGATATTGACTTGTAAGAATGGTTGGTAAAGTGTTCAGTAGAGATGCAAAATATTTCTAGTTACTATTATTTTGAAACCAGGTATCTCCTACAAAATTTTATCGTGTTGATTTGAGGCTGCACTAGATTTAGTTAGTTTCTCTAGGTGATCTCTAACTTGAAGGATTGTTTTAAATGCAGGTTAGAAGTGTGAATCCTTTATCACTTTCTGAAATGGAAAATTTCTTCAACATCCTTCAAATAACTATTTCTCTAGGACTTGTGAGTATAGTCTTGTGTATGTATTTTTACAATATATTGTCTCTGACTCATAGATTGATTACATGAAAAAATAATCTCTTGCAAGATCCCAATCCTAACAATTTAGTTACAAGTACCACATTTTATTTTGAGGCTACCAAATACACACTTTACTTGGTACACAACTAACTACTCAGTACAATTATTTTCATTTTTCATTTCTTTAGTTTTCCGAAGGAATATTGTGCTTATGCCATGTATTTTGATGCATCACATTAGAGTTGAAACAGACCCATCTGATAGAACACAATTGCGGATGACTATTGCATCATCTAGTCCCATGACAACATTTGAGTAAGCTATATGTCTACTTACTCTTATTTTTATTTTTACTAAAGGAAAATGTACTTACTGTTATTTTATTTTCACATTCAATTGTAGGTTTAAGGAAATCATCAAGGAGAAGCTTGTCAATAGTTTCTCCTGCGAAACAACTTCATGATCAAAGTCTTCTCCTTTCAAATGCATTAATATCATATTGAATTTCCATGGCTGATCTGGCATACCAGTACCCTCTTTGTACTCCTGTATGTAGGACCCATGTTGTATTGAAATTCAAACTCAACTCTTCATTGTATAGAAGGTCTTCCACTGCATTTATTTCTTTATAAACATGGATAAATGACACATTTCAAAAGGAATATTCCACCTGTTTTAACTAAGCTAAGATTGGGAGAAAAAATAGGTAGGTTGTTATCCATCCTGAACCTAGCAATAATCCAATTAATATAACGTTTTACATTGAATTTGAGCTGTCCAAAAAGGCCATATCTTGCAATTTTTTCAGTTTTTTCCTAGCCTACTAAAATGATAGTGCTATCTCCTAAATTCTTTTTTCTCATTTTCAGGTATTTAGGTTTTGCCATTCCAAATGTCATAATAATTTCAAAATGAAACGTAACACTCAAAATGTGAAGTGGACTAAAGAATACAGAAAGCTACATGGAAAAGAACTTACTAAGGTATCTTGTTTGTGCCCATGACACATGTTGACATGTTTGCCCATGTTTTCCCATTTTGTGCCACAATTTTCATCCAAACTTGCAATAAATATGATTACTTATTGGGGTCTGTCTCTTTACACTTAGATAGTTGCTAGAACAAACTTCGAGATTAGTCAATTTTTTCAACAATAGTAATTTTTTTAAACAATTTTGAAGAATTCAAGGAAAACCATTTCATTTTTTGTTCCATACCAAATGCTTAAGGCCATGTTTGGATGTGAATGGAGTTAATTTGATGACATTATTAGACATGCAAAATTTTCAGTTAATACTGTTTCTTTGAAAGAAACAAGACACAACTCTCGAGTTTGAGAGAAAAAGAAACAAGCCTCAGAGATATGATAGAAATTTTCAAAATACTTTGAAGTCCATCAAGAAGATTGAGGAAGTTCATGTTAGCAGGGAGGATAAATTATGGGAGAACAGGTTTGTCTCATTCTCTTCAACTTTCCTTGTAAAAGAGTCGAGGGATAACTAAAAATTAGCTAATTGGTTATCTTCTAGATAACCATATTTTATGTTAACTTATACTCCCCCATTAAATGAAGGACTCAATCTCATGATGGAAATTGCAAGGATAGTGTATGTCATGTCGTCGTTGAAGTTGGATCTAAAGAGAATTGTGGTAAAATTCCTAGAACAAGCCAAAGGATTATGTAAGAACATATTTAAGTCCTCAGTTTCACTCATGGACATTGATTTTTTTTTCATTTTTTCCCATATGTGATTGCGAATTCATAACTTTGAAGCAAAGATGGTGGAGGACAATGCAAGGATTGTCCTATGTGAGGTCATGTAAAGGCATGGAAAAGATATTTTAGTAGTCGACAACAATGGCTACAATGCAATCAAGTGATATAGTGTTCTTAATTATATTCATTGAAGACCAAATATGTGTATATACTACACAATGATCATTATAATATTTTTTTCTATTGTTGTGACAATGCATAAAAGCTCTTTTATATCAAAAACAATTCTCTCTAATCCCAAGCTTCACAACCCAAAATTGAAATCATTTGGTGAATCAATTGACAATCGATTTTTTCATTAAGGGTCTATGTTACCATAAGGGTTTATTATGTAACATTTGTAATAGTGCATTGTTTTAGGGTTTTCTATTTGCCATGATTATTTCTTTTAAAATTGAGTTTGTTGAAGCTCTCACATATTTTCCAATGGTTTTCACTATATTGGGCGGTTGTAAAATGTGTCCTAAGATTGTAATCAAAAGGAATTTGGTGAGTATAGGAATTGCATTGCCCCTTCAAGAGGGGATGTTTTATTGGTGCGTTATTTGAGTGCTAATTGGTTATCATTTAAAATATTTGTTTGTGTAGAATGTGATGAATTAACATACAAAAATAGTGATTATCTAGTTACTATAGATACATAATGGCTTACCTTGTAATAGTCCTTCAAGTCTTTCAAATGCATTTATTTAGTGCAAAAATGAGTTGACGGACTAGTACAGGGTAAGCCATTATGGATCTATATTAACTTGATAATAATTACTTTGAATGCTTGAATAATGCACAATTTGTTTGAATATCATCATTATCAATCAATAACAACTTCTTAAAGGGTGTTATCTCAATGGTAGAGAACCTGCCTAATTATAGGCATGAGGTTGGTGGTTCGATTCCTTTGTACCCTATCATAAATTTGTGACTACATAAGCGACTAAATTTGCATATATACGACTATTAGTAGCTAATTTCCTATATCTAGTCATATTTATCTTAGTCATTAATATGTTATCATCTAGTATTTTATTTAGTTGTATATTTGGTCATTAATTACTGGAATCAGTGACTAAATCAATAACTAAATCCGTGACTAAATCATTAACTATGAATGACTAAATCATTGGATAATAAGTTAAGCTATTAATGACTAAGTGAAATAGGACTAAGTTAGTCAATATATAAGATAGTGGAAATTAGCTACTATTAGTCGTCAACTCAAAATTAGTCGTTTATATCCGGATTTTAGTCATTTTTTAGTCATTAATTTCTCATTTTGTACTGGTGAACTCACAACATGTTCAAGAAATCCATGGGCTTTGTATGGGATACAAACTAAGCTATGGTTTGTGTGTGGAATATCATCGTTACTTGATGTTTTATGGCTTGCTATTTCTTGATCTATTGCTCCAATAATTAGGGTTTCCTTACTTGTCGGTTGGGTTACATTGAGTGCTACCATAGTTGAATAAACCTACAATAATTGAATTTATTCTCTCTCTCTCTCTCTCAAGTATGTGCTTTGTTCTTGTAGTGACTTGTCTCTTAATAGACAAGATCTGATCTAAACAAAAATTGTTGAGTATAAGGAAGGTTTCAACTCTCCTAATGGATTATCTTATTTATTTTCTTTGTACTTTGAGTTAGATTTAATACTATTGGTATTTATTGTCTGTGTATGCTTTTTATCTTTAACAAAGTTACCTTTGGGGGTGTTAAGGTTGAAAAAGGTGAAGGTTATGGGTATGTTGTCCCATATGCGCTAGGTGCATAGACACATAATCTAACTATTGATCTGGGTTAGAGAATTGGTAAACTAGTTGTTGTAGCTGCAACTTTCTTCGCAAATTTTTAAAATTTTGGACCCTCCTTGTTGATTTTATCTTTCCCGGTTTTATTGGTTTCCTAAATTCAGTTGTTCCTTTGCTACAATTTTGGATTTTCCTGAGTTTGAATTGAGTTCAATTATTTACTGCTTTCGGAGGATGAATGATTATTTTCTGTCTACAAATGCTTTTGACTGTTGAACTTAACATATTTTTTACTATTTTTGAATGGTTTGGTTTTATTGCTGTCAGAGGCTTGTTGAAGATTGAGTTGGGGTTCTATTTCTCTGTGCCACCCCTGTTTTGGATATTAAATGAACTATTTCAATGCTACCCAACCGAAGGTCTTTGAGCACTTAACGCTATGTTTTATGATCTTTTATCACTACCAAGAGTCATTTGAACAGTGAATCGGGGTCGTATTTCTCTATGTAGCCGCCGTTGTGGAAGCTAAATGATGAATGACCCATTGGACAGTTCTGATTTTCATCGATGCCTTGGTTTTATTGATCAACTTTTACTTTGCGATGTTTTGTTTTCACTATCGAAATGGTTTTGATTATTGGTCGGGGGGGCTGGTCCTTTGCAATACTGACACGACGGCAGCATTGAGACTTTGTTCGCTGATACATAGTCTTTAAAGCTTTCGATCACCGATAATTTATGTTGATTGCGAAAACTTTTAGTATGTCTGTCTCCTGCCATTGTGGTTGTGAACTGAAATTTTCTGCCGACACATGATGGTTAGTCCTTCCGCTCACCTATGCCATTGTTCTTATGGGGTAATTGTTCTAATTTCCTGTGTATGGACAACAGCTTTTAATGCTTTATATTGTCGATGTTTTATTTTGACCCAAAATCCTTAGTCTATACGGTTTCCACCATTGTGGTGGCTTAGTGAACTAACCATCCGACATTTAGTTGTTTCATTCGTCGATGGGGAGTTTGTCAGCCCAATGCTTAGTTTTTTCCGTCGGTAAGGTTTTCCCGCTATTTTTATGAGATTTTACCATATCTCATGGGTCACAAAAGTTTTATGTTCAAGTTAGGGTTTTCGCGATGAAAACACAGTACCGGGTTTCATTTTTTATGCTTATTTTTTATTGATAGTATGGTTTACATTTTATTGAAAGTTAGATGATCTTGGATGCAATCCAAATTAATGATGAGTTTTTCATTTTAATTGCAGACAGACTTGGAGAATTTTTCAAACCCATTTTGATGATTGCTCCTTCAAAGAAGACATATATAAAAGACAAAGTAGAATCGATAGCAGCAAAGGCCCAGGCTTGGAAAAGGTTCATCAGTTACTGAGACGGTCTCTTTTATGAAGTACTCATAATTCTTAATCTAAAACGTAACGCATTGTATGAATCATGAGCACTCACAAAAGGAAAAAATTGTGAGATTAAATGGTTGGGGGAGTCCAAAGGTCACCTGGGGTGTGGCAACCCAAAAGTTTTACTGTTTTGTATAAGTATAGGAGAGTTAGATGTAGTGAGGAATTTTTCCCAGATAGATTTGTGAGAGTATGATGTAAGAAGAACTATTTCCTTTTGCATAAAGAAATTACAAGTTTGCTGTTGGAGAAATATTTGTGGAAGGTTTCAAATCTTTGTGGAAGGTTTCAAATACTGTGCTATGGATTTGTTGAATGTGAACTATTTCATTTTTAGCTGTTATCCATTAACTGTGAGATCATTCTAAATCTTCGAACCTATGTGCTTGTTATGAATGCACTCTAGTTTGTTCTATGAAATTTCCACTATGAGTAATGAATGTTGTTCATAAACAATTAGCTATTTGGTTGTTCATATATCTATAAATGTTCATGTGTTTTGAAATAAGTAACATCTATCTGTGATTTTTATTAATGCATGGAAAAAATACATTACTCATTGATGAATAATAATCTTTCTCCCTAGGGATAGGTTAGATAGTTAGTTTTAGTTTTTTCTTGCTATGTGTGGTTTAGATGCGAGAGAGATAAGACGAGAGGTAAGAACCTACTCATCACATTCTGACCGCTCCTCATGTTCTCTATCAATCTTCACTTTTAGATAGGCACTTGCATCTCATACTTAAATACAAAAACTAAAAACATACACAGTGGACCGGGCCGTAACCAGTAAAACCCTTTATTTTTGTCACTTGACCTACGGTAGCTGGACCGTAAACCGGATGGATTCCCCATACCAAATAGTAACGGGCTAGTTGGGACCATTTACTAGGGAGAATCCCTAACTGTTGTTACCTGCAATTTTCCAGGCCTCAACATTTTTTGGTGCTAGAAGGAGGGCCGCCAGTGCATGGCTAGCCGAGGAAACTTATTTTCTCGAGATTATTTGACCGATGATAGTTTTAAAAGCAGTTTGTTTCCCAATCCAATTCCTAAAGAGAAGGGTAAAGAGAATATGTATTCTGTCGATAACAAAATAATTAATGATCTGAGAAGACATACTAGGGCATATGTGAAGAAGATAGGAGGATTACCAATTATTCCTATCTTTCCCAGAAGAGAATATAAGAAGAAAGACCGTCCTATATTGAAAGATGCAGTGTTGGTTGGAGATTTTGAAGAACTGGTAGAAATAGCCTTACAAGAGTTGTTCAGCCTTTGAATCAAGTGGGCCTAGATACACCTTACTGTTCGCCTGTTCATACCCCTATTCATTCACCACCTCATTCTCCACCCAGAATCATGGAAAATGTGAATGCAAATTAGCCACCCAACCCACCGAATCCACCACCTGCTTGGAGGGCTAGGTCACCTTTAAACCTGGCACCCCCTTTAAATGACTTACCTCAAGATTTTGAGAAAATGCTGCCCAATTTTGACCCAAGTGAAAATATTTTAGTAGACAATCATTTGCAAAGATTTTACTTGGCTATAGAAGGACTAAGGGCTGGAGAACATGAAGATGTAGTCTGCAGATTGTTTCCACATACCCTAAAAGGAGCAGCAGCCTCATGGTATTTTTCTCTACCTACAAACTCAATCACAGACTGGGATACATTTGAAAGAAAATTTAGAAGTAAGTATGCAGTCCAAAAAACTCATGCAGTGTTAATGAAGGGGTGATGCGCTTTAAAGAAAGAAAGAAAAGAAAAAGTGCATAGTTTCACCCAAAGGTTTGCTGCTTATCTTAAGGATTTTTCTGCAACTGATAAACCATCTGATAAAGTTTTGAGTGAATACTATACTTCAGCTTTGGGGCCTGACTTTGCTATGTTTTCTAAAATGTCAGTCAAACCTACGTTATTAGAAACTTATGAAGAAGCTGAAAGAGAGAGCATAGAAGATTATCCTGAGCAGTGGGGAGAAAAAAATTTAGTAAGAAAGCCTTATTATTTATTAAGCCTAAGGAGGATTAGTCACATGACTTTGAAGGAATGTTAAAAATGATGTAGAAACTATCTAACAGAGTGATAGAACTGGAAAAAGAAAAGGAGGCCCATAAAGCATTTAAGCCTTACTATAAAAAGAGAGAAGACAACAATCAATCTAAACCTCCTCCACACAGTCTTGCATCAATGAACTTAACAGAGGTAGGTATGGATAACTTTTACACCTTTCATCAGCAGCCTCATTCTGAAAAAAATTTCCCTCAATGGATCAATTCGATGACATTAGTAATGAATCAGCTATTGGACTCCAAACTAATAGAAGTTGATGAAGAGGAAGAAAAAAGAAGCAACCCACAGAAAAACAAGAGGATGATGCTCTGGTTTTATGGGACTGTGTTTCAATGTTTGATACCGAATAAGAAGGCTATCTGAAATAGGAGGAGGTATCGAAAACAAACATGAAAACAAGAAGTCAAGGTTTGATAAAAGAGGACAGATAAGTACTCCCAAAAATCAAGAGACTTCAAAAGAATGTAAAGAAAATTCAGAAGAGCACCATAGCTGATAAAATACCTGAATTCACCATTATGAGTCAAAATACAAAGAAAATCAACATGCATGTTAAGCCCATTAAGGAGAAGAATGATGATGTAAAAAAGAATCTCAAAGAACATAAGATGGAGTATGATATTGTCGAAGATATTAAGAGGGCCAAGGAAAATATCTTGCTATTTGAAATGTGTAATGTGCCTCAGCAAAAAGAAAGATTGTTAAAAGCACTTGAAATACCAGAGGAAAAGCTTCCCATTGACAATCAACCTAAAGAAGAAGAAATTGGTGAAACAAGTGTGGGAGGTAAGTCTAAATGCAAAACCCCATCATTTCTCCTAACTTCTGAAATTTTCAACAATAACGTGCACAACTGTCTAGTAGACTCAGGGGCATCGGTCAATGTTATGCCACTTTCAGTCTATAAGAAGATAAATGGACAACCTAAACCATCTACTTGGCAGGTCATTCAGTTAGACAGAACAGCTATGAAGGTAATTGGGGAAATGGAGGATGTTTTGATTCGACTATATTCAAATGAAAAGGTATGTCAGTTCATCGATATTGTAGTAGCAGACATACCTGAGGCTTATGGACTTGTTTTGAGTTAGGATTGGTCAGCAAAGCTAAATGGGTATTTTGCATTAGATTGGTCATATCTGTGGTTTCCTTATAAGGGAAGTCCCAACCAAATAAAAGTATTAAGAGAGCCCCATATGAAGCACAATGTTACTCAGTTGGAGGGTAAGAATGAATCAGTGAATTCTGTGTTGGGAAATTACTTTATTGAGCTTGAACTAGGAAATTACCAAGCAGAAGAATCCAGTGGTACACAAGACACACAGCCCGATCTCCTTCGATTTTCACGGGTTGATGAATTTGATTGTAAAATAGTAGAATTAGTTTTAGATGTTGTTTTTTATTCAAGTACAGTAGAAGTAGATAGTTTATGGGCACTTTTTTTTATGGATCTAAAACTTTGGAAGGATCAGGAGCTGGCTATGTCCTGATTGATCCAAAGAAAAATAAACATTTTCTTTCATGTAGATTAGAGTTTGAATGTACCAATAACACAGCCGAATATGAAGCATTAGTTTAGGGACTAAGAAAAGCAATTGAATTATAGTGGAAAATCTGAAAGTGTATGGGGATTCTAAAATAATTGTAAAGCAAATTCGAAAACAGATACATTGCATCTCACTTCATTTAAAAGCTTATCAGAATGAAGTGTGGGATTTTCTCACAAATTTTTATGCATTTAATATTGTATCCATTCCTAGACTTAAGAATGCAGCAGCTAACTTGTTAGCTACCTCAGCTGCAAGGCTTGTACCTTCAAATAACAAGTGTTCTATTGAATTACTTTTTAGGCCTTCGATTCCAAACATGATTAATAATCTATGAGTTTTTGATGATGATCAACAAATCCTTGAATTTTTTATGAATGATGAGACTTTCAAAGGGGCAATTATCGATGATGAAGAACACCAAGCTGAATTAAAACTCGACAAATTTATTCCTAAAGGGGTCAGGACCTTAGAGCGGATGTTTGATTTAGACAACAAGTTCAGAAGACCAGCAAATGTCAAGACTCATAGCTCGTCTTTACAATTTGAGCTGATAAATTTAGGAGCTGAAGTTGAGCCCAAATATGTGAATTTGGGAAAGTGTTGCTCCTCGGGTGAAAGAAATAAGTTCATTAGTTTGTTCAAACAGTACAAAGATGTATTTTCCTGGACATATGAAGAGCTTAAAACATATGACACCAATATTATACAACATTTCATTCCTATTAGATTTGGAGTCAAGCCTTATCAACAACCTTTGAGGAAAATGCATCCAAAACTGGAGCCTTTAATTCAGAATGAAGTGAAGAAATTATTGGATGCTAAAATTATATTCAAAGTCAGACACTCGGAATGGGTGTCGAATCTGGTACCAGTAAGGAAGAAATCTGGAGAAATTAGGCTATGTGTAGATTTCAGAAACCTAAATCATGCTTCGGATAAAGACAACTACCTAGTCCCACCCATGGAATAAATATTGCTGATGATTTCGGGTTCTGATTTATTTTCATTATTAGATGGATTCTCTAGCTATAATCAAGTGTTAGTAGCTGAAGAAGACAGACTAAAAACTACATTCAGAACAAAATGGGGAACTTTTGCTTATAGAAGGATGCCCTTTGGACTCATCAATGCTAGAGATACTTTCCAGAGTGCTATGGATATAACTTTCCACGATCTAATTGGTCATAGTGTTGTAGTATATATCGACGATGTCACGATATTTTCAAAGAAGAGAGAAGAACATGCATTCCATCTAAAACAAATTTTCGAGTGTTGTCGAAAATATGGTATCTCACTGAATCCAAGGAAACATGTGTTTGTGGTTATAGAAGGAAAGCTACTGGGTCATGTGGTTTGTAAAAAGGGGATCTCCATAGACCCAGAAAGGTCCAAATTTTACGAAGGATCCCTTTACCCCATAACAAAAAAGGTATGCAATCATTCATGGGGACAATAAATTTTGTGCAAAGGTTTGTGCCATATTTCGCTCAAATTGTTAAACCTTTCCAGCAAATGGTGAAACAAAGTGTACAATTCAAGTGGACTGATGTAGAGAAGAATGCATTCAATAAAATAAATACATCTATTTCTCATGCACCCTCTCTCAAAGGTCCAAATTTTACGAAGGATTTTATTTTGTACACTTTCGCATCTGACGATTCATTAGCAGCGGTGCTTACTCAAAAGGAATATGGGGGAGATGAGTACCCCATATCATTTATGAGCACTAGTCTGTAGGGGAGGAAATTGAATTACCCAGCTGTGGATAAACAAGCTTATGCAGTCTTCAAAGTAGTAAAACAATTTAGGCCGTACATACTTAAGAACCGGACGAAGGTAATAGTTCCACACCCATTTGTAAGGTCTCTTTTCATACAAAAAGAATTAGGAGAAAGAAGAGGCAACTGGGTAACAGATTTACAAGAATATGACATCGAATTCAAACCAGCATCCATAGTTAAAGGGAAAGGACTGTGCAAACTAATGGCTGAAGGTAAAAACAATGAAGAAAACGATTGGAAAAATGAAGCTGAATTACATATGATGGATGTATGTCCTCTTTTCACAGCTCCAAATTCCTGGTACCGAGACCTTTTTCATTACCTTCAGGAAGGATTGTTGCCAGAACATTGGAATTCCAAACAACGAAGAGTGTTGCGCCTTAATTCAGTTGCATATCATATCATTGATGGAATTTTATTCATGAATAATTATGATGGAGTCCTTCTCAGATGCTTAGAGAAAGAAGATGCAAAAAAGGTCATAATAGAGTTACATGATGGGCCTGTTGGAGGTCATTTATCCAGAGATACGACAGCCCACAAGATTCTCAGAGCTAGATACTATTGGCCTACACTGTTTAAGGATGTGCATGCCCATGTAAAAAAGTGTGATATCTGCCAGAGGTGTGGAGGAAGACAAGCCAAAGCAGCAGGACCATTGAATCCTGTGATGATAACATAACCATTTGAGCAATGGGGGATTGATATCATTGGAGAGATAAAACCAAATTCTTCCTTGCAACACAAATACAATTTGACGGCAACTGACTACTTCACTAGATGGGTCGAGGCAATTTCGTTACGTAAAGTGAATGAAGATGCGGTCATGGATTTCTTGCAAGATCACATTATGACCAGGTTTGGGGTTCCAATTTCCCTAGTTTTCGACAATGCTACTTATTTTTCTTCTATTAGATTAACTGCATTTGCTCATGAAAGAGGAATTAAGTTGCATTATTCTGCAAACTACTACCCACAAGGGAATGGTTTGGCAGAATCTACAAACAATAATATGATTAGGATCCTGGAAAAGATTGTTATAGAAAACCAGAGAAGTTGGCTTTAGCATTGCCGAATTCTCTTTGGGCTGATAGGGTCTCACCCAAAAATTCCTTAGGTGTGTCACCGTATACCCTTGTTTATGGAAAAGAAGCCATCCTTCCTCCTAACATTATGCTACCATCTTCCATAATAGCTCAAGAGTCTAGAGGCACAGATAATGAAATCCTGCAAATTAGAATCTTTAATCTTTTGAAGGTGGAAGAGTCTAGTTCCAGAGCGAAAGAACATTTTAAGCATCAACAGGAAGTAGTGAAGCAGTGGTTTGATAAACATAAAGCTGGAAAAAAGGGAATTTGAAGTGGGAGACCTGGTTCTTTAGTGGGATCACCCGCATGATGAAAAGGGGAAACACACGAAGTTTCAACAGTTATGGGTAGGCCTTTTTCAGATTGCAGCAAAACTTGGCCCCTCAACCTACAAATTGCAAGATTTTCAGGGGTGGGAAGAGAACTTACCAGTTAATGGTTTAGTTCTCAAACCTTATTTTTTCTCATTTTTGTTTTTGTTTTGTACATAAATAAACTGATTTAGTTGTTTATTTTGGATTTACCTTATTTTTGTTGTTTTTTAGATTTTGATGAATTTAAATAAAAGAAGCAAGCTTTTGGTTGCATGGAGAGCATCAGAATTCTGGATTAACTAAAATCCTTGACTATAATACTGTGTACTTTTGTTCTATCTGAAAGAATTTCTTCTAGTTTAGTAGTTTTCCTAAATGGCTATGAACACATTGAATTCCTACTTAATCCTTGTAAAATAACTCGGGATCAAAAGGTTTGGAATATTATTTTGAGGCTCCATCCATCTCACATTTAAAAAATGTCCTAGGGAGTGACAGCAAAAGACCCATGGAAAGGAAGCAAGGTAAACAGTATATTATATATAAATGATCCCATGCCAAGAATTGAAAGCCAAAAGGAAAATAAGAGTCAAGAATCTCCTAAGAAAGCAATATGTATCAAAACAGAGTACTAAATCATATGAGTACAAAATTGCCAAAGTTCTTCTCCTTCTGTGAGCTGAAAATTAAATACATCTCTCACACAAAAGGACACTATGGATAGAGGAGCCTGAATAAAAAAATTCAGAAAGAAAGGCATCCAGAAGGACTCAAAAGAAAGGACAAAGGTCCAAAAGCACAAAAAGTGCAAAATGGCATGGAAATGAGGAACAAATGAATATTTCTGTTTACCATATGTTACAATCCTGTGGTGTCCAAGATGGAAACTACCCAAAGATAGAGGTAAAAAATGAAATTCATATTTCTATCCTCAAAAGAGTTATCTGGACTTTTAAATCTTGGTTCCCATGATCCCTAAATTGGACTGATATCAATGATTAAAGTACATACATTTGTCATTTGGGAAATCCAGACATCTAGAGGAATTCAGCATGTTAGTTTTTATTGTCAAAATAGTCTGTTGCTCAAAGAAGAAGTTTTCGAGAGATATGGGTTCACCAGATAGTCGCCAATTGTTGCAGCTGCAACTTTCTTCCCAAATTGTTAAAATTTTGGACCCTCCTTGTTGGTTTTATCTTTCCTGGTTTTATTGGTTTCCTAAATTCGGTTGTTCCTTTGCTACAATTTTGGATTTTCTTGAGTTTGAATTGAGTTCAATTGTTTACCGCTTTCGGAGGATGAATGATTATTTTCTATCTACGAATGCTTTTGACTGTTGAACTTAACATATTTTTTACTGTTTTTGAATGGTTTGATTTTATTGCTGTCGGAGGCTTGTTGAATATTGAGTCAGGGTTCTATTTCTCTATGTTGCCGCTATTTCGAAGATTAAACGAACTATTTCAATGCTTCCCAGCTGAAGGTCTTTAAGCACTTAACGATATGTTTTATGATCTTTTATCGCTGCCGGGAGTCATTTGAATAGTGAATTGGGGCCGTAGTTCTCTACGCAGTCGCCGTTGTGGAAGCTAAACGATGAATGACCCATTGGATAGTTTTGATTTTCGCCGATGCCTTGGTTTTATTGATCAACTTTTACTTTGTGATGTTTTGTTTTCACTATCGCAACAGTTTTGATTATTGATCGGGGGGGCTGGTCCTTTGTGCTACCGACACGGTGGAAGCATTAAGACTTTGGTTGTCAATACATAGTCTTCAAAGCTTCCGATAACCGATGATTTATGTTGACTATGGAACCTTTTAGTCTGTCTGTCTCCAACCGTTGCAGCTGCGAACTGAAATTTTCTGCCGACACATTATGGTTAGTCCTTTCGCTCGCCTATGCCATTGTTCTTAAGCGTTAATGGTTCCAATTTTCAATGTATGGATGGCATCTTTTAATGCTTTATATTGCTGACATTTTATTTTGACCTGGAATCCTTAGTCTATATGGTTTCCACCGTTGCGGCGACTTAGTGAACTAACCATTCGATATTTAGTTGTTATGTTCGTCGATGGGGATTTTGTCAACCCAATGCTTAGTTTTTTCTGCGAGTAAGGTTTTCCCATCGTTTTTATGAGATTTTACCATATTTCATGGGTGACGAAAGTTTTCTATTCAAGTTAGGGTTTTCGCGATGAAAACGCAATACCGGGTTTCATTTTTTATGCTTTTTATTTATTGATAGTATGGTTTACGTTTTATTGAAAGTTAGATGATCTTGGATGCAATCTGAATTAATGATGATTTTTTCATTTTAATTGCAAATAGACCTAGAGAATTTTTCAGAACCAGTTTGATTATTGCTGCTTCAAAGAAGACATATATAAAAGACAAAGTAGAATCGATAGCAGCAAAGGCCTAGGCTTGGAAAAGGTTCATTAGTTACCGAGCCGGTATCTTTTATGAATTACTCATAAGTCTTAATCTGAAATGTAACACATTGTATGAATCATTAGCACTCACAAAAGGACAAAATTGTGAGATTAAATGGTTGTGGGAGTCCAAAGGTCGCCTGGGGGGTGGAAACCCAAAGGTTTTACTATTTTGTAAAGTATAGGAGAGTTAGAAGTAGTGAGGAATTTTTCCGAGATAGATTTGTGAGAGTATGATGTAAGAAGAACTATTTCCTTTTGCATAAAGAAATTACAAGTTTCCTGTTGAGAAAGCTTTGTGGAAGGTTTCAAATGTTGTGCTATGGATTTGTTGAATGTGAACTATTTCATTTTCAGCTATTATCCATTAACTGTGAGATCGTTCTAAATCTTCGAACCTATGTTCTTGTTATGAATGCATTCTAGTTTATTCTATGAAATTTCCACTATGAGTAATGAATGTTGTTCATAAACAACTAGCTATCTGGTTGTTCATATATCAATAAATGTTCATGTGTTTTGAAATAAGTAACAACTATCTGTGATTTTTCTTAATGCATGCACAAAATACATTACTCATTGATGAATAATAATCTTGCTCCCTAGGGATAGGTTAGATAGTTAGTTTTATTTTGTTCTTGTTGTGTGTGGTTTAGATGCGAGAGAGTTAAGATGAGAGGTAAGAACCTACGCATCACATTGTGACCGCTCCTCATATTCTCTATCAATCTGCATTTTTAGATAGGCACTTGCATCTCATACTTGAATACAAAAACTAAAAACATACATGGTGGACCGGGCCATAACCGGTAAAACCCTTTATTTTTGTTACTTGACCTACGGTAGCTAAACCATAAACCGGATGGATTCCCCATACCAAACAGTAGTGGGCTAGTTGGAAACGTTTACTGGAGAGAATTCCTAACTGTTGTTACCTGCGAATTTCCAGGCCTCGACACTAGTTGAGCAATATGTTGAAGCGATGGAAAAAATAAGTGAATCTATGTTTGAACTTTGAATGTGTTAATGCATGTTTTTTTTAATCAATATACAAAAGGACAATATTTGTTTGTAGAAGTTGGATTTATGGAGTGCATGATCAAACTATAGTAGATTTTATTGCTAATTCTCACTACCTTTTATAATCACGTTAAACTTAAATTAGGCTTGAAAACAATGAGCATATCAAGTGAAGGAATTGTTGCTTACAAGTATTCTCCCCATCTTTTTTAATCTTTTCATGATAATATATGTTATTTGTTGAGTCTTTTCATGTCATGATGGGTTGTACGCATCATTTTGTTATAATTACCATACATATTATCATGTTATTGAGTGACAAGTATTCTCCCCATTGTTTTTAATATTTTCATGATAATATATGTTATTTGTTGAGTCTTTTCATGTCACGATGGGTTTTAAGCATCATTATGTTATAATTACCATACATATTATCATGTTATTGAGTGACGTTTATGACTCAAGTGATTGTTTTATAGGTTTTGGGGCAGCTCAATATGCCATGTGAAACATTTTCTCTTTGTGATGAAAAATATGATGTCGAACAGGCGAGGAAGCCTTGGAACATTGTACTTGTTGGTCACAAGATTGGGAAGCTAGAACCTTTATTTTCAAAAATGGTATTATTATAGATTTTGAGGTTTCTTCTATGTGCGCATCCCTTGAAAACCAATCAAATGGATAAAATTTTAAGTTATGAAGGTTCTATGAATAGAATAGTCATTTATAATTAGTGAATGAGTTTGTATTTTGTTATAAAAGATGAAGAGATCAATTACTACAAAGGAAACTTTGCAGGTAGTCAAGCTAACACTGGGTCAAGATTGAGAGGGTCGAAGTTGAAGAAGTAGAAGTTATAGAGAAAATCAAGAGAACAATAATTCCAAGTGAAACGTTTATTTGTGAGAAAGTATTGTTATCATGGTTCTACAAAAAGTATTTTGTAGCTGCTAATTCTTTTTTAAAGTTATATGATTGGTGTTTTGACTTTTGTTCTATGGAGATCGTTGAAGGTTATCCTTTCTCGTTTTATCAACCATGTTTTAAACTTTCAAAAGACTTTGTCCATAGCTTATTACAAAAATCATTTAATCCACTCTAATACACAATGAGTGAGTCATTTTCTTTTTCATTTGTTTCCTCAACTTTGCTACAATGGGTAATTCAAACAACTCTTAGAATTTCATAAAGGGAATTACGAATATATATGTATTTTTCAACCGTTCTTCAAATTTTAGCTCAAATAATTATTTAACATTTTTCTAAGTTGGACAATTTTTGTTTTGTATTCAATCCAAATATTTTATTGATACTAACAACCTCGTTATGTATGCATACAATGCTCTGAATATTTTCTGTGATCACAACACTTGAAACTTTATAAAGCATTATGTGTTTTCATGATGTGATGCAGCTATGCCTTTTCACCAAATAATGACAAATCGTGTCAGTCATTCCCAGCACCCAAAGCAATGGAAAACAGACGAGATCTAATTTTATGGCCACCATTAGTTATTATTCACAATGCATGAACTAGAAAAATAAAGGATGGTCATTCAAAGGGTATTGAAAATCGAGAGATGGATAAACAACTTAAAGGTGCACAAAACAACTCAATCATCTTCCTATTTGGTTTCCTTTTCCATTTCAATTTATGATTCTTTAAATAGATTTTGCTTCTATACTAGACAACATAGTGTATATGGAAGTTATCCAACAATATGAATTCTTTTTAGTGTAAATATGCCCTGAATTGTTCTATTCTTTAATATTTAGATATGGTTCTAGAGTAGTTAGGTCATTTTTCATATATTAAATGAACTTCAAATAAATATAAGGAAGGAGGCTTGTATGATGCATTCTACACTTCCTATTTTTGTTCAACATATGAGAAAGGTTGATAAATATGTTAAGTCATATGATGGCCTTATCATTGGGAGAATGAGATCCTCAACTTTTCACCTCATAAAGATCATGTTATATGTTTTTTAAGATTTTTAGAATCATAGATATGAACATACTTTTTCAAGTATTGTAGAGACTTCAAGGGTACTAGCTCAATGGAAGAGCACCTGGATTACACTTAGGAGATTGGTGGTTCGATTTCTCCATACTCTATCTACGAAAATCAACCAATATTTGCATATAAAATGACTAAATTAGTGACAAACAAATTAGAGATAAGTGACCAACAAATGGGAGATAAGTGACCAAACAAATGACCAAATGATAGTTTTGATGGCTAATTTTTGGTTTGTTGGCACCAAACATATGACCAAATTAATGACCAAACATGACAAGATTAATAACCAAACATATGACCAGATTAATGACCAAATATGCAGCCAAATTAATGACCATCCAAGAAGCTATAAATGACCAAACTATATATGTCCACATTTTTTGTCGCGTCATAAGAGACCGAAAATTAGCCACCAATGATCATAAAATCAAACGTGATCATTTATAGGTGGATTTTGGTCATTTTTTGGTCACTTATCTCTCATTATGTACTAGTGATGCAAATGTGGATCCGTCAAAAGAGTAACAAATACAATGATGGCACACACTCTACACGAGAAACACATTGAGGGATGAGGACCAGGAAACCTGACACGAATATTACAGAAGAAAAAAAGACTGGCATGGAAAATACCATGACTGAAATGAAGCAAAGAGCTATGGAAGGTAGAGTCAAATGAATATCTCCTAAATTCATTTATTCCCTTGCAAGCACATTAATTTATATAACTAGTAAGATTGATGGTCTTCTTCTATTAGCATGCCTTTTTGGATTCTTACTACTATTCATTTTCTTTCTTTATTTACATAATTACAAGTTGTTTCAAACCATAATCAAAAGAAATAAGTTTCCACCAAATTCAATACCAACTTTTTGTAGAAAGATAAAAATAAATAAAATAAAAAAACATACCACGACATCAAATGTTTAGACTACTCTTATTAAATCACATAGAGTGTTAACAAAGTCACATCATTAT
This sequence comes from Pseudotsuga menziesii, assembly GCA_001517045.1. Taxonomy (NCBI): domain Eukaryota; kingdom Viridiplantae; phylum Streptophyta; class Pinopsida; order Pinales; family Pinaceae; genus Pseudotsuga; species Pseudotsuga menziesii. The sequence goes on along the minus strand of LPNX010323933.1, from coordinate 387,080 downwards.
GAATGATGCACCCTCTCACGATCATCCTCATACCAAGGCTATAACCAAACAATGGACAAAGGAGCAGTTAAACGAGCACACATAGGATAGTCTAAACCTCCATGCACATATGTTTCCTCTAATTCACCAATGCTATGGTGCACATAACCTAACGAGACCACCCACACACAAACAAAACAATAAAAGTGATTTAAAAAAAACACAAAAAAAAGACGGCAATAAAAGAAAACAAAGAAAGTTAAAAATGAAAGATAAAACAAATAAAAAGAAAGACGTGACTTTTATAATAACGAAAGGCATTAAGACGTGACTTTTATAATAAAGAAAGGCATTAAACATACAAAAAAAAATAAAAAGAGAGTACGATTTGAAAGGGATAAAAGACAAAAATTATTTGAAAGGCATAAAAGACAAAAAACCAAAGAATGGTGTAAAAACAGTAAAAGTAAATAGAAGAGACTCCAGAGGTTCAATGATAACTATAAGTTGGGGTTTTTTTACCTTGAAAATCTAGTTAAAATGATTGGAATCTAAGAGATAAGGTATTGAGATTGTATGATTGAAATGGAACAGGGTTTTAAAAGATAAAGAGTTGAGATTGCATGATTGAGATGGAACAAAGTTTTTAAGAACGATGAAAACATCTTAAATCAATTTAGTTAAAATTATTGGAATCTAAGAGATCAGATGCTGAGATTGCATGATTGAGATGGAATTTGGTGGGGTTTAAGAGATAAAGTGTTGAGATTGCATGACTGAGATGGCACAAGGTTTTTAAGAAAGTTGAAACCATTTTAATAATAAAAAGCTGATAAAAGATATGTTATCCTATAATTTAAGTTAAAATTAGATTATTAATTCTCATCAATAATAATAAAAATATCAAAATCATAATTAAGAAGGCAATGGATCATGAGGGCATCGTGTAATCCTTCCTGGAATGTGATACAAGCTTAATATTTTATATGTATACACTCATTACGCTTTGTCGTTTGAGATAATAGCGGTGATTCTTTACTGTCAAATTCTACTGCGCGCAACAAAGTTCTCTCTGGCAATATGTTGAAAACAAATTCAATCAGGCAATGTCAAGATCGTAGGCCAGACATTAGTCTTTTTGAATTATTGAATGTTTCTAGTTATGTTTCGATTTTGAATTATTGAATGTTTCTAGTTATGAATTCAATCAGGCAATGTCAAGATCGTAGGCCAGACATTAGTCTTTTTGAATTATTGAATGTTTCTAGTTATGTTTTGATTTTGAATTATTGAATGTTTCTAGTTATGAATTCAATCAGGCAATGTCAAGATCGTAGGCCAGACATTAGTCTTTTTGAATTATTGAATGTTTCTAGTTATGTTTTGATTTTGAATTATTGAATGTTTCTAGTTATGTCTAGTTATGTCTCGATATTATTTTAGATTTTGTCTTTGTTTTAGTAGATTAATATAATGAACTCAAGTGTAATAATTATATGACAGAGATTCATTTTATAGAGGTTCTATTAACTTTGGTTTCATTTTAATTAAGGTTGAAATAAGTTTTAGTTAAAAAACTAATAATAATTTGCTTTTTTATTAAATAATATTTATTTTGTAATATATGATAGAAGGTGAATGATCATAAACACAACCAATCAGTTAGTTTTGTGAGCATAGCCTGTGCTCTAGAATTTCGAATATTTGAGGAAGATGGGATCTTCAGAGGAGCTCGAGTACAGCAAATTACAGGTTCTAGTGGTGCCCGATCCGGAGCAGGGTCATATCAATCCAATGTTGCAGTTTGCCAAGCGCCTCGCATCTAAAAATCTCAAGGTCACCTTTGTGACGACCGAAACCAACCGAGAGCGCATGTTAGGGGTGCAAGCTGGAGTGCCCAGGGCGTCAAACTCCTCGATGGAAGTTCAGTTTGAAACAATCTCCGATGGACTTCCGCTGGATTTTGACCGCTAGAAGGACGTCGAGTTGTGATTCGACATGTTATCCAAGATGTGACGACTCATGTTAACAAAGGAGTAAGCTATTGTCGACAATTTACACTAAGGCTCACCCGACACAGTCTAGTGATAAGCTTACTCTGTTAGCCTTCCGTAGCCCTCCTGAATGCATCCCCCTTTATCATCACAGCTCTTTTCACCTGCACAATCCATGCACCACCAGTTATCATGGCAGCTCTTCTTACCTACACAATCCATGTTTTGTTTTGGCTTGCCATCTAGCATGTCCATTTTGAGTCCCTACTCATATTGGGATGAAAAACCTACTCGATGGCACGCTGAAGTCCAAAATGGGAATCATATTAATTCAGACAAGTATATTAACTCAATAGTCTCCTGGTTTGCTATAAATATTCATTGTTGAACCTTCACCTTTCATTCAGCTCCCACATTTCAAAGTATTGTTGAGTATTTTCCAAACAAGGCTTTTGTATTCGTCTATCCAATGGAGACTGTCAAACCTCTTGAGAGTGTGCTTTGCATGAAGGGTGGAAACGTGGATTCAAGCTATGTATACAATTCGTTTGTCCAGGTAATTACCTCCAGTCATGCTTGAATCTGATCAGTTCTCATTGATCTTATAGTTTCAAGTTATTAACAGACTATAACCCATTTTATTGCAATGATTCTTATGGAGTATAAGTAGATAACTTGTTTCTTATGGAGTATGCCAATCGAATACTACTAAAAACAAGGGTACATTAATGCTCAAATCACATAATATAGAGATGATGTTCGGAGATCATTTTTTTGTTGGGAAGTGTTACAAACACGGGGACTTCACTTAGTAAACATCTCACATAGCACGTGCGATTATCGGATATTAAAGAATACCCTTAATTTCCAGAGATATTGACCCAAACTCTTTTAGTTGAAACCCCCTACTAATACTTAAAACCTCCTCCCCACCCCTTTTTATACCTCAATCCTTATAAACCACCCTACCCACCCCCACCTTAAACCCCTCATCCCCCCAATACCTGCAATATATTGGTTCAATTTTTAATAATTTTAAAAACCACAATATGAACTAACGTGATAGGATATTGGTCAACAAGTGAAGCCCCCGTGGTTACAAATTTTATATTAATGTCCAGTTACCGGTTTGTTATTTACTTCATATTGTATACAAAATGTTTTCTTAATTGATTGCATGTTTACTTTTCGAAATGTTAACTATGAAGCAACTCGACGGAATTATCAGAACGAGCCTAAGAAATCTTTTGCCCGATTAGGCATTGAAGGCCACAACCCATCAAATCCTATGCACCCGATACCCTATCAATAATTCATGTTGTTTTTTAGTTCCATATAAGGCCATTATATTCTGCAGGTTTTGCAAGTTCTTAGTTCCACCAAAGGCCATGAGATCCTCTGATTACTTTTGACTCTTCATTTATTTGCTGCCAAATAGGTTTTTAAGGCATCATTCTATCCTGGAATGATTATATTTAATAGTTGAAACTGAAATTATAACAAACAAACCAAATATTAAGTCAAAGTGTTTGGATAACAGGCCAACTAAAAATTTGTGATCCAACAGCAAGAAATGAATGATTAATTTGTTGCAGCACATCTTGTAGAATGATAACCTAGACTCTTTGCTCTAAATTAATAAAGTAAAGCAATAGTGGTATATCAATCAGTTTCTAGGGCCGTAGGCCTCTGCCTGCAACCAGTTTCCAGGGCTGTGTTAGAAAAATGTAATTACTCGCAGATCTGTACCTGACTCTCAGCCGACTCTGTCAGAGTCTGTACAAGTCAAGATCTTGTCTGTCAGTCTGACAAGAAGGAAGAGTCCACGAGTAGGCAATGTAAACCAGTCGAATTTATTTCTGATGCTAAGTTGTTAGGTAGATAGTTATTACAGTCTTTAATGGTGAGTCAGTCGACCCATGTAGAAGCAATCTTCAGGTTGCCTATAAATAGAAGAAGCAAATTGTAAATCGTTTTTTACAGAGACATAAACAAACACAAGAGACACAATAGAGAGACAAAGGAACTCAAGGTGAGAAAGAGAAGTCGAAGCTCAAGCTTCTGTGTAAGTGATTCAGTCGAAGAGCTGAAGCTCTGTAAAATGACAAGTCTAGACTGACAAGTCTGGACCGACAAGTTTAGACCTACAAATCTGGACTGACTAGTTTGTAATACTTTGTTATTTCTACATAGTTAAATATATGAAATAGTTTATGGTTGAATGCATGATTATTTGGTCGCACATATTTCTATATTTACTTGAGTAAATGTCTTTTACAATTACTGTTAAGTGAAAGATCAAAGAACCCAAGTCTTCCTACATATTTGGGCATATGTTTTTATAAGTTATTTGGATTTGTAAATGTGTCTATTTTACTTCATCTTACTCACAGGTGAAAAGAATTTGTAATTTCTTAAGTCTTTAGACTAAGAAACATACTCTATAGATTTCAACCAAAGTGAACCGACTTGAGTGGTCGATTGAGTCAGCCGACTTGGTCGAAGCAACCAACTTGGTCGAAGAGAAGAAGTCAGCCGACTTGGTCAAAGTGACAAGTGGTCGAGGTAAAAACCGGTCTGTAGAACCGACAAGTAAGTCGAAGTAAATTTAGTCGAGTGTAGGACTGACTAAAATTTATAAACTTGTCTAGTCAAGAGATAGACAAGTTTCACCTGACAAGTGAAAAAGAAAAATGGTCGGCGTGAAAAGTGAAAATTAAAGTTGAATATCGACTGAGCCCTAAACTCAAGTTTAGTCGGCTTGGTTTTGGCTAACTGGTATCAAAGCCCGGTTTCATATCAGAGCAAGGTTTTATATCAGACCAAGGTTTATATCAGCCCAAGATTTAGGAAAGAAATATTGTCTTAAAAGGTGGAAATTAATTTTCTAAGGAAAGTTCATTAAAAAAATTAAAATGGCTTCCACTTCTGGTTCATTGCAAACTCCAATTTTTACAAAAAAGAATTATGAATATTGGTCCTTAACAATGAAGGCTTTATTCAGAGGTCAAGATATCTGGGAGATAGTCCAATATGGTTATGTAGAACCAGCAGACATGACAGCATATAACAATCTCACGTAGGCTAAGAAAGCTGTCTTAAGGGACAGAGGAAGAAAGATGGAAAAACTCTATTTTTCATACATCATGCTATGCATGAGAGCATACTCCCAAGAATAGCATCAAAGACTAATGCTAAGGAAGCATGGGATACATTGGAGACTGCCTATCAAGGTTTGGATAAGGTAAAGACATCCAAGCTGCAGATTCTAAGAAGAGATTTTGAATCTCTGTCCATGAAAGATTCAGAGAATGTAGACACATTCTACACCAGAGTTGTTGGGTTGATAAACCAACTGAAATCTCATGGAGAACCCATAGCAGACCAAAGGGTTGTTGAAAAAATTCTCAGAAGTCTTCCCCCAAGATTTGAAAACTTGGTTGTGACCTTAGAGGAACACACAAACATGTCGACATTTACCATTGATGAGTTTCAAGCTTCACTCATCAATCATGAACACAGACTCAGTAGATCACAGACATCCTTGGAAGGTGCATTTGCAGCATAGTCATCCATAAGCCATGGTAGAGGCATGGGGAGAAACAACTTCAGAGGTAGAGGAAGAAGTTCTTCAAGAGGAGGATGAGGCAGAAGTCCTGCAAATGTCAGTGGCAAAGGAGATAACCAAAACCCAAGTTAGCCAAGTGGCCAGAGGTTTGATAAATCAAAAATTCAATGTCATTAATGTAAGAAGTTTGGTCATTATGCATATGAATGCAAGAAGAAACAATATGACCAAGGAAGGCAAAGCCCAAGTCAATCAACCAGCAACAGCACTTCGACAAGTGCAATGGCATCGACATCTCCACTTGAATGCAATGCTATTCAAGAAATTCCACATGACATATGGTACTTAGATTCAGGATGCAGCAACCACATGACTAGTAATTTGAATCTATTTTCCAGTCTAGACACTTCAGTTAAAACTGATGTTACACTTGGAAACAATGTCCAATTTACTGTCTTAGGAAAAGGAACTGTTGATATTCTAACCAAACAGGGGGAGAGTAAGTATATCCCTGATATCTATCATGTCAAAGGTCTGAAACATAATTTGTTAAGCATTGGACAGTTGTTATAAAAAGGCTACAGAGTCTACATGGAAGATGAACACTTTGTGATAAAAACAAGCGTCCAAGCGACCAGCTGATAGCAAAAGTGCCAATGACAAGCAATCACTTGTTTCCACTGAGGATAGTTCCCGACATAAAAGGGAAAGAAAACACAGGAGCTGCATTCAAGGTAGAAAGTGAAGAAACAGTCGATCTCCTCGACAAGAGAGAAAATTGCAGCGCTAATTTGCAAGCTGCATTTCAGACAGATGTTCAGGATGAATCCTAGTTGTGGCATTTTAGATTTGGACAGCTGAATTTTGGTGGGCTAAAGCTACTGCACACAAAGAATATGGTGAAGGGATTACCATTGATTGACAGACTAGAGAGGGTTTGTGAAGGCTGCATTTTTGGCAAGCAGCATAGAGAGACATTTCCAGTTGGAAAGTCCTATAGAGCACGCACACCACTTGAAATTGTGCACTCTGACATCTGTGGTCCAATGCAGACATCATCCATTGGTGGATGCAACTATTTTCTAACTTTTATAGATGATTACTCAAGAAAAACATGGGTATATTTTTTGAAACATAAATCTGATGCATTTGGTTATTTTCAGCAATTTAAGGCACTCATGGAGAACCAAAGTGGTCATCGCATCAATATCTTAAGGACCGATAGAGGAGGTGAATATGTTTCAAATGAATTTCTAAATTTTTGCAAGACCCATGGCATACAAAAGCAATTCACAGCACTTTATACACCTTAGCAGAACGGTATTGCCGAAAGAAAGAACAGAACCATCATGGATATGGCACGCAACATGTTGGCAACCAAGCATTTGCCAAATGAGTTTTGGGGAAAAGCAGTCACAACTGTCGTATACATTATGAACCGATGTCCAACAAAGAGTGTGAAGAACAAAGTTACCTAAGAAGCATGGACAGGTATGAATCATAGTGTTTCACAATTAAAATTTTTTGGTTGTGTTGCATATGGTCATGTTCTAGATGATCTAAGAAGGAAGCTAGACAAGAAGGGACAGAAATGTATTTTTGTTGGCTATTCAGAAGACACAAAAGCATACAAGCTGTATGATGCTGTCACAAGGAAAGTGATAATCAGTTGGGATGTTCAATTTGTCGAGAACGAATCATGGGATGGAACCGTCAACATAAATGTCAAGATTGTGTCAAACGTCGACAATGATGATATGGAAGAGGAAGTGGTTCAAACACCACATGTAAGTCAATCGGTCGGAGCACCATCGACTCCCATGACACCAAGACATGGTTCAGCACAAGGACCATCGACACAAGTAGCAGCTCAAGCTACACCGACAAGTACACCAAGAGGATAGCAGACTCCATCAAGCATTTCATCAAGGTCAACATCGACATAACCGGTGAAGACAAGAAGTCTGAGGGAGATATATGAAGCTGGTACACCTAATTCATTCTCTCTCTTTGCATTATTTGCACCTATATATGATCCACTAACATTTGAAGAGGCTGTTGAAGATGAAGTATGGGCACAAGCCATGGATGAAGAAATAGAATGCATTGAGAAAAACCAGACATGGGAACTGGTTGATGTACCAAAGGACAAGGATGTAATCAGTGTAAAATGGATTTATAAGACAAAGCAAGATGCTGATGGGAATGTGCAAAAGCACAAGGCAAGAATGGTAGCAAGAGGGTTCACACAGCAACCCGGCATCGACTTCAATGAAACGTTTGCACCTGTTGCACGCATGGATACAGTCAGAACTGTTTTGGCCATTGCTGCACAAAACAAATGGCATGTTCATCAAATGGATGTCAAGTCGGCATTCTTAAATGGCTATCTAGAAGAGGAAGTATATGTGGAACAGACACAAGGGTATGAAGTTCCAGGTCAAGAGCATAAAGTGTACAGGCTGAAAAAAGCATTGTATGGTTTGAAGCAAGCTCCTAGAGCTTGGTACAGTTGGATTGATTCCTATCTCACTGAAAATGGATTTCACAGAAGTGAAACTGAACCGACTTTGTACACCAAAGTCAATGAGCAAGGTAAGATGTTAATTGTTTGCTTGTATGTAGATGATTTAATATTACTGGTAATTATGGCATAGTAGATTTTAAAAGAGTCATGGAAAGTGAATTTGAAATGACTGATCTTGGGCTTATGAAGTTTTTTCTAGGCATTGAAGTTCAGCAATCTGAAAGTGGTATTTTTATATCACAGTCTAAGTATGCAAGTGAAGTTTTAAAAAGATTTAACATGTCTAACTACAAGACAGCCCCAACACCAGTAATAACAAGTTTAAAATTGAGCAAGGATGATGAAGGATCCACTGTAGATCCTACGCTATTCAAAAGGCTTGTTGGCAGCCTGATATATTTGACAGCAACAAGACCAGACATCATGTATGGTGTAAGTCTGATTTCAAGGTTCATGGAGTCACCAAAAGACTCACATTAGCAAGTAGGTAAAAGAATTCTGAGGTATGTAAGTGGCACAAAATACCTTGGTATTATGTACTCAACCTTAGAAAATTTTAAACTCATTGGCTACACTGATAGTGACAATGGAGGTAGCATAGATGACAAGAAGAGCACATCTGGGTACACATTTCATTTTGGTATAGGTGTTGTTTCATGGGCTTCAAAGAAACAACCCATAGTAACTCTATCTTCAGCTGAAGCAGAGTATGTTGCAGCAACAAGTGCTGCATGTCAAGCTGTCTGGATGAGGAGAATCTTAAAAGACTTATCACAGAACCATCAAGAACTGACAACAATCTTCTGTGACAATAATTAAGCCATAGCATTATCAAAGAATCATGTGTTTCACAAGAGAACCAAGCATATCGACACAAGGTTTCATTTTATAAGAGAGTTGGTGAACGACAAGGAAATTTGTTTGGAATTTTGCAGGTCTGAAGACCAACTTGCCGACATCTTCACAAAGCCCTTGGCAAAGGATACTTTTCAGTATCTACGTAGTTATCTTGGAATGACAAGTTCTCCATAGTGAACTCTATCATAAACAGAGCATGTCTAAGCTCTGAAACATTTTGTAAATTTTGTTTTAAAAACCCCGTCTGCTTATAATTAAGGGGGAGTGTTGGAAAAATGTAATTACTCGCAGATCTGTACCTGACTCTTAGCCGACTCTGTCAGAGTCTGTACAAGTCAAGATCTTGTGTGTCAGTCTGACAAGAAGGAAGAGTCCACGAGTAGGCAATGTAAACCAGTCGAATTTATTTCTGAAGCTAAGTTGTTAGGTAGATAGTTATTACAGTCTTTAATGGTGAGTCAGTCGGCCCATGTAGAAGCAATCTTTAGGTTGCCTATAAATAGAAGAAGCAAATTGTAAATCATTTTTTACAAAGACAGAGACAGACACAAGAGACACAGTAGAGAGACAGAGGAACTCATGGTGAGAAAGAGAAGTCAAAGCTCAAGCTTCTGTGTAAGTGATTCAGTTGAAGAGCTGAAGCTCTGTAAAAGGACAACTCTAGACCGACAAGTCTGGACTGACAAGTTTAGACCGAAAAGTCTGGACCGACCAGTTTGTAATCGACAAGTTTGTAATACTTTGTTATTTCCACATAGTTAAATATATGAAATAGTTTATGGTTGAATGTATGATTATTTGGCTGCACATATTTCCATATTTACTTGAGTAAATGTCTTTTACAATTACTGTTAAGTGAAAGATCAAAGAACCCATAAAATTCTCACCACCTGAAAGTTCTGGGTTTTACCACACATTGGTCAACTCAAGTCTTCCTACATATTTGGGCATATGTTTTTATAAGTTATTTGGATTTGTAAATGTGTCTATTTTACTTCATCTTACTCACAAGTGAAAAGCATTTGTAATTTCTTAAGTCTTTAGACTAAGAAACATACTATGTAGATTTCGACCAAAGTGAACCGACTTGAGTGGTCGATTGAGTCAGCCGAGTGAGGTGAGCCGACTTGGTTGAAGACAAGAAGTGAGCCGACTTGGTCGAAGCAGCCGACTTGGTTGAAGTGACAAGTGGTCGAGGTAAAAACCGGTTGGTAGAACCGACAAGTAAGTCAAAGTAAATTTAGTCCAACTGACTAAAATTTATAAACTTGTCTAATCGAGAGATAGACAAGTTTCACCCAACAAGTGAAATAGAAAAGTGGTTGGCGTGAAAATTGAAAATTAAAGTTGAATATCAAAGCCCTAAACTCAAGTTTATTCGGCTTGGTTTTGGCTAACAGACCGTAGGCCTCTACCTGCAACCAATTCGGGTATAGCTGCATGCACGGCTTTATTTTATGAGACTTTTTGAAACTCAATACATAAAACACAAATTATGTTTTTATTTTAACTTCTACCGAAAGACAACTATCTCCAAAATATCTAAAAAATAAGTGAATTAATAAAGATAATAAATATACATTCCTCATTCTTGTTCAATAGAGTGTATTAAATATTAACGATGGCCTTCAAATAAGTTTTTTTTTAAGTTTTTGTCATTTATACGACAAGCTTTGGCAACTGTATCACTGTTAGAAGCTTATCTCAACCAATTTACACAAGACTTTGCATCATTCTTTTCGGAGGTTGCATGCTCATAACGCTCTTGGCTTGTAATTCTGGTGACATAAAGGAATAAAGGCAGATTGGGAGCTTGCACTCTTCACTTGGAAGCTGCGTTTGAGGAACTAGTGAACAAGGTTCTTTTTGGAGGTTGCATGTTCATAGCGCTCTTGCCTTGTAATTCAGGTGACATATAGGAACAAGGAAGATTGGGAGCTTGCACTCTTCACTTGGAAGTTGTGTTTGAGGAACTAGTGAACAAGGTAGAAAAATAGATAAGTCAATATGAATATAATAAATATCAGATATAAGTTTGAATGAATATTTAGTATATATGCGATCAATTTCGGCTATCGGGGTTTGATTGAGAAAGAGAAACTGGACTCATTCAACATTCTTGTCTATGGTCCAAGTCCGACGGAGCTGCACAGCATCGTGGAGACTGAGCAATCGTTTGAAATAGAGAACATGAGGCTTTTGAGTGGGTTTCCTTTGCATCTATCAATGGAGGAGGTTAGAAAAGCAGAAGAGGATATGCTTGGAAGAAAAAGTAGCTTTTAGAGAGCCCTGTTTGAGAATCTTGTGGCAACTCTCTTTGAGTAGGATGAGCATATGGTGAATGAAATTTTTACGAGGATTGAAAAGAGAGTCGTTGCAAATTATGGAGAGTTTTTGACCAATACGATCGACATGGAAGTTGTAACTCTCATTGGAAAAAGACAATGACTCACTGTTTAAGTCATCTAGTAGGCAGGCGGATGCCCATTACTGCCCAGGGGAGCAGTATAAGTGTTCACCAAATCGCCCCCGACTCACCGGAATCCGGTAGAGAATATTTTGCTTAAACAACGATTTCGACGTTTTAAATTACAATTTGGGCAATCTGGGTCGTTTTGAAATAGGCCATTTCATATAGATCGACGAAATCTAATCGCAGAAATTTTTTAATTGAAAAAATAACACTTTCCGTTAACAATCTAGACCGGTTTCTACCGGCAAAGCGAGGCGATTTGGTGAACATTTATCCTACGCGCTGCCCAGGTCGATTTCTATAGCTTTGGCATGACCCTGCTGGAGATCATATCAGGGCTACAAATTTGGACTCAGCTTGTTGTTGAGTAGGTTGTTCTTCCCAACCTGGGTAGGGACTCGACTCAGATGAATCTTGGGAAAAGTAATGGACCTACTAAAAGGCTAAGCTGAAACAAAATATGGATTGAGCAGGTAAAAAACGCTGCCATGATAAGGGTGATGTATTTAGAAGGACAAAAGGTTCTAACATCCATCCTTAACAAATATGTATGTTTGGTCCATCCAACAGACCAATAATGAAATCAATGGTTGACTTCGTTGTTGGTCCGTTGGATGGACTGAACATACATGTTTTTTAAGGTTACGCGGTTCTAACGAAGTAAGCTATAACTGAACGGTGTTGAGTGGGCCCCACCTGTCGGGTAGATAGCTTACTCCGTTAACAAATCTCATAATCTCATAGAGAAGCTAAACGTTGGAGGAAACAATATTAGTTGCATCGTTTACGACACCGTCCTTTACTGGGTTCCTGAAGTTGCAAACAAGTTTAATATTCCTCTCGCTTTTTCTGGATGCAATCCTATGCTGTCTACTCAATCTTTAACCATTTCAGCAGAGGATTAGGTAAGCTTTCAACTACGTCTTTAAGTTTTGCTGTCCTTTTGAATCTAAGTTTATTTACTCTTTTCTCTTCTTTTCAGCAATTTCGTTGGACAAAACAGAGAAGCCGACAGATGTGATAGAAATACCTGGGTTGCTGCTGCTCAAAGTATCAGAATTGCCATCGTTTCTGCAACCCTATAATCCCGACCATTCTCTCTTGCGATTTGTAATTGATCAGTTGAAGACTTTGCCTGACGCAATGTTTGACCGAAACCTCGTGGAAATTAGGGCTAGTCGTTCCATAGTGTCCACAGCTGGAAATGCTTTCGCATGCGTCTGTCGGTGTATTTATGATGCACTGTGGGTGGAACTCAACTCTGGAAAGCCTCAGTCTAGGAGTGCCACTGCTGACTGTTCCTCAATGGAGCGATCAGACGACTAATTCACTCTACGTTGTGGAGAAATGGAAGACAGGATTGCGATTAAATAAACGAGCAGCATACGGACTCGTAGGGGGAAGGAGGAAGTGGGAAAATGTATAAAAATTGTTATGGAGAGCGAACTGAGCGTTGAGCTGAAGGAGAACGAATTACGCTGGAAAAAATTATCAAGGGAGGCAGTGGGAGAATCTGGGTCTTCCAATGTGAATATTGAAGAATTTGTTCAGGATATTGTTTGCAGGGCATCGGCATTGCCCCATTGATGTTATCATGGCTTCCTGGATGTCCAAAAATTTAGACTTTGTGATGATTTGTTTTTAGTGAACAATTTATATATAAAATCTGCTTATTTTTTTTTCAGAAGAAAAAATACCAGCCTTTGATATTCATATGAATCAAAAGATATCTTAGACAATGTACATGATGATGACAATACAGTCCATCCCCACTCAACATAGCATAAATAAGTGCAAGACAGCAGGACAGTCAGCCTATAAAGGAGAAGAAATAACAAAGTCTGATCATCGCAGAATTTTTTCATCATCCCTGAATCTCAGGTCAGCAATATTCAAATAGGTCTGACGTGTCCTGCAAACATACAATCCATGGAGCATAACATCTAGCATAATATCCCCCAAATCAGGAAATATAAAGGAAATACAATATCAAAATCTAATGCTGTAAAATAAAGACAGCCGTAAAAAAAGTGAATAGTAGCCATCACTAATGACCTTCCCATCCAAAGTTTCAGAGAATAGTCCTGTACCAACATCCAAATTAAGTGCCCTTTTTGAAAGATCATCAGCTAGCATATTATGTTCCCGGAAAATATGATTGAAGGTCACCGATCGGCCAAGTTGAATCATAGTGAATATCTCATCGCACCAATGTTTCAATGTGGGAGCGTGAAGTGCTGAAAGTCTATTTACCCATGAAATAATCACCATGGAATCACCGAAGATCATCTGAATGGGCACTCCCATCAAATAGCAAACTCTGAGAATGGACCATAGAGCTAACAGTTCAGCACGGGTGTTAGTGCATAACCCACAGCCCACAGAAAAACTGAAATAATGGGTTTCACTGATATAGATCACAAACCCAGCACCTCCCAAATGCAATTGTGCTGCACCATCAAAGTAACCTACAGGAAAGGAGTGAATAGGCTTAGGACCAATCTGCCTGCTTTTTTTAGTAAATTGTGGCACAGGGTAGAGGGCAAGGAAGCTCTCAATCTTGGAGATGAGTAGGGAGGCATATTGTTTATTATTTTCGAAAATACAATTGTTATGGGAGAGCCACATGTACCAAAAAACAACGACAGGAGTATAAAGGTAAGACTCAGATTTGGTGAGAGAGTTGAACCAGTGTGATAGGAAAGACCGCACAGAGCTATGAGGGGAGAAGGTGAAGCCCAAACAGGACGAGAGGTGAGTGAACATTTTCAGAGTAAAAGGACAAAGTAGGAAAATATGGTCACAGCTTTCAATGTCTTTTTCACAGAATACACATCTACTAGGACCATAGAAGCCTCTAGATTGTAAATGATCCCAAGTGAGAATTTTGTTCTTTACCAATAGCCAAGTAAAACAGATTATCTTCAGCGGTAATTTTAAGGACCACAACAAGGCCAATATTCGGTTTTGTTCCTCATGGAAGTTGTTAATGATCAAACTGTCATAGCCTCGGGCAGCATTTAGTGTACCCACATAGTTGCCAAAGGACCACAGCAGCAAATCAGTCACCTCATTTAATCTGATTCTATTATATTCCAACCCTCTGATGTAAGATTTCCATAGTATACTCCATTCCTCACATAAATCAAGCTCCTCTGCAGAAAACCAGTGGCCAGTAGCGTGATTTATCGCCTGGTCCAGAGTGCAAATCCCATAGTCCTCAAGGTAAGTTCTCAGCTCAGCTGATAGGATAAAGGAACCTCCAAAACCCACTATAGGGTCCGCCCCAACACCAATCGCAGAACCATCCCCCACTTGCCCAATTAAACCCTTCCCAATCTAGTGCAGGGAATTTATAAAACCTTTCCATATAATAGAGACATACCAATATCTGAATTTTTTACATCTGCACCAAGTATGTAAGGACAAGTTCTTCATATATTTGGCCCTTAGTAACCGGTTCCAAATGCCAGGTTGATTCAAAGCAAACCAGAAAGTCTTCATCCTTAATGATAAACAGAAGAGAGGTAGATGTTTAATACCCCACCCCCCCTGCGCTAAGGGACGAGCCAACAATTGCCAATCTATCAGATGGTACCTTTTTTTTTTTTCCGAAGACCCCCAGAGGAAAGAATAGATAAGTTTTCTGAGTTTATCTAGAATGGAAGAGGGGATAGGGAAGAGTGAACACTAGTAGACCGGCAGGTTGGTAAGAACAGAGCGAACCAGCACCAAAGGCCCACCCAGAGTTAAGAGCCGGTTGGACCAATGATTAATACATTTTTCAAAGCGTGAGATGAGCCAAAGCCAATCTTTGACAAGATAGCCCGAAGGTTTCAAGTAAAAACCAAGGTATGTGAAACCCAGATTGAGATGAGCAAATCTGTATGGCATCATACTAGAAATTCTACCCAATAAGGCCTCATCCAAATCGGTATGTAAAAAGAAGGATTTTTCCATATTGATATTCATTCCTGAAGCTTCACAAAAAGTGTCAAGTATAACCTTAAAAGCAATCCAGTCCTCATATGTGCCCTCCCCGAATAAGATCACATCATCAACGAAGAGTAAGTGTGTGAGATAGAGATTAGCCGAGATCTTTATACCTTTGATAACTCCATTTTGTTTTGCATCTTTGATCAGGAGGCTAAGTCCTTCAATGACCAATATGAAGAGGAGAGGGGAGAGGGCGCAGCCTTGCCTGATGCCTCGAGAAGCGGGAAAGAAAGATGAGGGGGTCCCATTAACTAGGACGGCGAAATTTGCTGATGTGATACATCCCATAATCCAGTTAACACCCACAAGTGGAACCCCAATCTGTATAAGTATCAGCCTGATGTATGTCCAATTCACCTGGTCAAATGCCTTAGTCAAGTCCAACTTAAGGATGAGGGCCGATTTCTTCTTCATCTTTACAGTGTGGAGTACTTCCTGAGTGATGGCTACAGGTGCATGAATAAGGCGGTTCTTCAAGAAACCATACTGCTGGGGAGAGATAGAAGAGTCCAAAAAGGGCTTGAGTCTCAATGCCGCCACTTTTGAGATCAGTTTATAGCACAGATTGCATAAGGATATAGGCCGATAATCGCCGAAGCTAGTAGGGAGATCAACTTTAGGAATAAGAGCAATAAAGGTGGAGTTTATGGCAGGAGAAACTTTTCCAAGCAGACGAGAGGTTTCCACCAGGTTAACCAAAGATGGGCCCAACAAATCAAGAAAGTATAAATAAAACTCAACTGTCCAACCGTCAGAGCCAGGGGCTTTATATAAAATCTGCTTATTATATATTTGGGATTAAATCTGTATAGTAGTTCATTAATGTAAGTGAGATTGAAATGACTATTTATTGATAATATTGGTTGTATAGCGTTAATCATCACCTTAAAAACTCGTTGTATACTTATTATTATACCACGTATATGTTAAATGTTTGATTAAATAGTATTTTTAGAATAATAACCATTAAATATATAGTTTTGATAATACTTGGTTTAAAAACTCATTGTATATTTATTATTATACAACCTAGATGTTTCATTAAATAATATTTTTAGAATAATAATTATTAAATATATAGTTTTGATATTATTAGGGTTTTATAGGATTTTAAGAAAGATAATATTTGGTTTGTTTTGAAGTCTTATTTTTTGAACAAAAAGTTTTTAAAATCCTGTTATTATGTTAAAAAAGCTTGTTAATAAGCTTTCCAAGTTCACTGTGGTTTTGGCAATTTAGCATGTTATAAAGGTTTGTATTATACCAAATACTATGAAAATCAGATCTAATGTAATTGTAAGAAAGCCACTCTAAAAGAAAGTAATTTTCACACTCAATGCTTGTAAATTCACAAAATTTGGATTTGAAATCCAATCCTGCAACTACTATAATTTTATAGGTGCAAACAAAGTTAAAACTTGACCTTTGTTGACAAGATGTTCTTCATGTCAAGCAAATCACCCTTTAAAATAATGGCTAACAATAACTAGCTTGATTAAGAGATGGATTTTGACGAGTGTCATGGACCAATTTACCCGTCAAATACAGCTAAGATTTTAGGAGACCGTCAAAGTCTGGCTTAGAATATAGAAAACCTTTCAGATTTTGATTGTTACCAACAATTTTGACGGGTGTCCGGCATTTTCCAAACTTTAACATTAAAATTTATAACTCAAACATTCAAATTTAATGCAATGCCACTTATATTTTGGCCATTCGGTTTGGTGAAGAGGTGGTTTGCCATACTCTTGTATTTTGTGGACCGACACTTGAAGAGGTACATGTCACTCATTACTGTCCAGTACGCTTACTTCCGCAGTTGTAATTCGTGATATTTGTTTGTAATAACAATAATAGTAATAATAATAATCTATTTTTAAGGTCACCGCCAAGCGAGACACCAAATTGGTGTATGAGACCTCCTTGTTTGTGGGACAAGGGACCCTTCTGCGTAGCGATTTAACTGCTAAAGTCTACAGAGGTGTACATACACTACCCCCTCTGGATTTGAACCCGTGACCTCCTAAGAGGAAACACATGCTCTTAACCATTAGGCCCACTCATGTATCGATCATTGACAGACACACGGATCAAGTGTGTGCTCTTTGGATTGCTTGATGTATATGATATTTTGGTCGTCTTCTTCTGAATGACCTGAAATGTAATACCCCTGGCCCCACATCGATCTCATATAAGCTATTTAATTTTCCTTTAGTTGACATGTCCGAGGGGTACATTCCCCTTAAAATCATCACTAACCTAACGAAGCTTTTTAAGGTCGATAAGATTTTGAATTTTTTAATTATCTTGTATAGAATCTGGTGTTGTAATTTTTCATATCTTTTAGTATAACTCTTTATTCTTTTTTTTAAATGGTTGACCAAGATATCGAGAAGACTTAAGAGTTACGACTCTACACATCATTAATTAATAACTTAAAAATATTTATTAT
This sequence comes from Pseudotsuga menziesii, assembly GCA_001517045.1. Lineage (NCBI taxonomy): Eukaryota > Viridiplantae > Streptophyta > Pinopsida > Pinales > Pinaceae > Pseudotsuga > Pseudotsuga menziesii. The sequence goes on along the minus strand of LPNX010323933.1, from coordinate 369,233 downwards.
TATGTTAAAAAAAAAACTATTTTTTTAGGTAGAAAATTTATATTTTGAACCAGAGCTATCAGGTGAACATTGCATCCATGATAGTTAGTGGTTTGTAATTGTAAAAAAATAAACTTAATAAAAATAGATTAAATTTTGTTATATCCTACTTAAATTCAATAAAAATAGAATAAATTTTGTTATAGTTTACTTAGGCATTCTTTTGAGGATGGTAGAGATTTGACTACTTAGAAGACTCTAGACTCAAGTTCTATTTCAATGGATCCAAAGTGAGGATGAGCTTTACCAGCTTATGACTACTACATCTCAAAAAAGCCATTAAGGACATACAGACAAGCCGAAACACGGAGTGTGGATGAACCATTTTTTATTAGCTAGATGATAAATTGTTGATACTTGTTAGGTGGTTAAGTTAATTCCTTAGTATCAGAGTTAGAAAGCAACTTCTCCTTCTAAAATTGTACCCAACTCTCTCTTGGAGTTGCACATTTGGGATTGAAAAATAACTAATCCTCTAAAAGAAGGGTAGAAAAGCAAAAGAAAGGCAATGAAAGTGAGGATATTTGAATATTGCTAAGCCAATATAAGAAAAAAAAGAAATTGAAAGAAAGCAAAACATTCATCATTGAAGGAAAACTCACCACCTACCCTTCAATCAAATAGAAAAGTTGTAATAAAGTAAGACAACAATTTCCATTATTACATGTATCATAATAACCACTTATGTAAGTATACACCTATCTTAGAAAAACCTATTAATAAAAATTAATAACTTTTTGAATTTTTTTTTAACATGAACATAAGTTCTAGTGAATTATTTGTCCATTCTTTGAAAAGGTTTCTTAAGATTTTCAATAGTATTTTGGCGGGAGGGCATATATTTTCAATAGTATTTTGACGGGAGGGAATATGCCCGTCAAATTCCAAATCTTCCTCAATAACTTGAGTTAAAATGAAACATTCATTACATGAAGAAGACATTACATAAATTATTTTAACACACTTATCAAATATAAAAACCATATAGACTTTATGTAACAATTTTATGCATATATATTTAAAATAAATAAAAAAACACTCATGTATAACAAAAATATGTAAATAAAAAATAATTTTACCTCTTACTCGAATATACTATGATAAAAATATTTATACTATGAAATTTCAAAATAAAAAATAAATATCGTTCTAATATATTTACAATCCTTCTAATAAAATTATTATTGGAAGGATAAGATATTTTATCCTTTCCTAAAATTTTGTTAAACATTTTACTATACAATTAAGTAATCAAAATTAACATAAAATTATAAATTTTTCCAAAAAAATCAGTGGTTGTTTTCTATGTGTCATTCATGACAGTTGAGGGTAGATGGCCAATCTGAGCATAAATTGGTGAAAATTAAATCATCATTAAAGCTAGGAGAGAAGCTAGTTCGACCCCATCTCACTCACCCTAATCAATTTGGAAAAATAAAAAAAATATAAGTGAAAGAGTTACAAACAATACCAGTGTCAACCTCGTCTCACTCAACCTAATCAATTTGGAAAAATAAAAAAATATAAATGAAGGCATTACAAACAACGCCAATGTTACAGCTGCATGATATTAAAACAAATGGCATGACAATGCCAATGTTACACGTGCATGACATTAAAACAAATGGCATGACATTGAAACAAATGGCGCGAGGAAGGAATTCATAGTAAGAAATCAATATATGGAGAGATATTATGTACAAATACTTTTCTTTGTTGTTGTTACAATTGCAATTGCTTCAATACAACGCACTTGCATAAGTGCCTACTTTGGAATTTGCGAGTTCTAGTCTGAAAAATTATATCAAATGGCAAGCTCAACCATGGTTCAAGGGTTTGTAGAGCTTACAGGACTAAGGCCTTCCGTTGAACTTCCTCCAACAAATTACAATTGGGCTACTCCAAGCATCCAACATGTAAGTTGAAGGTCCATTTTAAACTAATTTACAGAGTACAAATTATAGCTGGGCTTCTCCAAGCATCCAACAAGTAAGCTCAAGGTCCATTTTAAACTAGTTTACAGAGTAAACTTCAGTACTCAGTAAAGTGTTGTTTTCCTATCGAGAACCAATTTAACTTAAGCAATGTTGTTTTTGAAGAGGCATGGTTCAACCCGGAACCAACTCCTATCTGTTTAGTTAACATAAAACATTTATTTCCATACTTTTCCTTTATCCATCCATTGATCCCTAGCTCTATCAATTTAAAATCGAATCAACCAAGGAGAAAGAAGAGGAATTCATAGCAGAATATAATCAATGCCCATTAATGTTTGTTATCAGCTACAATGACCAAGGAATGTAATATAATAAGTAAGGGAATGCCAATACCCTAAGGGAGGTTACTTATGCTCAGGGCTTCCTGCAACCCATTTATTTTTTATTTATAATAGGTTTAATGGGAGAGCTATGCCCACCAAACGAATAGGCATAAATGCTCCCGAAGAATTAGTTACCCCTTCGAATCAGTTAAATGCCAATATGTCATAGCATACGGTATAACTATATATACAAATGAGAATTATCAGAAACCATAGGCCCTGTTGTTTCAGGCCATTATTAACATAAAGAAGAAATCCATATGTGGTAAAATTTTCAAAACCTAGAAAAGAAATCCATTCATGATAAAAATTTCAAAACGGGGGAGAAATCCTTTCGCCCTAAAATTCTCAAACAGAGATTTGCTTTTTTGGTATTTGATTAACTTACCAAAAAATCCGAAGAGCAAGATTTTAAATCAAAATCTTGTGTCGTGAATATAATTGAAGGGTTCGATCGAAAAGCTACTCATTAACTCAACAAGATTCAAAGGCGAGTTTACCCTGCGCAAATTAGATGAGTTGATGGAAGCCACACATTAGAAGAACATTAAGAAATTATGCAAGTACTGTACAAGGGAAAGTTCCAGATAAACACACTTACTAGATCCAAACTCAGGAATCGAAGAAGGTACATGGAATATGAACACATTAGGACCACAAGAGAATAAAATTACCAGTGCAGAACAATCCCCGCAACGTCAAATTCATTGCACAACAGAAGATATATCATGAAAAGAAACAAACGTAGACATATTGCAATAGAATGGGAGAGAAAAAGGGTACAAACATTACAGAGCAGCTGGAAATTCACCCATTACCAAAGTTTATAGCCATAAAATCCAACCACATACCTCCTCGCACAAAAAATAATCAAATACAGAGTTCAAAAAATGGAAGATTCTCACAACGCAACAGAACAAATACAACCGAACGCATAGGGAAAACTACCTTCGACCAGCACTTGCACTTCTAATAAAAGTAAAAATTCATCATTTAGTGTTCTCAAGAACTTTAAGGTCTCTGGGGAATTTAAGATGACAGATAAAGCATCGTGGCAATTATTAAACTCAACCTTAACATGCCCCTTGCTTGCTGCCCTGTCTAATATGCACAACTCAGGAATAATATCTGATCTATAACACTGGCTAGATTACCAATAATAGTCGTTATAAAGGAAAACATTTGAACCTCAGCATCCTGATTGACAAAGGTCCCAACATAGTAAAATCCACTTAGAATTCCATAGACAAACCTAAAAGTATGCTAGCCTAGAATAGGATACTTGGACCTAATGTGTTAAAAAAAAATCTCCATACAAGAATAGGGTATCGTCGACAATGGAAGTAATAAGAAATGAAAATTATAGAAAAATAAAAAAACAATGGGAAAACAACAAAATGAAAAAGCACTTATCCATTTGAGGACTAAGCGAAGGGAAAAAATCCTGTCATTCTTTAAAAAAATATTACCAATTCCTGTGAAGTGAAAGAAGAGAAGTAATGTGCATACCTTGGGAGCTTCAACCCATTTGTTATCTATGAATTCGAGATGGGGGCACAATTTGGCATGATTAAATGTCATCTCTTCTTTGGTCTACAAGAAGTATATTATATACTCGTGATTGTGAATAAACTGATCTTTACTTTGGTCTAGAGGCGTTGGCCTTATGTGAAGCTTATCTACTCTCTTCCTCAGTTGTTTTGTGTCATCCTCATTGTTCACAAGGTCTTTGTACTCTACCAACCACCATGCCCCTGCTTCTTTACAAGTCGTGCACAGAACCAGGCCCCTCTAAACCCCTCTTCATCGTTGGAGACCTCCACCAGGTCACCATTTCTCAACTTCATTTTATCCTCCTTACTCAACACTACAAAATCAAGGTATGTGCCCACTCTTGCAACAATTTCTCACTCAAACCTTCACCAGCTTACAAGACCCATGTCTACTCTGATCGAATACTAGTCTTCCATTCCTCCATGCAAAACTAAATTAAGCCATCATTCACTGAAACATAGCTAAAACAACAATAATTCAATGATGGGTATCACGATACGATGAGTAGAATTCATGGAGGAAGGAAGAAAAGTCTTGTCGATTGTCAAGGTGCGATGTGTTACGTTAATTAATTCACTGAAACATAGCTAAAACAACAATAATTCAATGGTGTGTATCATGATACAATGAGTAGAATTCATGGAGGAAGGAAGAAAAGTCTTGTCGATCGTCATGTTGCAATGTGTTACATTAATTACCCGTCATTCTGATTTAAAACCTTCTTCCGTCACCTCCACCGCCGACGCCTGAGGCTTGGATTCCAAAACCGACGTCATCCACCCAGCCACCAATCAGCGTATGACAAAATAGAAAAACTTATTTAATTTTAAATAATAATAAATACACCCAAACTTTAGGTTCACCAAAGTCTATAATAAAACAATTAAAAAAATTTAATACAACCTCACCAAATATATATGTCCCTCGTCGGGGACATAAAAAATACATAAATAAATAAATAATATGTATTTAAATAAATATATGAAAGGGAGGGATTTATACGTTTAAAAAATGTTTTTTTTGTTAATTTTAATTAAAAATAAATTTTTTAAAAGTATTTTTATATTTAAAAGAATTATTTTAATTATTTAAAATATTTTAGTGATATGATGATGGTTAACCTTTATTGAGATAAGCTTTTAATTTATTAGACCTTTGGAAATTATTTTATTTATTATAACACTTTATTCCTATGTCAAAAAGCTTCCAAACAAGCATACCAAAGTTATCATAGTTTTGACAAGTTAAAATATTAGCGAGGTTAACATTATATAAAGATTGTGAAATTCCCATCTAATATGATTGTAAGTCGAATATGATTGTAATTCGGACACTTAAAAAGAAAGTTAGCTTTATATTAGTTAGCAATACCTTCCTTGTGTTGTTTACCTTATATTTTATTTCTAAAATATTTTATAATAACATTCAATTTACTTTTGTATCTCATGAGAATGGAATAGATGAGGATGATTATTATAATTTAATTTTTTTATTTAAAATATTTTATCATTCAAAAGTGTTTAAAAATATTATTTTTTAAAAATAATTAGAATTATATTTTCATTAATATCTAATTTAATGTATAAAAAACTATTAAAATTTTAAATAACTTATAATTTAATATATTTAGTTTTACTTACATATAAGACTTTTCTATGTAAGTAAAGATAAATACTTGCCATCTACATTGATAAGCTAGAAAGGTGTTTAGTAGAAACAGGTCAGTACAAAAATAATCTTATGGCAAGGCATCCTTCTGATCTCGATAAGAAATTACGAATTCTTAAAGATTTTTGCTCTAAATGGGTATGACTATTAACACCGACAAGACAAAAATCATGATTATAAAATCTAAGAAAGATACCTATGCAAATTTTATTTATGATAATAGAAATCTAGAGGAAGTGACCTGTGACTTCTTGAATTGATATTCATCACAAGCTCAATTGGAACTATAACGTTGAGAAAATGATTAATGGAGGGTGGAAAGTTTATTTTGGTCCTGAAAATAACTGTAAATCAACCAATCTGATCAAGTGAAATAAAAATAAATTCCTCTTTGAAACTCTTGTCATCCCTGTTTTCTTATATGGTTGTGAAGTATGAGAGTGAAACATTTATATAAAATCTTGGATGGATATTCAGCAAATTTAGAAGCGGTTTATAACTTATAACCTCAAAATTAAAAGTAATATGCCTTATCCTATCCTCATCATAGAAGTGGTTCTTTCCCCTATCGAGAGCATGGCTATGACTAGGTACTTGATGTACAAGCATAAGATAAATATCATGGGAAACAAGAGACTTCCTAAATTCTCAAGTAAAAACCAACTACACCTCAAGTGGTGTTGGGGTAAAGATACCATGACTTGGTTAAACTATTGGGGCATTTATGAAAACAACATTTTTCCGAACAATGATAATGTCAAAAACGTTATTACTCCTAAGTTTAAAGAGAAATTGTGGTGTGAGGAAAATTTAGCGGTTAAGAGAAAATTAAGATACTATAAGGAAGTCATTAATTATAATTTGGAAGATCAGAAGCATCTCTCGGCAGTCACTAGCTCATGAAAGAAAATTAATATAGCCAAGATTAGAGCGAACTCTCATGAACTCCATAGTGAAATAGGGCATTGGTCTATTCCTAAAACTCCATGGGCAGAAAGGGTTTTCCATTTGTGTGAGTCTATGAGCGTTGAGGATGAAAATTATTTTAGTTTAGAGTAGCCTCCTTACACCCACATTAGATGTGAGTTTAATAATATTTACTACAATATAAACCTTCATAACCTCCTAACTTGCCAAAACTATAGTGAGCTTGGAAAACTTCTTGGTAAGTTTTTAAAGTAAACCAAGTATTATCCTTCTTAAGGTCTGATAGGCCAAAGTTAATCTGAGTGGATGTTAATCATCATCATCATTATCATCATCATATTTAAAATATAAGTATACATAACAAAATGATTGTAGTTTTCATTTTAATGGTAGTATATATATACTTTCCTTATAACTTGGATGTTAAAACATTTATATGTACTTAAACATAATAATTAAATTTACATATAATAAATATAATAAGAATTAGAATTGTACTGTAATAATTTTAATAACAAATCAACAATTCTCAATATCTTCATGTTGTGTATTTCGTTAAGCCTTTAGACAACACCTCTCTTTGAAGGGGAATTTCGAAAGGGCGGCTATGGAGATCTGGCGACTAGTGCCTAGGGTGGAGGGCGTAGCTACCTGGTGGAAGACTTGGTGACAAGTGAGTGGGGGATGGCGTTTTTTTGGGTGGACGACGCCATGGTTGTAGGGCTGTGTGGATCGAGGGCTCATGAAGGGCGCGTCTTGGGATGCGGCAGAGGATCAAGAGGTTGATTACACCTCGGATGATTACTCTAGCTTTGACATTTTTGGGTTGACAGGGGCTGATGCAGCTTTGGATATGCTAGGGTCGGCTGGTTTTGGGGGGGGGGGGTCCAGCTGTCGGGGGTTTTTGTCAGAAGGCTTTATTGGTGCCATGGATTTGGGGGTGCCTATTCTTGGTTTTTCTAGGATGGAATGTGGATACCATAGAGGGTTTTCTATTTCAGTGGGGGTATTTGAAGCTGTTAGCAGTTTTCCTTTAGATTTGGGGGGTTACATGGAAGCTGATGGAGGGGTGGTCTGCGGTTCAAAAGGTATGGTGGGATATATTGAGGGTTTGGTCTCTAGGATGGGTACCCTTCCGGACCTCTTCCTATCCTCAACGGGTGAAGTTTCAAGGGTTTTTTCAGCCCCACTGGGGGTATCAGCAGGGGATTTTTCTCCGGCAGTTGGGACAACCCCTTTCTCTCCGAGGTATTTCCTGGTATTTGGCGAGGTTACTTTGAATCCAGTCATGGGATATAGGATTGGGAGGATTCTGGTGGATGTGACCAGTTCGATAGGTGCTAGTGCCGATACTTCTTCTTTTTTGCCTCATTCAGTCCCTATTTCAGAGTTTTGTCCCTCTTTTGTGGGAAGGAAAAATATTGATAAGGCATTGTCGAAGTGCCTTAGGCTGCAGGATTAGCAGGACAGGCTCATTTTTTATGCGAACATTCAGATGGACCGGGTGATGGATTTTTCTAAACTTACTATTGTTTGGAAGCACTTTGGCTTTCCTTTTCTCATTTCATGGGTGACTGAATCATGGGGGAATCACATATAGACTACCCCTAGGTTAGTTAATCTAGAAAGGGGATGGTTTTCCTTCAGTTTCATGAACAAACAAGATGTGGAGAGGGTTATGCAGGAGGTTTGGAGCATGGTGGGCATCTGTGTTTGCTTAAATATGTGGATCACCCTTTTTTATGCGAAGAAAGAAGTAGTTGAGAAAGAGCTCATCTGGGTTCGGCTCCATGGTTTTCTGATGGAATATTTTACGAAGGGTCATTTTAAGATGGTGGGGAATTTCCTTGGGGAATTTGTTAAGGCTGATTTTTCTTTCCTACAGACGGGGCAGTGGACTATGGCTCGGATTATGGTCTACCTGAACCTTAAGAAGGGTTTGTTGGATGAATTGAGGATTGAAACGCATTATGGTCCCTTCTATTAGCTCCTGGATTATGAGGGTGTTACATTCCGCTTCTATAGGTGTCATGCTTATGGACACCTAGATTCTGCATGCACTCATACTTCTAAGGGGAAAAGGAGTGGTAATTTCCTGGCTGGGGAAGATGTGATGGGACCACCTTTTGGTGGGGTGGAACAGGGACCGAGAGTACAGTCTCCATAGGTGATGGCATCAACTGAACCTGAGGATGTGATGGTGACAAACATGCAGGATATGCGGGTATCCCCTCCTCATGTTCATCCTGTGGTATCCTCCTACCATCAGGTATGAATACATCTATTGCTCTTGTTGTTTCTTGTTCTGATTTGGTTTTAGTGGGTCTGGATGTGGGTGGGAAGCAAGAAGGGGATCTCGATGGGGTTGGGTTGGAGGTGATGATACTCCTGGAGGTAGGTTTAGGGTCATCTCAGTCAAGTGGTATTTACCTAGGATTATTACTTCTCCTTCGCCCTCTCTGATGTCATTGTCCTCCTGCTCTTCGGAAGGGTGTAACATTCGCTACAATTTACACAACCGAGAGATTTATTCAACGAATTTTCTGGGGGGGGAGGATGCCCTCTTTCCTGGATCATTCGGTGGCCTCTTCTAGGGGAAGGGGACGTAAATCAAATCTCTCTATAGCTCAGGATCGAGCTTGGAGGGAGGTCGCGTGTGGTTGGAAGTTGTCTATTCATTGGGCACTCAGAGAAAAGAATTCCCTATAGGGGGGTTTTCCATGAAAATTTTATCCATTAACGATTGTGGGTTTGCGAGCCCTTCCAAAAAATTGTCTCTTAAATGTTTGTTTGATGTCTTGGCGCCTGATGTTTTATTGCTACAAGAAACTATGGGGATTTATGATGTGGTGGTGGGTGCTTTGAAATATTTTCTTTCTGATTGGGATTTTGCTGCTATTGATGCTAATGGTCGATCTGGGGGACTGGCCTCTAGATGGAGCACGCGGGTTTACCGATGTGAGAATGTTTGGGGTATTGCCTCTAGTTTAGTGGTGGAGCTTTTTATTCCTAAAGTGGGGAGGGTGGTTACGATCTTGAATATCTATGGACTGTATCAGGATTAGATAACTTTTTCTAATCGGGTTTTCAATAATCCCCTACTGGACAGGCGTGAGCTTATCTTGGGTGGGGATCTCAACTTCTCTCTATGATCCATATCTTGGGAGCTGAGACTTGGAAGGCTTGGATGCCGAGAGAGGAGGAGAATAGATAGCATAATGGATAGTTATGAGCAAGACACATCAGCGAGATCTAGGATATGAATATCTTAGACAATGAAACATAAAGTATGTAGGCCACCTGGAGGGGTGAGGCTCAAAGACGGTTCTTTGAGCCCCACCTCTCAAACCATATCAAGAAAAGAATTCAGAACCAATAACTCAATAACTCAATAGAGTAAGATAAATGTAGGATGCCAAAAATCCTTGAATGCCTTATTGAGAAGACATAGAGCCTTTTTATAACATTATTACAATGTGCCTTAGGGCAATACCATGGGTTGTGAAATACCATGGATGAGAGAGGTACAATGTGCCTTGAAGCCATACCATGAAACAAAACCATGAGTTGTCACTGACCATGGATGAGAGAGGGTGGCCTCTCCGTTTAATGCTTTTATGATGACTAAGAGCATGTGGCCTCTCATTAAATGTTTTTATGACTCGTACACCTAAATTTAGACCATATTCCCCTTGAAATTTGGATCACTCTGGGGGTGGATGAATTTTGGGGACTGTGGGTGGTACTTGACGTCTTATCAAACTAATTTTTGGATGGACTGGTGAGGAAGGAGTGGCTAGACATTAACCTTGTCAAAATTACTCCTACTTGGAGAAATAGGCAGTATGGGGAGGAAAGGGTGTCCAAGAGAATGGATCATTTCTTAGTGTTGAAAGGTTTTATGGACACTGTGGAATTAGTTTGTCAATCGGTGGCTTCTGGCAGTGATTCTAATTAGAGTCTGATTTGCTTGGATTTTAAGGGGGGAGGAAGAAAGCCACCCAACCCCTTTAAGTTTAATCCTTGTTGGTTGGATGACCTTTCTTTTGGGGAGTTGGTTCGTGTAGGATGGATCCCATTTAATGGGGTGATAGATAGATTCGTAGGTCAACACCTTATGTAGAATTTATGTAGAGTTAAGATGGCTACTTTGCTCTGGGAAAGGAATAACCAGGAGAGGGAAGAACCTGAATTACGGTACTGTGAACTGCCACTTAGCACATTAATTTCTGGACTTGGAAGTGGTTTTGGTTTTGGTTTGGATGCTATCAAGGAGGAAGTCATCCTGCTAGAGGGAAGGAGGCGAAAAATCCTTGGGGATAGGGAAGAATTTTGGCGACTGAAGAGTCGAGCTCTATAGTTGCAGTGTGGTGATGAAAACACCAAATTATTTTGGGCATATGCAAAAGGGAGAAAGATCTCTAATTCTATTTGGGGATTACAAAACTCTTTGGTGAAGCATGTTACTTCCTTCGTTGGGCTACCTGCGGTGGGGGTATAACATTTTGAAAAGATTTTTATCGAAAGACTAGGGTAAATATTGCTAAGGTGGTTTAGATTGCACAATTCTTCCCTAGTTTTATGGATCAGGCGGATAATCAGCAGCTAATGATGGAAGTGAGTGAGATCGATTTTTTGTATATCCTATGCTATTTTCTGAAAGACAAGATCCCTGGTCCTGATGGTTGGACGATTGAATTCTTCCTTGGGTGTTATGAGACACTGGGGGTTGATCTCCGTGGGGTGCTAAATGAGTCTAGATTTTCCGGAAGCATACACAAACTTTTTAATGCTACTTTTTTGGCTTTGATCCCATAGTTGGACCTTCCGGCTAGTTTGTATGAATATAGACTGATCTCTCTATGTAACTATATCTACAAAATTATTTCAAACACTCTTGCTAGGAGGATTAAGATGGTTCTTTCTCTGGGGGTTTCAAGTGAATAGTTTTGGTTTTTGGAGGGTTGTCAGATCCATGAAGCTATTGGGGTGGAATAGGAGGATCTACATGGTATGAAAACTAGGAAACTGAAAGGGGTTGTCATCAAATTGACTTATCAAAATATTATGATCGGGTCTGCTGGTTATATATGAGGATGTTACTGAATCATCTGGGCTTTGGTATTGAATTTATTAGGTGGATTATGGCCTGCATTACTACTGTATCCTTTGTGGTATTAATAAATGGCTCTGCAAGTCCTTTTTTGCATGTAGGTAGAGGATTGAGACATGGCTTCCCATTATCTCCTCTTTTGTTTTTGCTGGTGGTTGAGGGACTTAGCTGGTTTATTGATAATGCGAAAAGGAGGGGTGGATCCAAGTGGGTTCCTATTTCTGATGCACTTTCTATTTCCCATCTACTATTTGTAGATGATATTCTTATTTTTTGTGATGGCTCGCGTAGAGATGTTGACAATATTTGTGATGGCCTGGGGTTATTATAAGCGAAAACTAGCATGGAGATTAATGTGCAAAAATAGACTATCTCTGTTTCAAGCTTGGAGGGGGAGGAGATCCACTATATGGTGAGAAAGATTCCTTTCTAGGTGGGGGACCTGGATGTCAGTCTGAAGTATTTGGGTTTCTAGTTAAAACCTAATGCTTACCAGAAGGGTGATTGGATGTGGCTCATTCCTAAGATTGAGAACCATATCAAGGGATGGAGTCATAGGTGGCTATCATGGGTTGGTAGACTTGTTCTTTTTCAAAAGAGTCCTAGAATCCATTCCAGTATATTGGATGGCTCTTTCATGGATCCCGAAGGGGATTTTGGAGAAAATCAGAAAGGTGTGTTTTGCATACCTCTAGAGAGGTAATTGTGAACATCACTCCTTGGTTTGGGTGAGGTTGAAACGTATTACATTTCCAAAAGCTATAGGGGGGTGGGACTTAAAAAATATTCATTTGTTCTCCACTACTTTGGTGGCCAAAGTCTCATGGAGACTTATCTCTACTTCGAGCTTGTGGACGCGGGTAATGATTCAGAAATATATTGCACCTTTTTCGATCCTTGAACTGATTAGGCTAGAAAACAAGTTGGTGGGGGGAGCTTCCATTATCTGGAAGGTGATGATAAAATATTTGGTACACCTACTACTTATGATACACCTACTACTATCTGTATTCAAACTGTGTTGATTTCTTTTCAGTCTTGAAAGTTAATGAGTTAGAGACTTATTTAATTTAGATCAATTGTTTATTTTCTAGCATGTGTATGATTATGATAGTTGTTCTCTTGTCCAATGAAGGGGCTTGAGGTTATCCCAAGGATTAGTTAGCATTTTCAAAGCTAATGCAGAATCGATGCTTGTACAGGTTTTACAGGTAAGACTTTCTTTCGGTTACGATATAAGGTATTAAAGCTCTGCAGACTACAGACTAAGTTAGGGAATAATCTTGAAACTCCCAAGGCTTACTTAGTGTTTTCAAAGCTAATGCAGAATCGATGCTTGTACAGGTTTTATAGGTAAGACTTTCTTCTGGTTACGATATAAGGTATTAAAGCTCTACAGACTAAAGACTAAGTTAGGGAATAATCTTGAAACTCTATTTAATGTCTAGATTATCAATATGTGAGAATTTCTAGGGCATTTTCAAACATTAACCTACATAGGTAAAAAAATTGTAAATGATTGTGTGACTAATGATTTTATAATTAATGTTATATAATTACAACCAAGGGTTCAATTGCTTGTAAAAGCAAAATCCTGGGCACACTCCCAAATGGTTTATAACTATAATTTTACTATGCAACTCCTAGAACTTTTCTAAGTCCTAAGATTACAATTTCTATTTTTGTTTAGCGGTTATTTACTAACTGTTAAAAACAAACCTATCATATATATATTCAATGCCTATCTAAAACATTAACTTAAAAGCATATATATTTCATGCATAATACACATAACAACTTAAGCACATATAAACTCGAAACATAACATGTATACCATCCTATGTATATATTATATGCATAGCATATAAATTACTCTAAGCGTATTCGATGCACGACATATAACGGCTTGTAAATAAAAAAAATAATGCCTTTACTATGCATTGCATGTTCAGACTATACCAAAACAATAAAAGATTTCAAAGAAAGTGGATTCCACATGGAGGTTGTTTATTCGAAACAGGGTTTGGGTGATAAACCCTAAGCATGAAATTCAATGACATACCCTAAAAAACCGTTGGTTTTCAAAATAGTTGTTCATTGTTTGGAAAGGGAAGAATCAACTGACAGACCTTCGGCCTTCTTGCGTCACTGCATAGTGCCATTAGCAAGTGTAGAACCTTGACTCTTTACCATAACTATGAACTAGTGTCCTCCTTTAATTCTTGTGGGATTGGAGCTCTGGTTCTTGACTATTATCACTCCCTTCAAGCTCTCTGCTAAATGGGTAAGTCATTTGAAGACCTCAAGCAATTTTATTTTCTTTAAAAAAAATGTTCAACCAAGCTAAAAAAAAAATTCTAACAATGTTTATTGTTTGTTTTGTTCAAGATAGGTAATGACATACAGTTGGATATAAAAACAATTTTTTCAGAAGCTGAAGGGGTTTGGCTCTACTGACTTGGTAATCCTCGGTTCCATACCTATGTGCTCTTCGTCGTGATTGTGCTTTGATATCACCGTGATAATGCAGATTGCTAATGCAGTGTTTTTATTTTTATACTTGAAGTTGAAGTTGTTTTTGTTTTTAGTTAGTTACTAATTGTGGAATCTTCCTTACTTTTTAAATAGGACCTATAAATAGATAAAAGTTTTTATTTATTAAAGAATAGGGTTTAGAGAAATGTTTTACAATCTTACACAAATTAACAGTATCATACTGATTATTTACATTCTTGATTACTAAATACTTAAATTATATACTATAATACAGTAGGTGTTATAGCTTTAGTCTAATGACTGTCCTTTATGAACTTACTGAGTTGGGGTTTCAAAGAAATAGTTTGGGCTTTAACTTTACATTACTTCATGTAATATAACTAGAATATTTGTTTATGATTTAGGAAATAAAAGATTAGAATAAAGAAAGGTTTGTTAAGTATAAGTTAATAGTTGTATTGCAGCCGTTAATATTGTATCATCTTATACACAGTTTAAATACTATGTAACAAAAGTTTACCATGGAGACTCTATGAGATCTTCTTAGAGGTTTTTAAATAAAAGATGAAGTTCTAGAAAAGCTAAAATAATAGTAAAAACTTCCAAAGTTTAAGCAAATTCAAATCATCCTCATCATGTACCATCGTTCCTATTTACCTCTAAACAACCTTCTGTACTAGAGTACTTCATCTTATGATGAGTGGAAAAATACAGCACGGGATTTTATTCATTAAATCAAACAATTCTAACTCTAGGTTCATTTATTCAGATAAACTTTAAACAAGTAAACTTCTTTGAAATAAAAATAGATTTAAGCAGTCTAATTGCAGAAACAATTTATCCAGTAATAATATTAAATCTAATAATAACTACTTTCATTCCAGTAATTTCTTGTATAAATAATTAAGATACGCAATGGAACCTGATAACTTGGAGAGGAGACAAACAACCCAAGGAGCCCATTCCACCCAACCTATTCCTAAATATAGCTCAACTGCTTGTCTTAGGACCGCCGAGCCTGTCCACTGATCCACCAGGATGGAAGAACTGTGTGAAAGGATGAGATTAAATACCCCTACAACCCCATAGAATTACTTAATGATAGTTCTATGCCCTCTGTACTAAATAAATCAGCTATCAAGTTGCACTAGTTCTGAAAACAGTCTTAACACTCAAACCACTTCTTCCTTTTCCCTCATTGAATCTCCTGTGCACATTTTTCAACTTCAGAAAGTTCACAAGGTAATGATTCAAATAGCCTCCTTCTGAATTCGATGGGTAAATATATGGATGCCTAGGTCTTTTTGGCCATTTTTTCACTTAATGATCCACCTGCTCTATTCCACTTTCTTGGGGAACATGACCACAAAATTAGGGAAGTTCCCCCCTGCAACAACTAGAAGTCATTGAGGATGCTGCCATGTGTCAGTTTTCTCTCACCCCAGTCTATTCCACCTAGTGGGCCAGTGGACACTCATTCATCAGCCTCCTTGGGCTTCTTGTCTCATCTTTTATTTATTAATAATAAAATATTTTGCATAATTAATTACAGTCATCCTTGACCCTACATGGTCAATAGTCTCAAACTTTACAATAAAAATAAAATATAATGTCTTCTTAAACATAAAATGTTATTAAAATTGGGGTACGTGACATACATCCCCCCTTAAGTATAAAATCATCCTCGATGTTACTTTATTCATCTTCGTCAGAGATGCCATGGAACAGATTTGGATATGCTTCCCACATATGACTCTCCAATTCCCAGGTTGCTTCTTCTGGACTAAGGTGCTTCCATTACACCTTCACCTTCCCAATAGTGCGATTCTGAAGCAAGTCTCCCTCTCGTCGAGGATACAATCTGGTTCCACCTGCACGTCATTCCAATTTATAAAATGAGTAGCATTATGTACATATTCTTCTAAAACAGAGATATGAAAAACATTATGAACTTTAAGATTCAGTGGTAAGGCCAATTGGTATTCGACCAGTCCAACTCTGGATAATATTTTGAAAGGCCCATAGTACCTGGGTGCTAGCTTAGCACAACTCCCTAACATTAAAGAACTCTTTTTAGGTTTTATCTTAATGAAAACATCTTCGCCCACTTGGAACTCTTTTTGAGTTCGTTTAAGATCCGCTTGACTCTTCTATCTGTCTTGTGCAACCTTCAAATTACCTTGTACTTGATTCATGGTTACTTCCATCTCCTTTAATAACTCAGGTCCTACTATTAACCTGTCAATGGGGTTTCTCCATGAGATGGGAGTATTGCATTTTCTGCCATACAAAATCTCAAATGGGCTGAATTTTGACGAATCCTAGTAATGGTCGTTGTATGCAAACTCAACCAAGTGTAAATAGTCCTCCCATTTACTTGGTTGTTCTATAACATACAACCTTAACATATCTTCCAAAATTTGATTCACCCTTTCAATCTGTCCATCTGTCTGCAGATGAAAAGATGTACTAAAATTTAAAGTAGTATTTAAACCTTTAAATAAATATTTCTAGAAGTTTCCCATGAATATAGGGTCCCTGTCAGATATTATAACTTTCGTAATTCCATGTAAACGAAAAATTTGTTTCATAAATATTTCAGCAATATTAGCATCCTTATGAGTGGTCTTTACTTGTATAAAATGGGATTCCTTACTGATTTTTTCAACAACTAGCATAATAGAATCATTCTGGTTACGATTTCTAGGTAAACCTGTAATGAAATCAATGCTGATTATTTCCCATTTCCAGCTAGGAATTGGTAACGGTTGTAATAAACCGGTTGGATACTGATTTTCAGTCTAAACCTGCTGACATTCAAAACATCTAGCAATATATTCTGCCAACTCATTCTTCATATTCAGCCAAAAGTAATATTTTCATAACATGGTTATTGTCTTTTGATAACCAAGGTGTCCAGAATAGGAAGTTTTATGTATTTTTGGGGTGTTACAACTAACTTATGATACACCTACTACTATCCGTATTCAAACTGTGTTGATTTCTTTTCAGTCTTGAAATTTAATGAGTTAGAGACTTATTTAATTTAGATCAATTGTTTATTTTCCAGCATGTGTATGATTATGATAGTTGTTCTCTTGTCTAATGAAGGGGCTTGAGGTTATCCCAAGGCTTACTTAGCGTTTTCAAAGCTAATGCAGAATCGATGCTTGTACAGGTTTTACAGGTAATACTTTCTTCCGGTTACGATATAAGGTATTAAAGCTCTGCAGACTAAAGACTAAGTTAGGGAATAATCTTGAAACTCCCGAGGCTTACTTAGCATTTTCAAAGCTAATGCAAAATCAATTCTTGTACAGGTTTTACAGGTAAGACTTTCTTCCAGTTACGATATAAGGTATTAAAGCTCTGCAGACTAAAGACTAAGTTAGGGAATAATCTTGAAACTCTATTTAATGTCTAGATTATCAATATGTGAGAATTTCTAGGGCATTTTCAAACATTAACCTACACAGGTAAAAAATTGTAAATGTTTGTGTGACTAATGATTATATAATTACAACCAAGGGTTCAATTGCTTGTAAAACCAAAATCTTGAGCACACTCCCAAATGGTTTATAACTATAATTTTACTATGCAACTCATAGAACTTTTCTAAGTCGTAAGATTACAATTTCTATTTTTGTTTAGCAGTTATTTACTAACTGTTAAAAACAAACCTATCATATATATATTCAATGCCTATCTAAAACATTAACTTAAAAGCATATATATTTCATGCATAATACACATAACAACCTAAGTCAACATTGGTTTATTACAGTGAAGCACATGGTCAAAAGATATTCAACCATGGTGACCATCATTTGACACTCATCCTTAACTATTTTCAAAGATGTTAAAGCATGCATAACCTTAGATAGCTAATATCAACTATAATCAACTATGGTGCTTTAAATTCAACCATTATTAACTATAGGGAGACATGATTCACTAAATTCAACCATGGTTCAAACAATAGTTAACCATGGTTAAATATGGTCAAAATAAATTCAAACATGCTTAACAAAATTCAAACATGTTTCACTAAAATCAACCAAAGTCAAATAATAGTGAATAATGACTTAACCCTTAGTTAACCAATGTCAACCATAGTCAACTATTATTCACTAAAGTCCACCATGGTTAACAATAATCCACTATGATATATTAAATTCAACCATCGTTAACCAAAGTCAAACATAAATAACCATTACTAACCATAGTGAAACACAATGAACAATGGACAACCATAGTCAATCCTTTCCAAACTATGGTCAACGATAGTCAAACATGGAAAATACTGGTCAAATTGGGTAAATAATTATCTAAGTCTACCTCACTTAGACATATCAACCATAATCAAGCATGTTTCACCAATAGTCAATAATGGGTAACTAAATTCAAGCAAGGTTAACCAAATTCAACCATGGTTCATGAAATTTAACTACATGGTCAAAAAATATTCATCATCGTGACCATGATTCGACACCCATCATTAATTATTTCCACTCATGGTCAAACATACTTACTGCTACCTAACTAATGTAAATGATAGTCAACTATGGTTAACTAAAGTCAACAATGGCTAACTAAAGTCAAACATGATTCATTAAAGTCAACCATAGTTTAATAAAGTCAACGATTGTTTAACTATGGTCAAACTAAAGTTAAATAGGGTTAACCAAAATTAAACATGGTTCATTAAAGTAAAACATGGTCAAATAATAGTCAACTCATGTTGACCATTATTTGACACTCATCATTAAATTTTTCAATGATGGTCAAACATACTTAACCTTACCTACCCAATGTCAATGATAGTTAACTTTCGTTCGCTAAAGTCTATGATGGCTAACTAAATTCAAACATAGTTCATTAAAGTCAACCTTATTTCATTAAGTCAACCATGTTTTAACTATGGTCAAACAAAAGTTAAGCATGGTTTACCTTTGGTCAAAATAAAGTCAACCATGGTTCGCTAAAATCAACCATGGTAAAATAATAGCAATCATGACTTAACCTTAGCTAACCAATGTCAACCATAGTAAGCTACAATTCACTAAAGTCAATCATGGTCAATCATAACTAACTATGGTTCATTAAAGTCAACCATGTTAACCAAATGCAACCATGGTCAATCAAAACCAAAATCAAACATGGTTCACTAAAGCCAACCATGGTAAAATTATAGTCAAGTCAAAGTCACCATCACTTGACTCCCATTGTTAACTATTTTTAATGATGGTATAATATACTTAACCTTAGCTAACCAATGTCAAAGATAGTAAGCTTAGATTCACTAAAGTTAGATATTGCTAAATAAAATCAAACGTGGTTCATCAAAGTCAACATGGTTAACTAAAGTCAATTGTGATTTAACTATGCTTAATGATCCAAAATTCTTAAGATATACATCCATTAGTAAACATTAACATCAAATCTAATTTGGTTAGAAGATATGTAATAAACAATACACTCTACAATTTAAGTGATTATTCATACTTAGCTAAACACCTCTACTTATGAATTTAAGTTACATAATCCATTCATCATAAGTGAATTGTGGAAGATAAAGAAGAAAAAGAAAATGGACAAAACTTATTAATATAGTTCACCCATCTTGGGCTATGTCTCTAGGTCCTCTTCCAAACAATGAGATATCTCTCATTATTCTAAACAACGTTGAAAGTACAAAAGATAAGATTACAATGCAAGTTATGAAGTCAATCTTTACTTGTGCAAATTAAATTCAAAAATAGAAATTGCCATAATTGGAATCTTCTCAAATTTTTGATACTTTTAAGTATAAACTTTGTTATACTTGGCGGAGAAAAAAAATATTTGAAGAACCCATTCAAATTTGAAACTCAGACTCGAAAATAAAAGCCACTTGTTATCTCCTAAAATAACCCAGTCAAATTTTCATTATTTTAGGTGATAGGATCGAGTCAAAAAAAATTTCTTCTAAATTTTTTAGAATCCATTAAGAGGTCTTGTTTTGAAGTATATAGTTGAAAATTTCATTCATCCAAGTTTTAATCTTCAAAATTCAAAATATCAGCTTTCAGCAGCTAAGCTTGTCTATGAAAGGTTAGTTAACCGCCGAAACAGGTCATTTTCGGCAACTAAAGCACGAAACAGATAGAAGGCTTAACTGCCGAAAACATGTTGTTCCAGATAAAAACTGTCTTTGTTAAAAATCGTTTTTCTCGGCCGTGGAATGTCCGTTTGGCACATTCAAATGGTCGATTGACATATACAAATCATAATCTATCCATTGGTGCAATCATATTTGAATTTAGAGCTCGTAAAGATAGTCAAAATTTCCCCGCAAGATCAGGTGTCAGAAAATCCTGTGAAAACCTGTTACAGGGCAGCAAGCTAATGTTTTTGCCCAGATCGGGATTTTTTTTGAATCCAAATGAGATGAAACCTCTTAGAATAGATAGATGGTGAATTATCAAGTCAGATCCAATGGTTACTTTTGATGGATAAGGCAAAGAAGAGGTGTTTTAATCACATTTGGCATAATTTTCAAAGACAGAAAATCAGGATTTTTTGCCTACTTCAGCAAATTCGAATTTTATCCTTGGAGGACCAAATCAAGAAGCCTTGGAAGGTTTTCTACACCTGTCAAAGATATTGGAGGATATCAGGGCTCTCAAGATAGAGTTTGACTCATTGGATAGGATCTTTTCCTATTTTTGACTTTCCAATTTTAGCATTCTAGATCCATTTTTATAGGATCTCATCCTACACCTGTTGGTTTGACTATTTTTGGAAAATTTGATCCATCTTTCATGGATCTAGATTTGATCTTGTAAGGCTATAAAGCCAAAGACATTTGAAGAACAAAGGGTTCAAGTTTGGATACATTTTAGGCTATGTACTTGACACTTTCTTGCTATATGAATCACAGTTTTCTTTGGTCATTAGATATCAGTCTGTCCACAATTTCCATTATTCTACATTTGATTCTATTCAGTTCGGTTGTTCAGAACTGTCATCTTCTGATATAGCTCATGGATGAATTAGATCTTGTTTATATTCTTGTATGACCCTACAGCTCTGTATTTGGTTATCTTGAATGTCTTTCTTCATACCTTGATTATTTACTGTAGCTGATATTTAATTTCTCGAAGCACTGGCTTATTTAGAGGCATGGCATGTTGTCTTACTGCTTAGTCTTCTCAGTTATCCCATTGATCCACACTTCGATTATTATAATTTCTTAAGTTACCAAGCACCTTTGGTCTACAACCACAAAGGGTTTCTTGGAGTGATAACAAATTGGCGCTGTTGCCGGGGAACGGAGAGTGAAGCAAGCTTCCCTGGGAGACGACATAGTTTCGGCTTTTGATGATAGACAGAGGCTGAACATTATATTGGTTGTAAACATCTATCTGGCGACTCCACATTCAAAGACTCCACTGGGGAGGATCCTGTTGATAAAGAATGAAGAAGCTCAAATCAAAGTCCAGGTATCAGTTCATTAGTTTGCTTCATGAACTGCTGTTGTTCTTTATTACCTCTTTCATTCTTTTTCCTTCGCGTGTAAAGAGAATTATTCTCTATTTTGTATATTCAGAAAATCATCCTCCTTCTTGTATATATTCGTCTTTAGAAGAGGAAAGCCTACAGCCCTGAATTGTAGATGTAGATTCGGTAGCTTTACCTCAGACCATTCACAAAGATGACTACTGCATTTCGTTGCCTTCAGAATCTGATCAGCCATGTGACCTTGAAAGTATAGAAATTGTTTCAGACCCTGTACAGATCTCAGCCCCTCTTGTCATAATTTCAGAACCTTGTCATGAACTCATTAACTCTCATGATCAGCCCACAGCCTTTCAAGTTAAGATCCGGATGAAGATGTTCAAGCCTTTAAAGCTGCCCCTTCTTCTTCATCCTTATCCCGATGATTGTTATAAATATCTCCCTTGGTTTTCTGGAGAGAATCAAACTTCAGCTGAGGAACACGTGGAATCCTTTTTGGATTTTGTTGATCGTTTTCATCTTGTTCATGAAGATGTGGTCATGAGATATTTCTCCAAGTCTCTGATCAAAGATGCTGCTACATGGTTCAAAGTCCTGAGAGCTAATTCAATTGGCTCTTGGACCAAGTTCTCTAATGCTTTCCTGAAGTATTGGGGCAAATACAAGTCTCTAGATTCTTATCTTGCTGATTTCTATGCTTTGGAACGAGAGCAGGGTGAAGCCTTGTCTATTTTTAACAAAAGGTTTAACAGCATGTATCATGACATGCCTTTGGAGATCCGACCTACAGAAACAGCTGCTATGATACACTATGTTATGTGTCTTCATTCAGAACTCGCCCTTCTTCTGCTAGAAAGGGAATCTTCATCATTAACTCAGTTGTTTGAGGATGCGCAAAAGGTAGAGGAAAACATCCGTGCATCTAGGTGGATCAGAATGCAGGCTGACTCTAAAAATCTGCAAACATATGTGCAAGAAGACAGTCATGACATTTCAGATTCTGAGTATGAAAGCAGTGGGTATGAAACAGATTTGGAGCAGCAGCCTGAGGGTGAATACATTTCAGATTCAGAATCAGTTTTTTCAGAATGTGCTGAGTATTCCAGAGACAGGTATGACTATGAAGTTTATGACCAGTTTGCAAATCAAGAAGATCCTATGGTAACTGATGATTATATAGGCAACTACATATTTTCAGCTGATCAAAACTCATATGATATAAAACCTATTTTGTCACCATCTTGTGTACATTTTTCTGAGGAAGAAGTTACCATCTTTGATGATCAATCACTGATTTCAAGAGGACAAGAAGATGATCGGTCCTCTTGTAAAGAAACAATTATGGCTGAGAAAGAGGCTGCCATAGATGTGCAGCTATTTTCCGAGGAGCAGCATGTTACTTATCTTCCATTAAAGGATCCAGTGGCAGCTTTCATGGACCTATACTTTTCAAAGAACCTAGAGATTTCAGATTTCTTCATCTTACCAATTTTTTCGGGTAAGTATGGTTTCCTGAAAGATTTCTTATTACTGTTGATTCATGTCAAATATCAGTTGTTGAGCAGTGATAGAGATAAAGTTTCTTCAGTCTTGAAATTACTTGGATGGTTACTATGGAAATCATCGTTCACTTGACAAATGGCTGAGCTGGTTAGTGTAGGAGTAGGAAATAAGCTCACTGCCCGAGCATTTCTTTTTTCCAGTTTGCAGCAGAAATAGTAGTTGACTTGGTTAAATAAAGGCAGGCTACAGGCAGACTGCAAGCAAGCTAGCAGAGGAACAGTTGCAGAAGCTAGATGACTCCATGCCCAATGAAACACTAGAGTTTAAGTTCTGTTTGATTCTTCTCCAGGAAAGGAATTTGGTTCTGGGATTCTTAGAACCTCACTGGGAGGATTCTTTCCCCGAGTAGGAGCCAGATGTTATCTCCTAAAATAACCCAGTCAAATTTTCATTATTTTAGGTGATAGGATCGAGTCAAAAAAAATTTCTTCTAAATTTTTTAGAGTCCATTAAGAGGTCTTGTTTTGAAGTATATAGTTGAAAATTTCATTCATCCAAGTTTTAATCTTCAAAATTCAAAATATCAGCTTTCAGCAGCTAATCTTGTCTGTGAAAGGTTAGTTAACCGCCGAAACAGGTCATTTTCGGCAGCTAAAGCACGAAACAGATAGAAGGCTTAACTGCCGAAAATCTGTTTTTCCAGATAAAAACTGCCTTTGGTAAAAATCATTTTTCGCGGCCGTGGAATGTCCGTTTGGCACGTTCAAATGGTCGATTGACATATAAAAATCATAATATATCCATTGGTGCAATCATATTTGAATTTAGATCTCCGGAAGATAGTCAAAATTTCCCCGCAAGATCAGGTGTCAGAAAATCCTGTGCAAACCTGTTACAGGGCAGCAAGCTAATGTTTTTGCCCAGATCGGGATTTTTTTTGAATCTGAATGAGATGAAACCTCTTAGAATAGATATATGGTGAATTATCAAGTCAGATCCAATGGTTACTTTTGATGGATAAGGAAAATAAGAGGTGTTTTAATCACATTTGGCATAATTTTCAAAGACAGAAAATCAATATTTTTTGCCTACTTCAGCAAATTCGAATTTTATCATTGGAGGACCAAATCAAGAAGCCTTGGAAGGTTTTCTACACCTGTCAAAGAGATTGGAGGATATCAGGGCTGTCAAGATAGAGTTTGACTCATTGGATAGGATCTTTTCCTATTTTTGACTTTCCAATTTTAGCATTCTAGATCCATTTTTATAGGATCTCATCCTACACCTGTTGGTTTGACTATTTTTGGAAAATCTGATCCATCTTTCATGGATCTAGATTTGATCTTGTAAGGCTATAAAGACAAAGACATTTGAATAACAAAGGGTTCAATTTTGGATACATTTTAGGCTATGTACTTGACACTTTCTTGCTATATGAATCACAGTTTTCTTTGGTCATTAGATATCAGTCTGTCCACAATTTCCATTATTCTACATTTGATTCTATTCAGTTCAGTTGTTCAGAATTGTCATCTTCTGATATAGCTCATGGATGAATTAGATCTTCTTTATATTCTTATATGACCCTACAGCTCTGTATTTGGTTATCTTGAATGTCTTTCTTCATACCTTGATTATTTACTGTAGCTGATATTTAATTTCTCGGAGCACTGGCTTATTTAGAGGCATGGCATGTTGTCTTACTGCTTAGTCTTCTCAGTTATCCCATTGATCCACACTTCGATTATTATAATTTCTTAAGTTACCAAGCACCTTTGTTCTACAACCACAAATGGTTTCTTGGAGTGATAACACCACTATTGCATTCCTCTCAAAATTCTGAATCTTTTGAGTGTAAATTCGACCACCTTTGGCTCTAGCACCTAGACCTCCCCCTTAGCAAAAAGTACAATGTAGCACTTTTTTGATCCATATTGTACTCTACATGTACACTATGTACCACCTTGGGAAGTGTGTAATGGCTTAAATAGGTTGGGCTTATCCAACCGTGGCTTGACCTCTGTTGGCTCTTAACTTAAATGGTGGTTCGGTGGTGTGGTTACCAATGGGATCCTTGTTGTTAGTTGGTTAAGATATTGATTGTTGGAGGAGGGTAAAGAGTTCAAACCCATAAAAAATCAACATTTTATTTGCTACAACACACTTGTGCACACACACACACACAATTTGGTTTGGAATTTCGTTAAACCCTGGTGTGTTTTTACTCCCACCATGAGGCCAAAATTTGGATCCATATCCTCCTTTGGCTTCTCAAAGGTTCCATGTGGCACTTTCTAATAGGGATATGCCACCACAAAAATCCAAGTCACCATGACATAACTTACCACCTGGATGTATGGATTCCACATGTCTATTTCCTATTTTGTACAACTACCACATTGTCAATACAAATTCCATGATGTATCTTTTGATTTCCCAACTAGACTCCAAATTGATCAAATTTAGGTGACACATGGTAGCCCCTTTTGATTTCATGTCAACATGTTAACATCATGCTGATGCCACCTATGCAAAATGTCACTACCTAATCTTGCCACATATTGTATGGAGGCTGATTTCATCTTACCACATCGACTGTATGGATGACAAGCCAGCTTGCCAAGTCGTCGTATGACTTACCATGTGTCGGTTGTTGATTGGTCCATGTTTTGTACTATCATGCCACATCAACACCACATCATCATACATCTGCCATGTGTAACCCTTTCAGTGGTGCCATGTTAGTTTTATAGCTAGTATGGACAGGCAATGTTTTAGCATATGGGTTTGCTACGTGGCACCGCCATTTTTCTATTTTGTATGTTTTATCAAAACTTTATAACTCCATATCTTCATCATCTGATGCTTGTTTGAGGCTATTCAATAATTTCTCGAAATCTTTGATCAATCCCTATGCAATGGTTTTATTCTCATCAACATTTAATATTATCAATGTTTTAGCGATAACATATCCTCTTTGATCATTCCTCCCCACTAGGAAATTTTTGGACCTCCAAAAGTACAAATCAATTATCATGTAACTGAGGGTAAATCTCCATCCCTCTTGCGAGATCCATCCACTTTTTTTTCTTATATGTACCCCTTTAAAACCAACTCGAAGATACTCCACATCACCTCAATGTAAGGTTCTTGTTCTTTATAAAGGATAACATCTTCTTGCAACTCATCCAAGTATCCAAGAGATAAATCATTAAAAATACAAAATTGAACATCTTCATTATCATTCATAATCAAAGGAGGTTTATAAAGTTTCAGATTCTCAACATTCACTACTAAATACATATGCATATAAGATGCTATATATAAATGGAAAACATCAGTACCAACCTAATAACCAAAATTTTGAAGGGACCATACTTGATTGGTTTGATATTTTTACCCTCACTTGTCATTCTTTCCTTGCTGATGTACATCCAAACTTAATAACCGACTTGAAATTGATGATATACTCAATGCTTTCCATGCCTTTCCTTGTACTTGTCTTAGCTCTTCTCCAATTGTTCATGTATTGCCTTATGTAGCTGCTAGATCCTTTGAATGAACTTCTTAGCTTTATCTGCATCATTTTTTCTATCTGCTTCACCTTATTCTTTGAAACAAAAGTCCATAGATGACTTAGGAAAATACCTAAAACATACTTTAAAGGGATTTTTTGAGTATAATAATGAATAGTACGATTGTAGGCATGTTGTACATAATGTGACTATTCATCCCAAAACTTAGAATGTTTAACACTATATTCTCTAAGAAAATGTACCATAGTTCTATTAACCATATTTTTTTGTTCATTTTTATATGCATGAAGGAAGTGCTCAATTTAAGTTTACTGTCCATCAACCCCATAAACAAGACCAAAAATTCCCAATAAATCAAGAGTCTTGATTAGACACAAATGAAGTAGGGAGTCCAAAATGAGCCCAAACATTATTAAAGAAAATATGTGTTGTTTGTTTCGTTGTGACTTGCTTCTTACATGACATTAGAATACACATTTTACTAAACCTATCCATGACAACATACAAGAAATCATGATTTGGTATGTATGTAGGAAAACTTCCCACAAAATACTTGGACATACTTTCCCAAGGTGAGGAAGGCACTGGTAGAGGTTTATACAAGCCCAATTTTCTGTTGCTAGGCTTACTTGTGGCACATAATGCACACCCTTTTACATACTTGTAAACGGTATCATTCATTTGAGGCCAATAACAATATCTTTGCAATTGCACTAATGTTTCTCCTACCCCAAAATTACCATAAATGAGTGACATATGGGCCTCCCTAATCACATTTACTCCTTCATATTTGGGTATACAATGTTTTCCAAAATGATACAATAGATTGTTGTGCACATGATAATTCACTTATTCATTGTGATTTAAATTAATGGGAGATCCATACAAATCCTTAGAATCATTATCTTTAGCATATTTTTCAACAAAATTGTCACGTACTAAAGAAGTATGTCTTATTATATATGCATTGATTATTGGTCTTGATAACATGTCTGCAACTTTGTTATGTATGCCCCTACTACATTTTATTACCAAATGAAATTAGAAAATGCCTTGATTGTTGTAGATTTGTCTGAAATTGTGAATACTGTAATGGTTTAACAATCTATATGTATTATCATTTACTTTCCCAATAAGTAATGCTTCCATTTTTCCATGCATTGTACTAAAGCATACAATTCGTTATTATATGTTGTATAGTTAATTACTACTTGTATAAAGGCTTCAAAATGGTAACATATAGGCTTACATTGTTTCATCATGAATGTTCCCATGGCATATCCACCTACATCAATATATATCTCAAATGGTTGTTGCAAATATGGGAAAGCCAAAAATGGCTTCGAAATGGTAACATATAGGCTCACCTTGTTTCATCATGACTGCTCCCATGGCATATCCACCTACATCAGTATATATCTCAAATGGTTGTTGCAAATATGGGAAATCCAAAAACAGTACTATACTTAACTTCCTTTTCAATGTCTCAAAGGATTTATGTTGCTTTCCTCCCCATTGAAAGACTTGTCTCATAATTGTTAATGTGTGCAAAGGAGATGCTATATATGATAAATTAGCAATAAATTTCCTCCAATATTGTACTTCCCCTAGGAATATTCTTAATTATGTCACAGTACTTGGCTTGGAACAATTTAATATGACTTCCACCTTATAGGAATATACCTTCAATTGGTCGTCTCCTACAACATAACCCAAGTACACTCGATAGGTCTTTCCAAACTCACATTTGGACAAGTTTACATATAGTTTCTTCCGTTTCAATACATCAACTACTTTCTTAACATGAATTACATGATCCTTCCATTTACAACTAAAAACCAAAATGTCATCTAAGTATACAATGAAACAATTATCAACAAAGGTCTTGAAAACATCATTCATCACTCACATAAATGTTGTAGGAGCATTGCATAAACCGAATGGAATCACTAACCATTCAAATAACCATTAATTGGTATTTAAATTAGTTTTCCACATATCATTCTTTGCAATCCTAATATGATTGTAACTACTTTTCAAATCCAACTTAGAAAAATAGAAACCATTTTTCAATTGATCCAATAAGTCATCAATTCTAGGAAGAGGGTAATGATTCTTCATCCTGATATTGTTAAGTTCTTGGAATTCAACACAAACCCTCCACGTGTTGTATTTATTTTGAACAAATACAATGGAGATCCACATGGAGAATTACTTGGCCTTATGACTCCCTTGTCGATCAAATCCTAAACCTGCTTCTCGATCTCAGCATTCTCTATCACTGATGACCTGTACATACCAATGATATGAAAAGGAGAATATTGTTGCAAATAAATATCATGTTCAATCTCAATTTTGGGAGGAAACCCCTTAGTTTCATAAAACATGTCATCATAATTAGAATCGAGCTCCAAAAATGCATTCTTGTGACTTAGATCACAACCTACAAGGGCATTCTATACACCATTTTCTTTCAGTTTGATAGCGATAAGAACAAAATACTTACTAGCATTCACAAGTCTCTTCATTTGTCTTGCATTGACTAAATACATATCGTTCTTCATTTGGTGAGATATAATAATATATTCAACACGATCATTGAAAATATGATATTCATTTTCCTCATGGGGTCTTCACTTTGTGAAACCATGTCATAGCACCTTCATTCATGGGATATTAAAAAATACCCCTAATTTCACTAGATATTGATAATTACTTACAAAAATCATTTTCTTGAGCATCCCTCCCAATACATAGTTCCAATTAAAAACCCTTATTTTTACAATATTTTCCTTATTTTTACTAGAAACCCCGTCTTTATACCCCCCAATTCCTATAAACGCCCCATATGTTATTCCCTACCCTACCAATACCTACATTATATTGAGCTTATTTTTCATAATTAAAAACCCCCCCTTGAAGAATGAACATGATAAGATATTTCTCAACAAGGTGAATCCCCCATGATTTTCCTCATGATAAAATATAGCTTTTCTATTTTATATATATGGGCTACCCAAAACTATTATGCATATGTTGAGAGGGACAACATATAATACAACCTCATTACTAAACTTGGAAGTAATTGCAAATTTAAGTGTACATTGTCTAGTTACTTGCAATTGAGTTTCCTTTTCTGCCCATTCCAAATGGTAAGGCTTCACATTAGGTTTAGTACTTAATCCCAACTTCTTAACAATTAATTCAGAAACAAAATTTATTTGAGATCCACTATCAAATATAGTATCTACCTTTGTATGCTTCATTATGACCCTTATACAAAAAATCTCATTTCTTTTCTTATCATTATTTTCAAGCTTAGGATATTTAGTAGAAGAAATTGAGATAGAAGATGGTGTACCTTTAATTTCCATTGCAATGATATTCATCGCATCTCTTGAATAATACCCAAGGTCTTGTTGCAATGTAGAAATAGTATTTTCTTCCCCTTCTCTTGAAACTTATTTTGTAGTAACTCGGACTGCAATTTCTAGCACTTGGCCTCTACATGTCCTTTCTCACCGCAATGAGGACATGTAGGATTCTCCACCTCTTTCTTTACTATAACTTTATTCTTACCTTTCAACTGCTTCTGGAACTTACGTGGATTAATATACACATTCTCCATACCATGTTTACCTTTGATATATTCAAGATGAGTAGTTTGTACTAACACTTAATCAATATTAATAGGATTAAACATCAAAATAGTATGACTAAGATAAGAAGGAAAACCACCATTGTACTTAAAAAGAGTTATTACACATAAATCTCGTCATTGGCATGTGATGAGGCCCCAAACACAGTATTTTCCCTCAATCCCAAGTCATGAAGTAAAATACTAGTCAAGATATCAATCCTGCATATCAAAATCCAACACCGCTCCTGCCTTTTAGTCAATGAGCAATACCTTCTTCATCGTCGCCTATAATATTTTGGGATTGAGCGGTGGCACCGCTTTTTACTCTTGTACAAAGTATGGTTCTTCCCTGTCACCACTCTGTCATAGTGGGGAAGAAGTGGCACCCTTGGTAAAAAGTGAAAAAGAGAGGATTCCACGAAGCTTCTCGAAGGAAGGCTTCATGGCTACCTTATCCATACACCTGAGGACCACCTAGGCTCGAGATCCATCCTTTAGGGATCTCCTATCCACCTCACCCACCATTTTCTCAACCATCCCTATCCTCCCAAGGCCTATAAAATAAGGCTCATATCCATGGTTGAGAGGGAGAGATGTTATGCTGTTGCATTGACATTTTGGCCTAGATCAGTAGGGTGAGCATGCGAGGAGAAAGTTGGAGCTATTGGGGACAATATATTGGCACTATGAAGGAGCATATTGACACTAAGGAATAGGTTGTAAACTTCTTCTTGATTCATTAATGCAAAATTTGGTTCCTTTCCCATAAAGTATATTGTGTTAATATCATGTATTTTATTGTTAGATTCCTTAGTCACCAGCATAGAATAGTGGAACATTTTCTGGTGCTTTTTGATCTTGTGTCTTAGTTTCATGTGATCATGCAGGTACATCAGTGAAGAGCTATCATTGCAGAGAACAACTACACTATCCCATCAAAGACACTTATTCCAGATCTCCACCCATTCTAGGGAAAGTATTCAAATTCTATTGTGTACTATTTGTTCTAGATCCGAACCATTCAAACTAGAGGAACAACTCCTATCCGCATGAGGTGCATTTTTCCTAGCAACAAATATGGAGACTCTGCTAGGAAACATCTTCCTTGGTTTAACTCTTGTCTGAAATCCAAGCTCCAGTTTTTTGTAATCAGATCTACTACCTGATCTAGTGAGATCTTGGTTTGGTATCATCAAATCTATTTAGATCTGATTTATTCTACTTTATGTACTTTATACTCTTGTTAATTCATGATTTATATGATAGTTTTACAGTGATTAACTTTTTTTTTCCATTATTTTGTTTTTGACATGTACAGGACACCGCACATGCATAGTGGGAAGTAAGTAGTGTCGCCTCTTGTGTTTAGTGATCAGTAAGCGGTGCCACTGCCTGTACTCAATAATCAGGAAGCGATGCTCTCTTAGAACCGCTCTGCTAGTGACCCTCTAGAAGTGGTGCTAGGTAGGTATTTTCACACCTTTGTCATTTCAAAACTTGGCTGCTATCTTTTGATTTCTCAGTGTTTTTTGGCTTAATTTTGTATTGTTATATTCTCTTTGCATTCAAAGAAGAGTTTATGTTTCTTGAATTGAATTTTACATATTTTTTTTCTTTGCTTGAAACCTCCTTCTCCTTTCTGTAAATATTATTCATTGGAATTGGAAAATATACATTTCATTTTCATGTGTATGTTTTGGTTCCGGTTTGAGTTCTTTGGAATTTTAGTATCTTTCAAGTTGTGTGGATGCTTTTCATCTTTCTTTTTTGATTTATGAATGAGTAGGGTGTTGTATACATTCTCTTGCTTTTTGTTCATATATCTAAAAAGTAGTTAGTTATCAAAGTTTCATTTTGATATATACCTTTGAAAATCAAAGGGCTTCTTTGCTTTGTTTTATGCATTGTTAAGATGTGTTGTATCTTTGATTTGATTTGCACTTTTTGGACTATTATTGCAGAAAGATAGAGTTATAGCACTCTAGGAAAGAATTTTTCTTTTCCTTATTTCTTGTGTTCATGTTGGTTTGAAAAGAAAGGTCTTTCCCTACCTTAGGTAGCTTTCATCGAAAGAGAGATGTGCATTGTCATGTAGCTAGGATTTGCATTATTTTTACATTTTATGTCTACACCTCATGCATCTAATTAATAGCTCAAGATAAAATTAATGCTAATTTAGGTTTAAAATCATTTAGTATATGTGTCTAATTTAGTGACGTGTTTGGGCATCGTTAAGTGTGGCAGCTATTGTTTTATGCCTGCACTGCATCCGAGGGACTGTGTGGTTCTTCCACGTACCATCGGTATATCGAACGGCCTTTCATGTAGCCTTGAGGTATATCGAAAGGTACTTCACATACTCGATTGTATATCGGAAATACCCTTTTGTACGATTGTGCATTAGAAGGAACCACTATGGATTTGAGCTCCCACGTACCTTGAGTATATCGGGAGACTCTCTTAGGATTCATGTGACTAACTGAGTTAACCTTTTGGTCATCTTGGCATCACAATACACCAAGAACATCACTTGGGGATATTACTATGCATGTACCGTTTAGGTATTCGGGTATTCAGGTGAGGGACAGTTGGTCATCCTCACTGCATTTTACTATTGGACCCTGCGGTATATAGCAAGCTATGAAGCCTTGATAATCCCGTGAGGATCCTCACTTTTGAAACCTTTCCATCGCACAGTTTTCTTGTGGATTTTTATACTTGAGTAGTGTTTGTTTTGTGTGGTACTTTAGATATTCTTAGAGAAATCATATATGGGAGACCCCCCTGGGACTACCAACAAAAGGACCCCTTTTTAAGGTATGTCTTTTGTTCCTCCTTCTAGTGAGAATGTTGGTCCTCCCTTCATGGACACTTTGAGTCTTCCCGAATTAACTATAGGATTACCTGTATGGTTATTCTCCAATCCTGTAATACCAAATGCACCCCTTGTGTTAGATCATGTTCCTTTACCACATGAGCATCATCCTCATGTTAATCCTTCTCCTTCTTTGTTCAATGTTGAATTGGCTTCCCTTTATTCCTCTTCACCTGTTGACAACTACGATGTTAGTAAATGGGCAGGTAAGAAGACGACAAAAAGGAAAGCTATGAAGACGAAAACTAAGCAGAAGGTCACAACTCCAACCTCTGATCATCATGTTGGGAGTCAAACAACCACTACTCATCATGCTGGGAGTATTGATGTACCTTTTTCGGAAATGCGTAAGCCCAAATTCCCTTGCAGTCTTTGTAAGGGTGATCACCTTCTCAAGGATTGCCTTGATCTTTCCCTTGTGTCAGAAGTCTGGTCTAAACAACATGTGTCATCAGTCTTTGATCGCCATGTCGATGATGCCCCATCAAAAAGTGACTCTGTTTTTAAGAGTCGAAAAGGAAAAGTCAAGTATCCTTTTGTGTTATGTAAGTATATGCATCGTACTTACCTGTGTCCTCATATGGATGAAGCTTCAAAGTTGTTGGAAGATGTTACTATTCCCCGGGAATGGCTTCCAACTGATTATCGTAAGTTATCACTTGACATCTAATTGGTTGATAAAGTGGTTGATCCAGTTCCATCCTTAGTTGATCCCACTCTTCCTTTGGAGAGTGAAGTTAAAGTAGTCAATTTGATTTCATCTCCACCCGATCCCACTCTTTCATCTGAGACTGTTAAGACTGAAGTAGTCGCTTTGACCAAATATTTGTCTTGTTCTTCTCTTCAAGTAGAGAGTGAAATAAATCCTGCTAAAGTTTATATGCTTCATTCTGATTATTATTGACAAAAGAATTTTTTTTTCTGTTTTGACATAACCCTCTCCAAGTAATGAGGTTATTTACTTTGATAGGAGTAAACTAATAGAATCTCGTCTTCATTCAAGTGTTCCTTTCTAGATAGTTGTGAACGTTATCGCTAGACGGATGCTTTGCACTATTATTGATGAAGGGGCTTCTGTTATCATTATATCCTTAACTGCTTGGAAATATTTAGGTTCTCCTCAGCTTGTGCCAGCCACAGATCATATACTATCTTTTAGTCGAATACCTACTACAGCTTTAGGTATCCTTCCTCATTTTCCTATTACATTAGGAGGGAAAACTATCTGTATTGATGTTATGGTGGTCCAAGGTCCTTTAGATTTCAATCTGCTCCTTGGATGCGATTATGTTTACTCCATGAAGGTTATAGTGTCCACACTCTTTAGAGTTAAGCATTTTCCCCATGATGGGAATATTGTGACCATTGATCAGCTTTCCTTTATTACACCTGAAAATTGCATCACTCCTAGTAATCACACTGCCTTGAATGTGCCTCATGTTCTTGTGATTCCTTCCCCTTCTTCTAGTTAGCTTATTCCTATCATAGGTAAAATGGGGGGCATGGATCCAGCCTTTGGAGATCATACTAGAGTTAAGCCACTATATTTTATGTAATGGGGGCAACCTACCAACCTCTGGATATCATGTTGCGTAGGAGCAGGTTTGCAAGCATAGTTCTTTTTCTTTGTTAAGCACATTAAAAAATGAAACAGGTTTGGGAGTATACTTCTTTTTATGTGTCAAGCTCGTTAAAAAATGAAACAGATACGTATGAGCATAGTTCTTTTTCTGTTTCAAGATTGTTAAAAAATGAAACATATGTCCTCAAGCACAGTTATTTTCTGTTTCAAGCTTCCATAAAAATGAAACAGATGTCTATGAGCAAAGTTCTTATTCTGTGTCAAGCTCGTTAAAAAATGAAACAGGCTAGTGAGCAAAGTTCTTATTCTGTGTCAAGATTGTTAAAAAATGAAACAGGTTGTTGAGCATAGTTCTTATTATGTGTCAAGTTCTTTCAAAAATTACTAAGTCATACTAAAAAGGACTTTTTGGAGTTTCCTTCCATATTCATTTAGATTCTCTAAACATGAACGATACCAAGTTAACTTTCATTGGACTCATTACACTAAACACTGAGAGACCCTCTTTTGGGAACGAACCCCTCCTTTCTCAGGTTCGTAAAAAATATGATTTTGGACTTGTCCAAAGGGCGAGCTATAACGAGTGTTTGTTACCCTCTTTGAACTCGTAAAAAACAAAAGAGGCACTCATCAATCATGATGTTGAAATTAAGTGAAGGGCATCTATAACCAGGAATATTTCACCTTCTGCGGACAGAAGTTGTTCCTCTGGTTTGAATGGTTGAGATCCAGAACAAATGAGTGAATGAAAAAGGATGAATACCTTCCTTGGATGTCGTAGACACTTGGAATGTTGCTTCAATAGTGAGCTTGTGTACCTACAAATAGATCAAACATGCAAACACATTAAAGCTACCAAAAAATCATCTACTTATCCATGTTAGTGACTAAGGAATCTAACAACATGTACATGCAAAATCAAAACAACAGTAATGTGGGACGGAAATCAGCTTTACATTAAAGATGTATGGAGAAGTTTACAACCAATGAAGCCTTAGTGTCGACAAGCATCTCTACGAGACAAGCACTTCATCCCCATAAGCTCCCACTTTGCTCTCTATGCTCTCCGATGGCTTGGGCCAAGTGGTCAATCCAACAACATAACAATACCTCTATAGTTCTCCCCCTCAACCATGGACATGAGCTTGTATTTATAAGGCTCAATGGATAGGAATGGTTGAGAGATTTATGGATGAGGTGGACTCTACGATCCTATGATGGGGGATCTCGAGCTCAACTGAACCACAATGATAGGGATAAGGGAGGACACGAGGCTCATGATCTAGAAGCCTTGAGAAACTTCTCTTTTTCCCATTTTACCTAAGGTACCGCTTTTCTTCTCTTATGATAGAGCGGTTTACATGAGAAACGCTTATGGACCAAAGGCCACAGGTGGTAGCACCGCTTATGGAAAATAGGAAGAAGGTCGTGTGAGCAAGGTACCGCTCATGGTTCACAGGGAAAGCATGGTGCTGAATTCTTTCATGTAGAATTGACAAACAACATGGGTTTCCACTCTAAGTGCTGGGATTAAGTGAAAACATGCAAGTCAAAGGTCTTATCACATGGTGGTGATAGAATTTGGGTATAACAGAATGCCCCCCAAAGTGTGAGTCTTATAGGGATACAATAAATGAGAGCTTTGAGAGAACAAGTTGTCGCTTCTAGGTGAAGATGTCAGCTCGATCGGAGCATGTCGTCAAGTAGGCATCTATAGTAC
The DNA here is from genome assembly GCA_001517045.1 of Pseudotsuga menziesii. Lineage (NCBI taxonomy): Eukaryota > Viridiplantae > Streptophyta > Pinopsida > Pinales > Pinaceae > Pseudotsuga > Pseudotsuga menziesii. The sequence continues at coordinate 332,760 of LPNX010323933.1, read as the reverse complement.
ATCAATATTTTTGAATCATAGACACAAGTAACCAACTCATGGCTGCAGGCCAATACAAGGTAGATCCATGGGAGAAATAAACAAGCATGGCTACTAGAATACAACGTAGATCCATGTAATAGAGGAAATAAACTTGGACACAGCTACCAGACATACAACGTAGATCTATGTCATATAGATGCAGATTTGAGCATAGCCATGACCATACAAATGTGGATCCATGCTAGATATACAAAACTCCATCGCAACCTAGGGAAAAGCAATGAGTGCTTTAAACAAATACCCATGGTCTTCATCTCGTCTTCCACAAAGTACGATTCTATCCATGTGATTAAAATGATCTGAAGTCAAACATGGCACAAACCACTTGATTACCAGTTAATGATGTGAACTGTTAACAAGTGCGAGGGAGATCACCATTGATGTCAATGATTCCCAAGGTACCCTAGTACAATCTACTAAGTGTGAATAGATGTCCTGATGTCGAACACCCAATCAATTCTATCGATCAAAGGTTGATTATGTGAACCTATGTTGAGAGCGAGAGAATTTGTCATTATGGCATATAGATCTCAAGGTACTAATTTTTTGTTTCTAAGACTATTTCTCGGATGATGAGATGATGTCAACAGGAATAGTCTTATCGAAGGAGGGCCATGATGAGTCCCACATCGATGACACGAAACTCGGAACATAGTTCTGAAATGATCTAAATGTAGTAACCATAGGACTGACTCAAAAGTACTGACACGGAGACCATTTTGACTGCAGAGAAAAAACTTCTTCAAATTCCCTTTGAACATCAGGCAACACGACAAAAGAATTGGCAGCATGACTAAAAGGGACAAACACACAGTGCGACAGTGGGTAATGCATTCTTTTGAAAGACTCAAAGGAGTGGCATGACTCATGAGAGTGGATCGTCACGGAGATCAGCTAAATACCCAATTGACTGAAATGAGATGCAGACAAGTGCCATGTTCAAAGGTAATGATAAACTACTGCCATTTATTTGCAAAAATGATTCCCTTCCCATTTTCCCCATCATGATTGATGAGTGCCTCTTTTCGTTTTTATGAGTTCAAAGAGTGTAAAAAACACTCAGTATAACTTGTCCAAAGACAAGTCCAAACTCATATGTTTTACGAACTTGAAAGAGGAGAGGTTCGTTCCCAAAAGTGGGTCTCTCAATGTTTAATTTTACGAGTCCATTGAAAGAAAACTTGGTATCGTTCATGTTTAGAGAGTCTGAACGACCACAGAAGAAGACTCCAAAGGGTCCTTTTTTGTATGATTTAGTCCCTAAGTCCCGAAAAAGTATAAAATCATACCTTAGAGAACTCTTCCAGTCATGGTTGGCTGGATTGTTCCTTTTTCGTAAATAGTCTATCCGAACCGAAAAAGATATAACCTACCATCGGAGAGACAACTCTTCAAATTCTTTAACGAGCATGAAGAAGACAAGATTGCTTGACAATATTTTCGTATTTAAGGAGCCTGAAAAGAGTTTAAAGAAGACTCCATTAGGTCTCTTTTCATTATGAGAGATTTTACGAGTCTGAAAAGAATCGAAAACGGACTCGGACCTTTGATACTGGGTTTCGAGAGTGTTATCAAAGTGTCATGATAAATGCTCAATGACTTTTTCTGTTTTATGGTAGTACAAAAAAGTCGAAAAATGAATTCCCAAGACTTTACTGCTACTGTTCTTCTATCCTGCAACGACTCAAAACAAGTGTTAAATGCACCAATAACTAACATTAAGGGATTACAACTGATAAATTTTGAATAATAAGCAATTTTAAATCAAAACTATAGCATGTCAAACCCAAAAATGTGTATAAAAGTCATGTAAATAGTGAAAAATCAAATCATTTTACTATTTACCCATAGTGGATAGCATTTGGAGCACTTTCCTAGTCAGATCTTCAATTGCTGATATCAGGAGTTTCCATCGTCCGATTCAAGCACCGTCAGTTCCAAGTAATAGTTCAAACCCTACTATTCATTTTCATAGTCTCAATTTTGATTTTGGATGGTGTTTTGGGATTCTATGGCAATCCCTAAAATCATGGCAGTAGGCATCACGCTTATCCCTTGTAGGATACGCGGTACCTTGCTAGAACCACACCGAAAACAAAGTGCACAGGCGATGCCACCACCTGTCTTCAACGGCACATAGGAGGTGCTAGCCGTGAAGATGTAAAAATATTGACACATGCAAAACTAGATCATTTCTTTTGATTTAAATGATTAAGAATGATTCTAATGGGTCTTGTGATTGTTTTTGGCAGGCTCTTGCTGATAAAAAATGGTGATATGGAAGGAAATACAACATGATAACGATGACACTTTCACCAAAAGCAATGCAAGTTTCATAGCCGCATTATGAGACCGTGGACTCCTAAAATTCTTTCGGACTCCTAGTATGGTATCAAATGAGTGGTTTCTTGAGCATATGCTCCTGATGTGGAATACAAAGATTTTTTTTTTAGGTTGGGGCTTGTTATACCAAAATCCTGTCACCATCATGTGATAAGACCTTTGACATACCTACTTGCCCTGAATCCCAACACTTGGAGTGGAAACCCATGCTAATTGTCAATCTTTCATGAAAATTCCCAGCACCACTCTTTCCCTATTGTCCAGGAGTGGTACCTTGTTCACACCTCCTATCCCTTGTTGTCCACAAGCGGTGCCACCACTTATGGCCCTTAGTCCATAAGTGTTTCTTACCAGAACCACTCTGTCATTGAAGGAGAAACACAGTACCCTAGGTAAAAAGGGAAAAATAGAAGTTTCTCAAGGCTTCTAGATCATGAGCCTCGTGTCTTCCCTTTTCCCTATCATTGTGGGTCATTTCAGCTCGATATCCCTCATCCTAGGATCTTAGAAGCCACCTCATCCACTAATCTCTCAACTATCCCTATCCATTGAGGCTTATAAATACAAGCTCATATTCATGGTTGAGGGGGAGAACTCTTAAGGTATTGTTATCTATTGGATTGATTACTTGGCCCAAGCCATTGGAGAGCATAGAGAGCTAGAGTTGGAGCTTATGGGGATGAGAGTGCTTGGTTTCATGGAGATGCATGTCAACACTAAGGCTTGGTTGCAAACTTCTCCATTTTTATCTTAATGCAAGTTTATTTCTATCCCACATTATTGTTGTTGTTTGATTTCACATGTATGTTGGTAGATTCCTTAGTCACTAACATGGATCAGTAGATTATATTCTGGCAGCTTTGATGTGTTTTCATGTTTAAGTTGATTGCAGGTACACAGCGTTACTATCAAAGCATCACATTCCAGGTATCTACGTCGTCCAAGGAGGGTCTTAAACCTCTGTCCTTCATTTGTTCTGGATCTGAACCATTCAGACCAGTGGAACACCTTACTCTCTACAGAAGGTGAAATATTCCAGCTAACAAATCTGGTGACTCCACCGAGAAATAGATATCTGTATCAGTTGTTCTAATCTTCCTCAGTTCTCAACTCTTGTCTGAATCCAGGCTCTTTATCCAACTCTCTTCAGTCAGATCTACTTTCTAACTTAGTCAATTTGGGTTTGAAACTTCCAGATCTATTCATATTTGAGTCATTTCGACCTTTTATGCTCTGTTTCCATACTCAATCTAGCAGTTTTTGCCTTGATCTAGTCCTTTTCTGACTTGATCTATCATTATCTTTGTGCTTTGGTCTTCTACAGGGAACTGTGCCTATGCAGTGTATGAGGAGCGGTGCCACTGCCTGAACAAAGTGGGTAGCATGCGGTGCCATCGCCGATATCCTACTGGCGAGAAGCGGTGCTGGGATAGAACCACCCTGTCAACACCTAAGAAGCATAGTGCCAGGTAGGCATCATTCCAAGGCCCTTTTTCCTCATTTTTTTTGTAAAAATTTGAGTTGTGTTTCTTTCACTCCTGCACTGTTAGGCTTGTGTGACAGAATTTGATGCTTGTGGCTTGAAACTTTTATGGTTTAAAATTGGTTTGATTCAGAAATTCAAAAGCTAGATTAGGATTTTTTATTGTTCATCTGCTCCTATGCTTGTTGGTTGTGTTTGAAAAAGGATTTCTTGTTTTCTGAAAAGCTTAGGGTGTTAGTAAGATCTCTTTTCATTTATGTTATATAGACTAGCAGAAGAACACTAGATTAGATTCTAGGTTTCATTTCTTGTTTGCATAGTAAACTTCTTTTTCCTTCCTTTAAAAAAAAAGAAATTTTTTGACTGAGACTAGGTTATCATCATTGAGCGTTGGACATTAGTTCTTTGATTGGCTTTACGAGCTTTTAGGATCTTCATGTTCTTTCGTCTCTTATGCATTTAAAACTATCTCAATCAAAATAAAAAAATATGGTAGTTTTAAGTTAGATTTGCTTATGTTTTGAGAAAATTGAAAAAATAGAGTGCATCTGCATATAGTGTGCTTTTTGTTTTTCTTTTAGGAAAAGAGATTCTTCCCCTTCTTATTGCTTTCGGAAAAGAGAAATCAGTTTGGAAAGGTACTGCTTGTCTTTGATTTTGTGTTCAAGAATATTGTTTGGAAGTGTTCTTTGGCTTTGAAACAAAACAAAATACTCTCTTTCCCTCCCATAAGTAGGCATACTGAATGGTAAAGTGAAATATTTGCACAAGCATACTGCATGGTTTTACTTTTCTATCAAAACATCATGCATTCACCTAACTGTCCACTTTAAAATTAATGGTAGTTATAGGCTAAAATTTACGTAGCAATTGGAGTGATAGGTTAGAGATGTGTTCGGGCATCGTTAAGTGTAGGAGCTGTCGTTATTTGTCCACATTACATCCTAGGACTCGCACGGTTCTTCCACGTACCCTTGAGGTATATAGAAAGGTACTTCAGGTACTCGATTGTATATCGGAAGGACCCTCGTGTACAGTTATGCATTAGACATCACTACTACCGATTCGAGCTCCCACGTACCTTGAGTATATCGGGAGACCCCGCTAGGATACCCTATCCATATGAGAAAAGCCCTTTGGCCATATTGCTTGGAGCCATACACCAAAAACAACATTCAGGGAGATTACTACGCATGTACCCTCAAGGTATATCATGAGTGGCACCTTCTTGACAATTCTGGTGAGAGACTTGACTTTTTGAAATCCTCCTATCATTTTAAGTGTGCTTGTTTTGACCTATAGCTTGTGTAGGGAAATGTTTTTGGTGTGTTTTCTATATTTTCAAACCCTAGGTTAGATAGGAACTACACAAACTGGCTGAGTTAAGACAGTCCATAAGATTATGGGACTTGCCACTCGATTTTACTCCTGGTTCAGGAAAAAATCCAATGGAAGCTATCGATCAAGGAGCTGCTACTACCTCCCAAGTGGGAGATAATGTGGTTGCAGAAAGTGGATTACCATATTATTCACACTCGCCTCCCTTGGTACAACAACCTTCTCAGGGAAATACCTCATTCCATTCTCCCACAGAAGGTCATGTTAACAATACAACCCATCCAAATTATGGTCCCAGTGCTCCATTTTGGGATACCTCTATAGGACAAGCTATTGCCTCATTTGGAACCCGTTTAAACTCTTCTGAAGATGAAGAAGAACATAGGCAATATGATGCTGACATTATCCGTGCATAGGAGATTAACAAGCAAATAGATGAACTATTAGACCCGATACCATCACGTTCCACATTTGTTCCTGTGGGATATCGTTCACTTGCCGATTCTATGAGACCCATTGAGCTGATTATAGATCGTGTAGTAACACCAAAAAACCCAAGTCAAATTACCATCCCTATCACCTCTCATGTTATGTCTGTTCCTAATCCTCCTAGGTCTTCTGCACCTGGGGCCCAACCTTCAGTTCTCGTTTCGTCAGTACCTTCTAGTGCCGGGGCGCAACCCCTGGCACGACCTACATTATTTAGCACCGGAATTGTACCTAGTCAAGGGAAAACCTCTAACATAGAACCATCTATATTTTATGTCCCTCCCACCAATACTGATGTGGTTAATCCCCCATACAGTTCAGGTCAGCCCTTTGGGGCACAACCTGTAGCCATTCAAACTTCTGGAGGTTATGGTTATCAAATACCTGTAGGTAATCATCCACCCAATCCTACAGGAATGCCTGATGCTAGAATTCCATACCCTAGTAACACTTTTATGCCATGGGGGCAACCCAACTAGTCTTACATGCTAGCTATGGGAGGGATACCTATACATACTGTGGGAGGTGCCAGAGGACCGCCTTATGGAAGTCCTCCCCTTAAGGGGCCTAATGGTCCCGGAGGATCTAGAAACTTTCCTCCTTATGGTCCTAGTGGTCCTAGTGGTCTTGGGGGGCCTGGTGACTTTCCTCCTTATGGCTCTAGAGGGTCTGGTGGCCCTTCGCCTAGTGGTTCCAGAGGCTCTGGAGGGTATGGTGGTTCGCCTCTTGGTGGTCCTAGTGGTCCTGGTGATTTTGGTGGTCCCAGTGGCCCTGGTGGTCATCCTATGGGAGGCCCTAGTGGTCCTAGTGGTCATGATACCAGAAATCAACCCCCTATGCGTGGATTTTCTGTTAGTTCTTTGTCACAGCAACCTGTTTTTCAGTCAACTTATGGTCCTACTGGTAATTATATTCCATATCAATATTACTAGTATGTGCAACCCATCCGACAGTTACCTTTCCTAGCAACTTTGAACTTGCTTGAATTGTCCAACTTGATTAATGACCCCACTCGACACAATCCCTCGTGGCCTCCCATTCCGGTAAAGTTACCATCGGATATTCCGAAATTCGATGGGAAGCAGGGAGACGATTTGAAGAACCATGTTATGACATTCCATTTGTGGTGTTCTTCAAAATCCCTCATGGATGACTCTATTCGGTTACGAATCTTTCAATGAACTTTGACTAGTACAGCCGCGAAGTGGTACATTGAACTCCCACAACATTCATTTGTGGATTTTGGCTCGTTGGAAATCATGTTTCTTACACACTTTCATATCCCTATTCATTATGAAACAGGAATTGATATTTTAAATTCTCTATGACAGAACACCTCCACCCACATATCCGATCACATTCATGAGTGGAGAAGGTGGAGAAGGCTTTTTAAGGCCCCTATTCCAGATCAGTTATTAGCTGATTGGTTTACCAAATCCTTATTTCCTCATATTTATCGAGATGTGGCTATGGGTGGTGCCATTACTGAAGAGTAGGCTATTAGTTGGGCTCAGTACCTAGACTTGGTTTATTCCCAGTCTAGAACTCTTTATGACCTGATTCCTCAAGATCCTCGCCCCAGCACTGATCCCGCCAAGTCACCAGCAAAAATACCTGTTGATGGGATTGTTGGTTCAATCTAGTCCCTGTCTGTAGTGAAACCTGCCAAGCAACCCCAAACTGCCACCCCTACTCCTTCGAATCCTAATGTTTCTGTCGAGGTCAACTCTATTCAAAGTACTCAAACCTCGAGTAATAATAAAAAGAAAGGTAAAAATAGAAATTAAAAACCTGGAAACCAACAGGAGACTCCAAGACCAACCAACAGTGATAATGAGAAAAAGGAAAAGGAAGGAAAAATATCCCTATCTGCTATGCGGGGGTGACCATTTTTCAAAGGAGTGTCCTCATCGAGATGAAATCTCCCAGTTTCTGAAGTCCAATCCCACACCTACAGTACTTACGGATCCTTTTCCTTTTCAACAACAACTGATAGACCACATGTCTAATCAGGGAAACTCTAGTTCGTTAGAGGAAATTCGTATGATGTCTTCAGATACCATCAATCTGCAAACTCAAAGTCAGAATTATGACAAACCCACAGATAAGAAAGAAGACCATTCTTCTTCAAGGAAAAATCCCTTCACTAGTTCTTCGGAATCCTCGTCTACTGTCCCCTTAGCTATTGAGAAGCTTACTCTCGACATGATTTTGTGCCCACCTAAGAGTACTCTTTGAAAGGTTGTATTTAATCCCAATGCTGAAGCTGATCAATTTTATAATGTGGTTGGAAATCTTGCTCAAGCACCTTGTGATATGTCTACCTTAGAATTACTCCAAAGTTTTCCTACACAGCGCAAAAACTTGTTGACAGCATTAGGAGCTTTATACCTGAATAACACTAACTTGATTCATTTCAATGTTGAGAACTATAAGCCTAGATTACTACATAAAGCTGCTTTTCAGATCATTACGAAAGTAGTGGGAAATAAATTTTTTCGAACAGTACTAGATGAAGGAGCTTTGACCTCGGTTTTGTATCTGACTTGTTGGAAGGCTCTCGGCTCTCCTGAGCTTGTAACATCACCTACGACCCTCAAGTCCTTTGACGGATGGGGCTTCCAACCCCATGGTCTCATATCAGCCCTAGCGATCGAGTTGGGGGGAAAAACTATTTCCATTCAAGTAGAAGTGGTAGATGCCCCTTTAGATTACAACCTCCTTCTAGAAAGAAATTGGTAATTCTATGCCATGACTGTTGTCGCCTCAACAGTATTTCAAACAGTCCAATTTCCGCATCTAGGGAGAATTGTTACTATTGATCAACTTGATTTCTATATGCCAGATGTTACTACCTCCATGGCTAATAACATCCCCATGTTAGGCCAGTCCCCTCCTCCTTACCAGTCGATTGGGGTAGGCATCTTGAAGGATTCATCCCTTATGGAGATTTTTCCATCCACTCCTCCTAGCATGGATACCGCAATAGTCCATATGATTGCCTCATTTGATTATGAGCCTAAGGGTAAAAATTTGTTGAATCCACCTTGTTGAGTCCACACGAAGCTATGTATGACAACATTCAAACCTTTTCCGATGATCACACAGATGATATTCATCTCGTGGCTTTGAATCCTTACCATTTACCGTACTGGTTAGAACCTTCTCTTCCTATTTTAGATTATCTCTCTGAGACTTTTCCTTCCAATGAGTCCATTATAGATATCATGAATATGGATGAGCCCATTTGAGAGGATCACCATCATAGATCCATGTTCCTCCCCAACACCTGTTCGGTTAGCCATGATTTTACATCCTTGTTTCCTACTGATATTGTCAATGCACCCCAAACTCCTATATTGTTGCAAGATACAGATTCTGAAGGAAACCTTCGCAAAATTACTTAGATGAATCCGATTGACATATCATCTAAGCCTGATACTATCGAGCATGTTCATGTTGGGCAGAACTACTCGACAGACAAATCTGAAGCATAGAGGGCACTTTTTAAAGAATTCCATGATATTTTTGCCTGGTCCTATGAAGAGATGTCGGGGATTGACCCATCCATTGTGGTCGATGAGATTAAAACCTATCCCATGGCTAAACCTGTTAGGCAAAAATTAAGGCAAGTCCATCCTCGGAAGGTCGCAACTATTAAAGCTAAAATTGAGGAACTTCTCAAATCTGGGTTTATTTATCCTGTACCCCTAATAGAATGGGTATCGGACGTTGTCCCTGTCAATAAAAAGCAGGGCACCATTAGAGTCTATATATTTATGGATTTAAATAAATCTTGTCCCAAGGACAACTTTCCTACCCCGTATATCGATCAGATTATCGACAACTGTGCTGGAAGTGTCATCTTTTCATTCATGGATGGCTTCTCTGGCTATAATGAGATTGAGATATTACCCTTCGATCAGCATAAGACGAAATTCATTTTCCCATGGGGAACCTTTGCATATAAGAAGTTACCTTTTGGCTTGAAAAATGCTGGAGCCATGTTCCAGTGTGCGATGTCCTATGTGTTTCACGATATTAAACATATTGTTGAATCGTACCTTGACGACCTCCCTGCTCATTCACAACAACGGGAGGACCACCTTGGTCATCTTGGAGACATATTCCTGAGATGTTGTCATTATAATATACAACTCAATCCACATAAATGTGTTTTTTGCATTGAGACAGGATGTCTATTAGGCTTTGTGGTATCCAAGGATGGCAACCAGATCGATCCTTTGAATATTTCCACTATTTTATATCTACCAACCCCAAATAATCTCCTCGAACTCCAAAGTTTGCAAGGGAAGGCAAACTTTCTTTGCTGTTTCGTGTGCAATTTCGTAGAGAAAACGCACGGTTATATGCGTCTCCTCAAGAAGAACACTCCTTTATTTTGGGATGACCAGGCCCAACGCGCCTTTGATAATATTAAGCATGCTTTGACTCATTCACCCATGATACACCCCATATATTATTCAAAGGAATTTCTCTTATATATTGCTTCCTCCGCTACTACCATCGCCATGGTTTTAGTGCAGGAAAATCTCCACGGTCATGAGAACATGATTTATTATGCCAGTAAGAATCTCATGGATTCTGAAACTCACTATTCACGTGTGGAAAATTTAGCATTGGCCATGGTCATTGATATACAAAAGTTTTGTCACTACATTCTACTCCGCAATACCACCGTATTGGAAGACCAGAACCCGATGTATTACATCCTGACTCGCCAGGTGCTTAGGGGCAAGTAATCCCATTGGATAGTCATACTTCAGGAGTTTGATCTGGAATTTGCCAAAGCCACATCAAAGAAATCCCTGGTCTTTGTCGAGATTATGTGTGATCTTCCTTGTGCTTCGATGGAATCTGAGCCTAGTGATTCATTTCCGGATGAATTCCTGTTCTTGATTAGCACTATCGATCCTTGGTATGGAGATTTACTTATTTATCTCCAAACACAACGATTTCAGCTACATTTATCCCGCGATGATCGTCGCCGTATCCGTCACCATGCGAAGTACTATCTCATCCTGAATGAAACCTTGTATAGACGTGGGAATGACTCTATTCTTCGGCGATGCCTCACCCATGAGTAGGCTGAAGATGTGTTAAATGATTTCCACTTTGGAGCATGTGGCGGTCATTTATCTGGGATGGCTACAACCCAAAAAATCCTTCGCGCTGGCTATTTCTGGCCTTCTATCTTCAAAGACTATCATGAGGATGTTAAGAAATGCCCACCTTGTCAACACTTTATCCTAAAAAGCACACCCATCCTGCTCCTCTATACCTCGTCATTGCCATTGGCCCATTCACCAAATGGGGGATTGACTTCATGCATTGTAAGCCTACCTCAGTTGGGGGGCATGGTTACATCATCGTAGCCGTTGATTATTTCACAAAATGGGCTGAGGCCATGCCTACATATGCAGAAGATGGTAAGATTGCTACTCTCTTCTTGTTCAATCGTATCATAGCTAGATTTGGAGTTTCGCAGTTGATCATTACTGATCACGGATCCCATTTCCATAATCAAATGATGGAGGAACTGAGTGCCAAGCTAGGTTTTCACCATGAAAACTCTACGCCATATTATCCACGAGCTAATGGTCAGGTAGAGGCCATTAACAAAGTTTTGAAAACTATGCTTTGTTGGATGGTTGGAGATCATAAATTGAACTAGCACCACATTCTTTTCTCCACACTGTGGGATTATCAGACTTCTATGAAAATAGCCACTGGTTTCACACTCTTCCTGCTTGTCTATGGACTTGAAGTTGTCTTACTGATTCAATGTTAGATTCCATCCTTACAACTTGTTGTCAAACTTCTCCCAGATACTTCCGCGAAGGAATAAATATTTTTGTACTTGAGTAACCTTGACGAGACTCAGAGAGATGCTTCCTTGGCTAATGAGGCACATAAGAAATGCATCAAGGTGCAGTATGATAAACCCATCCAACCTCGTGTCTTTAACAAGGGTGACCTAGTCTTGACTTATGATAAAATATATGAAAAACTAGGGAAGGGTAAGTTCAAGTCCATGTGGTATGGGCCTTTCATTATTTCTAAGGTGTTAGAGAAATGAGCTTATGAGCTCGCTGATTATGATGGAATCCCTTTGGGGCAACCTCGCAATTGGTTGTACCTGAAAAGGTACTATGCCTTGGCCTTTTTTGGATAGTATCTTGTATATATATATATTGATTAACTTTCAGTGTGCTTTTAGTATTTTCAAGATCGTTTTGAGTTTAGTGTCCACATATTTTTATACCATGTTTTGGTCATGTAGATGGATTTCTACAGCTTCGTTGACGGTGCTTGCTGCCACACCTTGAATCTCGCTTCGGTTGCTTGGGTCCTCTATTCCCCAGCTAAAGATTTGGTTAGTTCAGGAATGATTTGTATAGGTCCCGCTACTAATAACATCACCGAATATGAAGCAGTCATTGGTCTTCTAACTGAAGCTATTGTTATAGCTCAAAATGACACATCTCTTCCTATGACCACTTTGTTGGAGTAGGGTCCCGCAGCTACAGAAGAAGCTGCTAGTTTTGGTGGAAAGATAAGTTTTGGCAGAAAGATAAGTTTTGGCGAAAAGAAGATAAGACAGAGCTATGACGCCGTAGCACGGTTCCAGCTGTAGAGCAGAGCCGGAAACCATGACTTTTTGAGATACAAAAGTCAAAGAAAGGCAACGGTACCTGAGCGACCGAGAAGGGAGAGCTCACCCACTGCATTGAAGGCAGCGGTGGAAGACAGGAGGGCTCAGCGACCCTCATAAAGAAGAAGGAGCAATGAGGCTCAAGCATTGAAGACGAAGGACAGAAAAGTGAAGCAATGCATAGTACCCATGATCAGTGCCGGAAAGCACGGAAGACTGCAGAGAGCTGTGGTGTGATGGGAAGCGGCTACCTCAAGGACACAGAGGACCGACTGTCACTAATTAGGGTTTGGGTTACTGTTGGGACAAGCCCACAGTGTTGTAAAAGCAAGACCTTCGGGCTACCTATATAAGAATATATTTTGTATTGTAAAAGGGTTGGTCAGTTGGTTAGATAGTGAGACAGTCGTGATTGAAATAGGAAATAAGGATAAGTAGACTGTTGTAAAAGCCGAGCTCTGGTTCTGGACTTAGCTGTAGCAATCTTACTGAAACTAGTAGCTGGCTTATAGAGTATGCATGTAACAATCCGCAGGGATCGACTGAGAGGGAAGAGTATGTTGTAAGAGTGACAACCTAAAGGTAGAGAAGAAGGATCTAGAGAGAAGATCTCAAGCTGCATGTGAGGTGCAGCAGAACTGTGTTTTCCTTCCCTTAAGCTATCATAGAGAAGCACAGTTCTGTGGACGTAACTCCCATCCTGGGGGCGAACCACGTTAAAATTCCGTGTTCTGTGATTGATTTGCATATTGTGTTTATTTGCTGCATCCATCCGTTATGTTATGCACTTTGTTTACAGTTAATGTATGAATGAGTTGTTTAGTTACAACACTATAGGAAGATATATATAAGTTGAAATCCTTGGCACGTCGTACAAGGACTTATTTATGCTTGCCTTAGATAGTTAATTAATCACAGTAAGACAGTCTGGGTATCAGGTCTTGCGTGTCGACACAAACAACGCTAAGTGCACTAAGCCGCGGGAGGAGGGTATCGCAAGATGGCGATACCGCACCGGCAGAGGAGCTGCGGTGCACGATACCATAGGTGGAGAACTTAGTGTTGAGCAGGATTTACGTGTCATGCGGGGTGCGGCGATGCGGTGAGATTGGGACTATTGTGAGAGGGAAGAAGTCGTGCGATGGGGGAATAATCCGCACGACGTGCGCAAGGGTAAAGACACCGCGGCTAGAAGGGCTACGAGTGGGGAGAAGATCGCGCATCGCGAGTGAAAGATCGTGCGGCGCACAGGAAAGAGATCTCGCAGCTAGGAGAGCTGTGAGCCACCAGTAGGATTGCCACGGAACCTAGTCCAAGATGCTTGAGTCCTTGGCCAACCCATTAGAATCACTTCGGGTGAGACTTCAGGCTACTGTGCGGTCTGTCACCGAAAGGGCCAGTGAGCTAGGGGTGTTGTTGGTTGATTATAGTAAACCCGGGTCTGCCCATGCAATCAACAAATGGCTCCGTTGCTGGGTGAAGAGAGCGAAACCGTGACTATGGGCAGAAAGGATCAGAGAGCCCAGCGAACTAAGTTACTGAAATGGCAAGAGACCATGTCGAGGTAATGAAGAATGAAGTCAAAGGACTTTGGCAGAAGTTGCAAAAGACTTTGCAGGAGGCAAAGGAAAACCTACAGCAGGAGAAGCCCACTGCAGGTGGCTCGAGGACGAGCCACAAGTAAGTGTTAGGGGACTATTGGAGTAGGGTCCCGCAGCTACAGAAGAAGCTGCTAGTTTTGGTGGAAAGATAAGTTTTGGCGGAAAGAAGATAAGACGGAACTACGACGTCGTAGCACGGTTTCAGCTGCAGAGCAGAGCCGAAAACCATGACTTTTTGAGATACGAAAGTCAAAGAAAGGAAACTGTACCTGAGCATCCGAGAAGGGAGAGATCACCCACTGCATTGAAGGCAGCGGTGGAAGACAGGAGGGCTCAGCGACCCTCATAAAGAAGAAGGAGCAACGAGGCTCAAGCATTGAAGACGAAGGACAGAAAAGCGAAGCGGTGCATAGTACCCATGATCAGTGCCGGGAAGCATGGAAGACTGCAGAGAGCTGTGGTGTGACAGGAAGTGGCTACCTCAAGGACAGAGAGGACCGACTGTCACTAATTAGGGTTTGGGTTACTGTTGGGACAGGCCCACAGTGTTGTAAAAGCAAGACCTTCGGGCTTCCTATATAAGAATATATTTTGTATTGTAAAAGGGTTGGTCAGTTGGTTAGATAGTGAGACAGTCATGATTGAAATAGGCAATAAGGATAAGTAGACTGTTGTAAAAGCCGAGCTCTGGTTCTGGGCTTAGCTATAGCAATCTTACTGAAACCAGTAGCTGGCTTATAGAGTATGCATGTAACGATCCGTAGGGATCGACTGAGAGGGAAGAGTATGTTGTAAGAGTGACAACCTAAAGGTAGAGAAGAAGGATCTAGAGAGAAGATCCCGAGCTGCATGTGAGGTGCAGCAGAACTGTGTTTGCCTTCCCTTAAGATATAATAGAGAAGCACAATTCTGTGGGTGTAACTCCCATCCTAGGGGCAAACCACGTTAAAATCCCGTGTTCTGTGATTGATTTGCATATTGTGTTTATTTGCTGCATCCATCCGTTATGTTATGCACTTTGCTTACAGTTAATGTATGAATGAGTTGTTTAGTTACAGCACTACAGGAAGATATATATAAGTTGAAATCCTTGGCATGTCATACAAGGACTTATTTATGCTTGCCTTAGATAGTTAATTAATCACAGTAAGACAGTCTGGGTATCAGGTCTTGCGCATCGACACGAACAACGCTAAGTGCTCTAAGCCGCGGGAGGAGGGTATCGCAAGAAGGCAATACTGCACCGGCAGAGGAGCTTCGGTGCACGATACCGTAGGTGGAGGACTTAGTGTTGAGCAGGAGTTACGTGTCGCGCGGGGTGCGGTGATGCAGTGAGATTGGGACTATTATGAGAGGGAAGAAGTCATGCGACGGGGGAAGAATCTGCACGACGTGTGCAAGGGTAGAGACACCGCAGCTAGAAGGGCTGCGAGTGGGGAGAAGATCGCACATCGTGAGCGGAAGATCACACGGCACTCAGGAAAGATATCTCGCAGCTAGGAGAGCTGCGAGCCACCAGTAGGATTGCCACGGAACCTGGTCCAAGACGCTTGAGTCCTTGGCCAACCCATTAGAATCACTTCGGGTGAGACTTCAGGCCGCTGTGCGGTCTGTCGCCAAAAGGGCTAGTGAGCTAGGGGTGTTGTTGGTTGATTATTGTAAACCCGGTTCTGCCCATGCAATCAACACACTTTCCCATGATTCCGTCGCATGTTGACACTTCCATGACGACACTTCATGAAAGTCATTGAAAGTCACTAAAAAAAAAACTAACTTGGAGGACCCATATCTTTAGTTTTGTAACATCATTTGACCTCATCTTTACACCGTTGGAAAGATATTTCAGTTAGATAAAACTTTCTAGAAGACACCAAAGTCTGAAAATGTGCAAAAATACCCTTAAAATGAGATTTCTATGTGTATGTGACTTTCCTTAAGGAAACACGCGTATGTACGCGAGTTGCTATATACAATAGTCGCGTACGCCTTAAATACGTGACTTTCTGCATTGCAACCCATGTATGCCTCCTTATGTACACGATTGTTTTCTTTTCAACCCACGTATGCCTCCTGAAAATGTCAAAAAATACAAATTTTGAAATTTGGGTAGTTTGGGTAGTTATACAACTAACTCCTTCAGTTGTAACAACTTTGTCTTCGACCCTAAGTATTCATTAAACATATAAATAGAGGTGGAAAGGTCCATGAGAGGAGACTTGAATTTTTGCATTGTTATGCTGGAGGAACCGAGACTCTCTTTTCCCACACCTTTTCCCTAGAAGCATTCCCCTTGTGTTGCAGAGCTTGGAGGCTAAGTTCCTTGGAGAAGAGAAGCAGCAGAACCGGATCAAGGTTTTGTGAGTTACCGAACTTGAAGAGAAGGTATACTTGTACTTGTTTTCAAGATTAATAAAGATGTGATGTCCTTCTTCTTCCCAAATCATTGTTCAATGTGTGATTGAATCTCTATTTATGATCAGATGTTGATGTTAATCAGATTATTATTTCATGTTTATTTGATTACCTTTTCTTTATATGTGGTCATATTGGTTTGAGGAAGGTATAACTTGTTTTGCAGGTCTCTTGGGGAAGAGGAGTAGGAGAAGGACTAGAGAAAGCTAGGAACATCCTTCATTTAATCAGATGTGGACCTTCCTTATCTCTAAGTCTTGCTTATATATGCTTGCTGAACATTATACATCCACCTTTCAACCCTAGTACATTGATGGCCTCTTAAACCCTAGCCATAGGATACTTTCCTTTTCAACAGAACTACGACTCTGTTGGGGAGAACTTTGTCTATTTGCGGTTTCTTTGTATTTCTTCTAGGATTTTGTAAGGTTTCAGGTCCTTCTTACAAGTTAGGAACACCTTTTGAGTTTATTGGAACACCTTTCTTGCCTTCCTAGGTCATTTTTTTTAATCCTTTTTGTGCCTTTTGTCATCCATATGCGACTTTCAGGCTAAACAGTAGCATGTTTGTGTTGTATACATGACTTCCACTACCTGTAACCTGCATTTCATATGCAACCTGCCATAAGGAAACCCATGTATGCACCTGAATTTGTGTTCTTTCATCATTTTTAAGGGTTTTTGGGTGATTTGATGGCTTTTGTAGGGTTTTCAAGGGTCCTCTGCATGTGCATGACTCCTGAGAGGTTGTTTTATATCTATTAAGTTCTCTTTGTTTATCTTGTAATACTCTTTCAAGTCTTTGAACTTGTTTTTGCTACCTTCCCCCCCCCCACCTCTTTCTTTGGCTTGACCTTGTTGGACAAGGTACTGAGCAACCGCTGTTTGTAGGTTTAGATTGATACTTGGGACTTCTTGACCTTTGTTTATGTCATTCTTATTGCTAAGTCTCTTCATTGCTTGGAAGGAAACCCTGGTAGAAGGTGTGGGAGGGCAGTGGGTGATTCCTCTGCTTGTGCTTAAGAACATCTACAGGGACGCCAAGTAACTATCTATAAACTTTCTTCTGGAAAGCATATTTTATACCTATTTTTTCGTTTGGCTTTAGGAATTTCAGTGAGTGTTGTGTGGTTTGTTTGTACTTAGTGTGCCTTTAGGTGTGTGCTTTGTAATTTTGGTTGCCTTTTAACCTTAGACTTTGTCTCCTAGTTTGAAAATATGGCTAACACCCCTTTGAACACCAACCAAGAGATCACCATGCTGGGAACTCTGTGTACTATTCCTCTCATTGAGAATGTTGGTGTTCCCTTGATGTCCACCCTGAATCTACCTGGATTCACCCTAGGGCTACCGATGTGGTTGTTTTCCACTCCAACTATCCTGAATGCTCATGGTGCTTCTCAAGTAAGCTCCTTATACCAAGGGCATCAAAACACTGCCTCCCCTTCACCTATAGTTGATTCTCCTCCTCCTTCTACCTCATGTGGTAAAAGTACTGATACTAGTAACCGGTAGTCTAAAAGGAGTAAAAGAAGGAGGAATAGGAAGAAGGCACATAATAAAGGGGGAAACCGTTCAACCTTTGTAGGTCAAGTTGAACCTCACCACCCAACCTTTATAGTTCATGCTAGGTGCACCTATCCAACCTCTGGAGGTCATGTTGGATCTAAGCACTCAACCTCTGCAAGTCAAGTTGATCTTCACCATCCAGCCTCTGTAGATCATGCTGGTGGAATCCTTCCAACCTTTCCAGGTCATGTTGGATCTAGTCACTCAGCTCTATAGTTCATGCCGAGGGAACCTGTTCAACCTCTAATGTTCAAGTTGAACCTCCCCATCTAACCTCTGCAATTCATGTTGGATCCATCCACACAACCTCTAAAGTTCATGTTGGGGGCACACACTCAACTGCTACAAAGCATGCTGATCCTAACCATTCAACCTTTGTTGTTCATGCTGGTGGTGCTCGTCCAACCTCTACAAGTCATGTTGGACCCAGTCTCTTAGCCTTTGCAAGTCATGCTGGGGGCAGTCTCTTAGCCTTTGTGGTTCATGCTGAAGACAATCCATCAGCCACTGCGATTCATGTTGACACTGTTGAAAAGATTAACCATTCAAAACACAAGCCCAAGTTCCCTTGTAAGCTTTGTGAGGGAGACCACCTTACTTATAAATTCGCTTCTATCATGGAGGTGCAAAGAGTTTGGTTTCATGGTCATCCCATTTTTGAACATCCTAAAGTCTCTCAACAACTAGCCTCTCTTAGTTAGGTTGGACCCAGTCACCCAGCCTCTGTAGTTCATGCTGGGGGCAAACTCTCAGCTTCTATAGGTCATGCTAAGAGAAAATAGTCAGCCACTACTAGTCATGTTGACATCGTTGAGAAAAATGGTCATTTGAAGTGCAAACTTAAGTTCCCTTGTAAGCTATGTGAGGGAGATCATCTTACTCACCAGTGCCCCGCTATCGTAGAGGTGCGAAGAGTGTGGTCCGAGACTCAATAATTTCCTTCTCCTGAACAACCTATAGTTTCTCAACAACCTACTCAACCTTTGGTTGATCAAGTGGTCGAACCAATCTCATATTTGGTCGATCCCACTCTTCTTTTGGAGAGTGATCCTGATGTGATTGAACCAATGTCACCTTTGGTCAATCCCACTCTCCCTTCGGAGAGTGACTTTCATGAAGTGGTTGAATCGATTCTAGTATCAATCAATCCCACTCTTCCTTTGGAGAGTGAAGTGCTTGCTAGTCACATTTTCTTCATTGCCAGTTCAGAACTTACTGAACAAGGGTGAATTGAACTCGCTTCAGATCAACCCCCACCAAGCTCTCAGATTGCTTCCTTTGATTGGGATAGCCTAGTTGAGCCGCGTCTTCCTTCTAATACACCTTTTTAGATAAAGGTCATAGTTGAATCATACACGATTGCTCATTGTGTTTTTTATGAAGGAGCCTCAGTTAGTATATTGTCTGCTCGTGCTTGGTGAGGAATGGGATCTCCCAGCCTTGTGTCAACTGTTAGTCAGTTACTGGCATTTGATATAATAACTTGTATAGCCTTGGGAATTCTTACTCAAACACCTGTTGCTTTGGGTGGGAAGACCATCTTAGTTGAATTCATGGTGATAGAAGACCCCTTGGACTTCAATATGCTCCTTGGACATGATTATGTCTATGCCATGCAAGCCGTGGTGTCAACATTCTTTCATGTGATGTACTTTAATCATGGCAAATAAATTGTCACTATCGATCAGTTGGATTTTCTTGATTCGTCTCCTGACCCAACTAGAGACCAGGTATTTCCTTTATTGGTTTCCAGTGTTTCTATAGACACTACCTTGCCACAGGTGAGCTATGTGGCCTCATGTCCTTTGCGTTCAATTGCTACTGAGAAGCAACCTCTGTTTTCATGCTTACCTTCTCGAGACTTGGTCCCAGCAGTTGACCAAGTGGGTCATTCTATATAGAATATGGAGCATACTCTTCGCTCTGTCGATCCATTTGAAAGTTTAGACATGTGTCCTATCTCGGATGATCTCCTTCCTTTGGATTAGATCTTCCTGGAGTCTTTGATACAGTTTGAACTTCTTTTGGATGTTGGTTTAGTTGTGACTAATTCTAACCCTGATTTTCCTAGTAATCATGAAATTTCTTCTTATGTTGGTCGTGTTGAGTCTCTTGACTCTTCCTCTGAACAGCAAGTCAGTGATCCTGATGAGTTTGATTTTTCTTATGAATTTTTCAACTCCCATGATACCGAGTTTGTTATTGTAGAATCTATCTCCCTTGTTGATTTTTTCTCTCCTTCTAAGGTTGATATTATTGATTATAAACCCTCGAGCGTTGGTGCTATAGAATATTCTTCAGTTTATTCTACCTTGACTTTACCTTTTATAGAAGATAGCAAAGTCACATTCGTTTCTGCCAAAGTGACTTGCATCGGATCTTTTCTTCTGAATGTGATTCTGATGTTGTTGTTTCTTGGAGACAGGATTTTTAGCTGGAGTCACAACTATTTACAGGCCTTGTCTTGTTGTTCAAGCTATAAATTCAATTGCATGTGCCTTGCTCGTGCTTATGAGCCTGATGCTGGCTTCCATGCTTTTAGCTCGTTGTATGAGCCCTCATCATTGTTTTCATCATTGCTAAGTCTTGTATCTTTTTGCCTTTGCAATTGGACACCTTTTACCTTGAGGAGATATTCCCCGAGTGTCTTTATCCTTCTCATGTTCCTTGCATTATGCATAGGTCTATTCCTTGCACTTGGAACTAGCTTCTCCTGCCTATGACACTCATCTCCTCACATTTAGAGAATTCTTTCTGCTCTCCTTCGAGCTCATTAAAAACAGTAAGGAGGCCGCGAGTTGATGTTTCCAGACTCGTTAAAACTTCACGGGAAATATATTGAGTTTCTTTAGTCCGAGGTCTAACTCCTCAAAATAGACTTGACTTCCGAGTAAACTTGTCTGTTCAGGATCGTTAAGAATATGTGAATGGGCATCCACATTGGTGGTAGGTTATCACTTTCTCAGACCATGTGGAATAATACGAGAAAGGAACACTCTCTTTTATTCAGAATTGAGAAGAGTATTCTCAGGCATAGGTTTATCACTTTTCCGAACCTGAGGGACTAAACTTACAGAAAAGGAACCCCCGGTATGAGCTTAGTTTTCTCTTTTTCGTTCTCTAGACCTAAACATGAAAAATATTCCGAGTGTACTTTATGTCTTTGTCATGCTCATTAAACTCTAAGGAACAAAGCATCGAGTTTACTATTATAAGCCCCATTTATCGTAATCAAATGGATCTTTCCGAGTGATCTTGCCTTCCTTCACACTCATAAAAATCAAGCTATATGCTGCTTTTGAAGGAGCGTTGTGTAGGTGGTAACTTAACCTTTTTCGGACCTTCCAGACTAAATATGAAAAAGGTGCGCCTTACTTCTTCGGAAGCTAAGAGAGTTCTTCTTTGGTATGTTTTATACTTTTTCGGACTTAGGAGACTAAATTGTATGAAAAAGCACCCCCTTGGAGTCTTCTTTGTAGTTTTCAGACTCTCTAAACTATGAAAACACCATCAAGCATGTACCAGTTCGGGCTTGTGAAATCCACGAATCAGTGCTTTATCAAGCATTCTTCTGTCTTTTCTTCGAGCTTGCCAAAAATGAAGATGGTCCTGAGTCTGCTTTCTTGGACTCGTTAAACCTTTACAAGAAAGAGGGGAAGGGAAGTTAATTCACATGTTTTTACATCATGGTAGCAAGACTTGTTTCCTTGAACAAAGCACCAGTTTTGAGTATATCAACAGTTGGGTCCTAGTGTTTTGACCTTAACCCGATTTAGAGTTTCTTACTCCTCTAGTTGGTCTCTTTTCTAATTATATGGGGAATCTGACGATGTCTCCTACATTGCATATTTGTTTCATTGGTCCTTTTGTGTCAAAAGCTGCCTAAGTCACTTTTGTGTCGTGCTCACTATTCAAGGATTAAAACCTTTGTCAGTCATTCTGCAGTTGCATTGACCTTTTGTGTCGGCCATTCCCTGGTATCAGTTCATTACATCATGTCTTCGGCGGTCCTTGTCGTGAGATTCAGTACCAATTCTAGATCCAATTAGTCTTTGACTTACCTCATGTTGGATGATGAAGGATGCCTTAATGCCCTCCTTCCAATAGATCTCTTCCTATCGACTGCAACACATCTTGCTCCGGGGATGAGATTTATAGTTTTATGACAGTACCTTGGGGATTGTAGTCATCAGTGGCAATTTCCCTCGCTATTGGGTAGTGGGAATACCTTAATGTCTCCTACTCGATGGATTCTTCAAGTGTTCGAATTCAAGTCCTTGTATTCACACTTATTAGAATGTACTAAGTACCTTGGGGACCATTTTCATTAATGGTGGTTTCCATCGCATTTGTTAACGGTTCTCATTATTGACCGATAATCAAACGATTTCCTCCATGTTCAACCTCAACTCCTTTATTTGCATGGTTAGGATTCATACCTTTTGGGCGGTTAGGATTGAAGACCTTGGGCCGATAGTAGCTTGTCGTTTTGCTATTGCCCAAGCTACGCAAGACCTTTTTACATTTTATATGACATTTTGCTAAGACATAGATCCACCTTGTATTTTTGTGGCTATGATAGATTGTCGAGTATGGATCCACCTTATTCATTTGTGGCCATGACTCCTTTAGATTTGATATGGCGCCTTTTTTCATATTGAGTGACCATGATAGTTTCATCAGTTATACATATGTTGGATCCGCCTGTATCTTTATGGCGATATTTTGTATATGGACTTGTATGTCCCAGAGATCAGTTTTTTCTGACATTTATCTCTCTTTCAGGTACCTTTGTTAGAGCCTTTTGATCTTGGATTCTCCGCTCTCTCCATACTCAGTTGTTTCCTTTATAATGTATTTCAGCTTTGTCTTCCCCTCTAACCTCATACATTAGGGGGCATCTGTTATAACTCAAAATGACACATCTATTCCTATGACCACTTTCCTATGATTCCGTCGCATGTCGACACTTCATGAAAGTCATTGAAAGTCACTGAAAAAAAACCTAACTTGGAGGACCCATATATTGAGTTCTATAACTCCGTTTGACCTCATCTTTGCACCGTTGGAAAGATATTTCAATTAGATAAACTTTCCAGAAGACACCAAAGCTTGAAAATTCCCAGAAATACCCTTAAAATGAGTTTTTGATGTGTATGCGACTTTCCTTAAGGAAACCTGCATACATACATGAGTTGCTATATATAATAGTTGTGTATACCTTAAATATGTGACTTTCTGCATTGCATCCCACGTATTCCTCCTCATGTATGTGACTGTTGTCTCTGCAACCCGCGTACGCCTCCTGAAAATGTCAAAAAATACGAATTTTGAAATTTGGGTAGTTTGGGTAGTTTGGGTAGTTATGCAACTGACTCCTTTAGTTGTAACTACTTTGTCTTCGACCCTAACTCTTCATTAAACATATAAATAGAGGTAGGGAGGTCCATGAGAGAAGACTTGAATTTTTGCATTGTTATGCTGGAGGAACCGGGACTCTCTTCGCCCACACCTTTTCCCTAGAAGCATTCTCCTTGTGTTGCAAAGCTTGGAGGCTGAGTTCCTTGGAGAAGAGAAGCAGCAGAATCGGATCAAGGTTTCGTGAGTTACCAAACTTGAAGAGAAGGTATACTTGTACTTGTTTTCAAGATTAATAAATATGTGATATCCTTCTTCTTCCCAAATCATTGTTCAATGTGTGATTGAATCTCTATTTATGATCAAATGCTGATGTTAATCAGATTATTATTTCATGTTTATTTGATTACCATTTCTTTATATGTGGTCATATTGGTTTGAGGAAGGTATAACTTGTTTTGCAGGTCTCTTGGGGAAGAGGAGCAGGAGAAGGGCTAGAGAAAGCTTGGACCATCCTTCATTTAATCAGGTGTGTACCTTTATTATCTCTAAATATTGCTTATATATGTTTTTTGAACATTATACATCCACCTTTCAACCCCAGTATGTTGATGGCCTCTTAAACCCTAGCCATAGGATACTTTCCTTTACAACAGCTGCCTCCCAGGATGTTCGTGATCTATTAGTCTTGATGGACTCACAACTCGTGGTTTGTCATTTAAACCATGTGTAATGTTCCAATTCTGGTGTACAGACCTGAAAAATCTCTAATTCTGTTAATTGTATTAAAATTTCTGAACTTGAAATAGTTTACACAATGACTTCTCTGACTGGGAAAATAAGGGGTTTATTCTGGAAAATTTTGCAGACAAAAGGAGTGATCAGTGGGAAGAAACCAAAGACAATAAGACATTGAATTTCCTATCCCATACCAAATTTATATCTGGTGCCATTTAGGGTTCAGAATCCGCACTGCGGAAACATACTACCACGCTTCTGGGCAGCCAAACCGTGCAACTAAGGAGAGTAGTTCGGTCTTTTTCAACCAGGGGATTTTGGAAACTTGAAGAGGTTTATTCCATCATTAATAAAACATAAATAAATTATTTATATATTTCATTTATTTTCTATAAAGTTCTAATAAGTTTCGGGTGAATTTGGGATTTTTGGCAGTTTTGGCCAAGGAGAACCCTGCGCAGAGGAGGATGCAAAAGGGTGGTATGACCCAAACAAAAAATGGTTCTAGAGATTGATATGGGAATTTAGGCCTGTTACTGACCTATATGAACTGACAGAGCTCATTTTTAGTTTACAGAACCTATTTTGCATCAATTTCAGTAAAACTAGTTATTAAAAACTAGTAATCTAGCTAGGGTCTTAAAAAGGATAATAAATCATCTTAAATTCAATTCTGTGAAACCTGAGATTTATAAAAGAGATAATTATGAACTCTATGAACATGAATATTTATTTCAATCCCTTCCCCATTATGAAATATTCATTACAACACACATATTCACTCAATTCCCCCATACACTGATAAAATAGAGTTTTTAATGGAACTGAGATAATATCCTTCAGGGTCTGAGATATATAGACCTTATAAATTTAATGTTCAGAATATATTGACAGTACATAATATAAATAACATTATTTACTGACCATTACAAAGAGGCTTTCAAAATAAAGGGGCAGGAGGCCTAGAACGTGACTGACAAAAGAGGCTGTGAGCATAGGTGAAGCATGGGCTTCACTGTATCTCTACCTGAACATGTTGGAGGCTGAAAATAACTCTGATCATACTTCAATGGCTGCAATGTAGTGCTCCATACCTGCAATAGAAGAGAAGGGGATGGAAGGCTGGGGCTCATCTCCCAGTAGTCTGAGGCACAACACTCAGAAGTAATGCACACATAAGAATTAAGCAATCAAATAATCAACCAAACTGAATCAATGGGTTTTAATTTATATTTTATATACTTATGGATGACCTGCTTAGTAAGTTGAGGCTAATGGTGACCTATGAGAGCAAGTCAACCCCATGGGTGATCTAACCCTAGCCACAAAAGCGCCCCCTTTGGGAAATTAGGCAAGTAGGACCATGTGGAATTGTTTCTAATTCCAAATCATCCTTCACATTTAGAAACTACACCCTCCCTTAGTAAAAAGATGCCTCTTTTGAGTTATGACAACTTTCTGCTTTTCCTGGCTCATAAGGAAACTCTTACTTTCCTTAAAAAACTTTCCTGCTTTTACCTCTTTCTGCTTTTTATGCTTTTAGGAAACTTCCCTTTATTCTCTTGCTTTATTTTGTCATGGACTTTCTTATGTTTACCAAGGAAAGTTTACTAGATTTCCCCAATGCACCCTCTTGACATGGCAGCCTTAATTCCACATCATTATTGTGCATAATAAATAAAATTGCTGAAATAAAATTAAATACATGCCTTAGAACAATTATTTGTAAAAAATTATCCTAGGAGGAATAATTAATAACAAATTGAGCCCCTAGGAACTTAGCATGGTCAACACTTTTAATGGTCAATTTAAGGGGACATGACAGTCCTCCCCTCCCAAATCTGCTTGTCCTCAAGCAGAAGCACCACAGAGTGCTGCAAATTTGTCCACCATGTTTTTGATGCACCACTCTGATCATAGTCATTTCTTTGATGCCACTTCCTTTAGCAAAATTGCCAACCCAGTTAAAGTAACTAAGTAGAATTCCTAGATCCCACGGCCTCCTCTGCAAGGACCCAAATTTTTCTGCCACCTTTTGAACTCCGTCATTCCTAAGAATGCCTGGATCCCATGGTTTTATCTGCCTCCTTCCACCCATCAATAAAAAACAAAATTTTATCATTGTAGAGGAGGAAAATGAGGTTATGAAAATCATACCACCATACTATGAGCTCATCTCTCCCCATGCCAAGCTGAACATTTTTTAAACTCTCCCACCAAACATGGAATTCCTCATCTGCTATCTTTGTTCTGGTGCAAGACCTCAACATTATGCTACTTGTTCCACCAAACTGACTCAAGTGGAACTTCCATTCATAGCCATGCATGATGAAGACATCAAATAGATGCCTCTGATGTTTCATGTACACATATAAAGGTAATGGTGAAATTTTCATACCACATGGCTGAACCATTAAGTCATCAATGGAATATGTGGGAGCCTCCTGCTCCTCATGTGGCATCAATAGGAAAAATCCTTTCACCCAATTTTCATCCCCACATGATGTGGCTGAAATAGAAGTGTGGGGTGAATAATTGTGATCCAAATCCCTACAATGCTCATCAATCAAGATAATGGATCCACAAATTCCTCCATTAGTTTTCTGAGTGACGTTGTGATCATGTGCCTCCTCCAAAATTGTACAACATTTTCCTAGAGGCAACTCATAATCTCTTAGGAACCATGCAAGTGCTTGATCTTCATATTGCTTGACCTCAAACTTCTCAAGCACATGGAAATCAAAATGCACCTCATGTGCATGTATACGAGAGGTATATAATAGCTGCAAAATAAGTCTTTGTTGCTGTTCACATGTCAAGACAATGTCAATCACAACAAAATAATTATTGCAGAAATAAAAAAAATTCCCTCACAAGGTCTTCATTCCAAATATGTCTCTATGGAACTCAATAGGTGCTCCCCTCTTGATCCAATGGCTCAACTCTCTGCCATTGATCCAAGGGTGCAAAAATCCATCAATTGACCCACACATTGAATGTATGTGTATATTTGATGCCTTCTTTTCAAAAGTGGCTGCACACACATGCCCTTTCTGCTGCTTGTAAATCATAGAAAAATCAGAAATTTTAAAAACAAATTTCTTGCAACAAGACATAAAATTTTTACCTTCCCTATTTTCCTCTTCTACGATTCCTCTATCCAACCATCTAGTGGATGAATCAGAGATATGTATTGCTGATTTATATGGTCTATAATGATCCATCTCTTCTTCAATAGGATCTATCTCCCATGGGGACAAATCATGATCCCCCTGTTGTGCATGTGACACAAACCAGAAAAATTTCTTCACCCACTGTTCGTTCCCCACTGGTGTTTCTGAATCTATGACATGTGGGAAAGAACTTTGAACCTTATTTGCATGTTTGCAAACTTCAGTAATCATACTTATGGCTGCAACTTTTTCATTATTGGATGGCCCAAATTGGGTGCTCTCATCCCACTCTTCCACATTGGGAGAGTGTTTGTCTTCAAGGAACAACTCAAGTTTCCTTGGAAAGAAATCAAGCTCTTGGTTCTCATAAAACTATTCTGCACAATATTTAAGCACATACTGAATAGAATGCTCCTCATGGTCCACCCAATCATGAGGTTCCTCCATGCCATTTACCCAAAAGGGATGACTCTCAGGAAAGATTGAGGATTCAGTCAATTCTTTCCACTCTTGTTGGAATTGATCTATCTTCATTTGTGATTCTAAGAGGGGACTTTGAGTGTATCTCAAAGAATCTTGGGTGGCCAACAAATCACCTTTGAGCTTGTAGTTCTCTTCTTCATATATGTAAATAATTTCTTCATTATGTATTAATGCTTCCCGCAATAACTCAACAAGCTCAAACATGTCATTTCTATCTGAAAGCAATTGTGAGAAATTACCTTTGATTGTGGACATTGCTTTCTGGATATTCTCCATGGCTTCAAAGGAAGATTGGTCTTCCATTAAAGCAGCTTCCCAACACATATTTGACACTGAATCATGAGTGTCATGGATAATTTTTAGGGCCTCTTGGATCTTCGGTTCATCCATCTTCAATGACCCTGCAAGAAGATGAGGTTCTTGTAGATGTTCCTCCTCTTCATTTTCCATCATCGGATCAATTTCATACAGTGCACTCGAGGTTTTGAAATCTGATTCATATGTTGTTTCTACAATATATTCATATTTTAAGTCCTCAACAACATCATTTGGGCTGAAACTTAAGTGCTCATTCATCCTTGGTGCACCATAAATATATTCTCTCAAATTTTCATCCTTCATACTGCATTCATTTTTTACACCAGGATTGTGAACCTGAGTCAGTAAGGGACTCAAACATTTTGAGATTTTCACTAGAAGTGCCTTCCATATCAGATTTACACAATGACACATTAAAATCAGAATTTACTAACTCGCCGAGTGTTATGTTCTCCTCCTTATGTGGTGGAATTATGGTGGCTTGTTCACCCACCCATTTCTCTGGTTCACACCGTACTGAGATGTGCTTAATTTCTTCTTCCTTCTGAGGTTCAAGGGGTGACTGTAAATCTGAATTATGTTTCTCTTTTGAATCAGATCTAAAAGATATCTCACCACCCATACATGAGCCAAAACCTTGAGTAGTGATCCAGAGATCACCCACTAAGAAACTTGGAGTGGATTCCTCTTCAACTCCTTCTCTTATGCAATCGGCTTGTGGTGATTTGCACTTCACCTCCTGGATATCTGTGTCCATTTCATCTCTATTCTCCTCCAAGAAACTTGTGACTTTTTCATTTTTAGTGGTACTCATGTCACAATATTTAGAATCTCCTTTTGAAGGAAAACCAAACAAACTCTTAAGTCTTGAACATGTTGATGGCTTGGAGGAATATTCACCTTTGGTTTTGTCTTCTTCTTCTTTTCTCAGAGAGTTGGAACAAATTGGTTCCTCTTTGGATAGCTTGCTGCTCTTGAAATAATTCTCATAATCATGCTTCAGCTAGAATCCATACTCGAAATAAATATAATCTCCAAAAGAAAGGTTTGCACAAATATTCCTACCCAACGCTAGATAGTCCTCATAGCAGTGAGACATGTTCTCAGATGCTTCAATAATCTCTGTCAAGCTTTTCTTAACCATTGGAGAATCAAATCTGATCTCTTCCCCATATGATGTCCAATAGTTTTCATCATATTCATGTTTTAGTATGCCTCCATCAACATAGAGGATTTCTTCTTCTTCATATCTTCTGCAGTATTCTTCATACTGCTCATTATAGTTATCCTCATAGTATGACATGGCTGCAAATTTATTCTGTGAGAGATTTCTTTCCACAGGATGATCCAAGGAAAGAGCTCCGATACCACTGTAATGTTCCAAGTCTGGTTTACAGACCTGAAAACTCTCCAATTCTGTTAATTGTATTAAAATTTCTGAACTTGAAATAGTTTACACAATGACTTCTCTGACTGGGAAAATAAAGGGTTTATTCTGGGAAATTTTGCAGAAAAAAGGAGTGAGCAGCGGGAAGAAACCAAAGAAAATAAGACATTTAATTTCCTCTCCCATAATACATTTATATCTGGTGCCATTTAGGGTTCAGAATCGGCATTGCGGAAACGTACTACCACGCTTTTGGGCAGCCAAACCGTGCAACTAAGGAGAGTAGTTCGGTCTGTTTCAACCAGGGGCTTATGGAAACTTGCAGAGGTTTATTCTAGAATTAATATAACATAAATAAATTATTTATATAGTTCATTTATTTTTTGGAAAGTTCTAATAAGTTTCAGGTGAATTTGGGATTTTTGGCAGTTTTGGCCAAGGAGAACCCTGCGCAGAGGAGGATGAAAAAGGGTGGTATGAACCAAAATAAAAATGGTTATGGAGATTGATATGGGAATTTAGGCCTGTTACTGACCTACAGGAACTGACATATCTCAATTTGAGTTTACAGAACCTATTTTGCATCAATTTCAGTAAAACTAGTTATTAAAAACTAGTAATCTAGCTAGGGTCTTAAAAAGGCTAATAAATCATATTAAATTCAATTCTGTGAAACATGAGATTTATAACAGAGATAATTATGAACTCTGTGAACATGAATATTTATTTGAATCCCTTCCCCATTACAACACACATATTCACTCAATTCCCCCATACATTGATAAAATAGAGTCTTTTAATGGAACTGAGATAATATCCTTCAGGTTTTGAGATATATCAACCTGATAAATGTAATTTTCAGAATATATTGACAGTACATAACAGAAATAACATTATTGACTGACCATTACAAAGAGGCTTTCAAAATAAAGGGGCAGGAGGCCCAGAACATGACCGGCAAAAGAGGCTGTGAGCATAGGTGAAGCATGGGCTTCACTGTATCTAGACCTGAACATGTTGAAGGCTGAAAATAAATCTGATAATACTTAAATGGCTGCAATGTAGTGCTCCATACCTGCAATAGAAGAGAAGGGGATGGAAGGAGAGGGGAATGGAAGGCTGGGGCTCATCTCCCAGTAGTCTGAGGCACAACACTCAGAAGTAATGCTCACATAAGCATTCAGAAATCAAATAATCGACCAAAATGAAGCAATGGGTTTGAATTTATCTTTTATAGACTTATGGATGACATGCTTAGTAAGTTGAGGCCAATGGTGACCTGTGAGAGCAAGTCAACCCCATGGGTGACCTAACCCTAGCCACAAAAGCGCCCCCTTTGGGAAATTAGGCAAGTAGGACCATGTGGAATTGTTTCTAATTCCAAATCATCCTTCACATTTAGAAACTGCACCCTCCCTTAGTAAAAATATGCCTCTTTTGAGTTATGACAACTTTCTGCATTTCCTGGCTCATAAGGAAACTCTTACTTTCCTTAAAAAACTTTCTTGCTTTTACCTCTTTCTGCTTTTTATGCTTTTAGGAAACTTCCCTTTATTATCTTGCTTGCTTTTGTCATGGACTTTCTTATTTTTATCAAGGAAAGTTTACTAGCTTTCCCCAATGCACCCTCTTGACATGGCAGCCTTAATTCCACATCATTATTGTGCATAATAAATAAAATTGCTGAAATAAAATTAAATACATGCCTTAGAAAAATTATTAGTAAAAATTTATCCTAGGAGGAATAATTAATAACAACTTGAGCCCCTAGGAACTTAGCATGGTCAACACTTTTAATGGTCAATTTAAGGGGACATGACACCATGTTTACACCATTAGAAACCTGGTGCTCCTCCACCTCTTCCGGAGAGTACGCTTGCTAGAAAGATTATTTGAAACCATTACCTATAGGCATATCCCTAGGGAACATAATGTAGTTGCTCACTCATTAGCTAATTACATCCTAGACTGGCATATTTCCCATTCATGATGGAAAAATCAAACATGGTACATTGTAAATAAACATTCAAAGACACATAAAACTCATAGAAAATGCATTTTCCATTTGAAACATATAAACATCGTGTAAAAGTATGTATATATATATATATATGTGTGTGTGTGTGTGTGAAAAAGTTTACAAAAAAAAAAAAGGTCCCGAGACCTCATCTAAAGCAAGTAGGCTTTCAGGAAAAATCATCATACAAAATCCTGAAGCTGTATGTCAGCTTCAGTACATATCTCATACATTAGTGGTGCTCGTGATATCACATCATTGCTTGAGATACCCTACGTAGTAGCCTACTGAATCGACCCGGTACTCCCACTGTGGATCTCTGATATCTCATCGAGAGGTCATCAATGTCAGCATCTGGGATATCCAAGGTCAACCTCTCCAGGTTTTCCTCCAACTCCGCAGTGATATCATCACCCCATGGTACAAAGAGAGCTCCAGCGCGCCTATCCAATGGAGAATATTCTCTAGGTCGTGCTGCTCCTACATATGCATGAGAATAGACAGGTCTCTTCACTTAACATAAAAAATATAAAACATCAGAAAACATAAAAACATTTCATCCATTTTAGGGTTTCTTACTTCTTACCGATGTCGCCCCACTGTCCTCCAGGTGGGAGTGGTAGGTCAAGATCTCTGGTGAATTCCGTACCTGCGTAAGCATAATCCTCAACCACAAGGATCTGTTATCGTAGCCATATGAAGAACGGATCACCAAAATTCACCCTTCCCCTACCTACTCCTATACAAGCCATGACCTGAACCCACCTCAGCATACAGGGGTTCCGTGCTCTCAGACTCCGGAAGACCACCTGAAGTCTCATCTATGGAACCCAAATCCAAACTGCTTTAGCTCTCCCTGCTGACACTTAGTCAGTTGATATTTGAATATTGGAAGCATGGCTTCTACCCAGTTGAACACCATGGGTGCCATGGCCTCTATGGCATACAGCATGTGTTCCCTAGAATCCTGGTGCACACCCTGACTCCTGGCCACCCTTTGCATAGTAAATAGGATGGTCCGTAGAGGCCCATATGTCACTGCTCTGATGGGGATTTTCTTCCTCGATGTCCTTGTCCATGGAGCACAGTGACAATCTATAATCTCTCGAGTGGTAATATCCTCCCCACGGGAACCTGTCAGTGAGATGGGGGCACCCCGTCTTGAGAGACCAGTCAAGAAGTAGATATACTCTACTTCCATTGTAAGAATACTAGCCCCCTTCTCAAAATATTGTTGCTCTGGATTCCACATCCGCAGTATGTGTTCCAGTAACCGCTCATGTGACACCATGCTTGGGTTCTGGAAGAACTTCAGGAGCCCACAATCCCGTAATGCGGCAATACAACTCGCATTTCTCTTGGCAAATACATCATCATTGTCATGTGTTCTTTCTTTCCATATCACCATGTTTTGAGCAACCAAGGCCTGTAAAAAACAATCATAGTATGCATTAGAATCATTCCTAATCATTAAAAATCAAAAGAATGACTTATTATTGCTCATGCTATGAGTTTAAAGTCTCCACAGCTGGCACCGCCTGTCAACTATGTTATAGGCATGGTTTTTGGGTGGTACCACGTATCCTGCAAGGGATAGGCGCGGCGCCTGCTTTTAAGGTTTTAGGGATTTCCATATGAGCCCAAAACCCCACCAAAACTCAAAATAAACACTATGAAATGAAAGAATAGGGTGTTAGATGTTACCTGCAACTGACGATGCTCAAAACAGACGATGGAAACTCTCGGTATCACCTACAGAAGATATGGCTAAGAAAATGCTCCAAGTGCTCTCTGCTATGGGTAAATAGTGAAATGATTTGATTTTTTACTATTTACATGACTTATATAGGCATTTTTGGGTCTGACATACTATAGTTTTGATATAAAATCATATTTTAGTCAAATTTTATCTGTTGTAATCCCTTAATGCTAGTTATAAATGCATTTAACACTTGTTTCTGAGTCAATTGCAGGATAAGAGAACCATAGTAAGAAGCTTTGGAAGTTTGTTTATAGTTTTTTCACACTTTCATAAAATGAAAAAGGTCGATGAGCATTCATTACGACTCTTTGATCACACCCTTTGAACCTAGTATCAAAGGTTCGAGTCCATTTAAGTTTCTTTCCAAGGTCGTAAAAAATTGACATTGTGTAAAGAAGCGTCATGGAGTCTTCTTTTCACCTCTTTTTTAGGCTCCTTGAACATGAAAAGATCATCGAGTCCATTTTCGATTCTTTCTAGGCTTGTAAAATATGACATTGTGTAAAGAAACCTCATGGAGTTCTCTTTAAACTCTTTTCAGGCTCCTTAAACATGAAAAGATCATCGAGCGATCTTGTCTTCTTCATGCTCATTAAAGTATTTGAAGATTCATCCGTCCGATGGTAGGTTATCTCTTTTTCGGTTTGGATAGGGCTATTTACGAAAAAGGAACGCTCCAGCCAATCATGACTGGAAGAGTTCTCTAAGGTATGATTTTACACTTTTTTGGGCCTTAGAGACTAAATCATATGAAAACGGACATGGAGTTGTATTCCATATTCATTCAAACTCTCTAAACATGAACGATACCGAGTTTTCTTTCAGTGGACTCGTTAAATTAAACATTGAGAGACCCATTTTGGGAACAGACCCCTCCTCTCTCAAATTCGTAAAACATATGAGTCTAGACTTGTCTTCCGACAAGCTATATCGAGTGTTTGTTACCCTCTTTGAACTCGTAAAATTGAAAAGAGGAACTCATCGATCATGATGGGGGAAATGGGAAGGGAATCATTTTGTAAATAATGGCAGTTGTTTGCTGTTACCTTTGAACATGGCACTTGTCTCCACATCATGTCAGTCAATTGGGTATTCAGCTGATCTTCATGATGATCCACTTTCATGAGTCATGTCACTCCTTTGAGTCTTTCAAAATAATGCATTGTCCACTGTTGCATTGTGTGTTTGTCCCGTTCAGTCATGCTGCCAAGTCTTTTTGTCGTGCTGCCCGATGTTCAAAGGGGATTTGAAGAAGTTTTACCTCTGCAGTCTACATAGTCTTTGTGTCAGTATCTTTGAGTCAGTCTTATGGTTACTACATTCACATCATTCTAGAACTATGTTCCAAGTTTCGTGTCATCGATGTGGGACTCATCATGGCCCTCCTTCGACGAGACTTTTTTTGTCGACATCAGCTCATCATCCGGTAAACAATCTTATAAACAATAGTTAGTACCTTGAGATATGTATGCCTTAATGAAAGATTCTCTCGCTCTCGACATAGGTTCACATCATTGACCTTTGATCGATAGAATTGACTGGGTGTTCGACATCAGGACATCTATTCACAGTCAGTAGATTGTACTAGATTACCTTGGGAATCATTGACATTAATGGTGATCTCCCTCGCACTTTTTAATGGTTCACATCATTGGCCGGTAATCAAGTGGTTTCTACCATGTTCGAATTCATTCATTGTAATCACATGGATACAATCGTACTTTGTGGAAGATGAGATGAAGACCCTGGGTATTTGTTTAAAGCGCTCATTGCTTTTCCCCAGGTTACGATGGAGTTTTGTATATCTAGCATGGATCCACATTTGTATGGTCATGGCTATGCTCAAATTTGCATCTCTATGACATAGATCTACATTGTATGTCTGGTAGCTATTTCCAAGTTTGAGTCCTCTATCACATGGATCTACGCTGTATTCTAGTAGCCATGCTTGTTTATTCCTCTCATGGATCTGCCTTGTATTGGTCTGTAGCCATGAGTTTGGTTACTTGTGTCTATGATTTAACATACTGATGTACTACAGATGCCTACTTGACAACATGCTCCAATAGAGCTGACATTTCCACCTCGTAGCGACGATTTGTTCTCTCAAAGCTCTCATTTATCATATCCCTCTAAGAGTCATGCTTTGGGGGGCATCCTGTTATACCAAAATCCTATCACCATCATGTGATAAGACCTTTGACATACCTACTTGCCCTGAATCCCAGCACTTGGAGTGGAAACCCATGCTAATTGTCAATCTTTCATGAAAATTCCCAGCATCGTGCTTTCCCTGTTGTCCAGGAGTGGTACGTTGTTTGCACCGCCTATCCCTTGTTGTCCGCAAGCAGTGCCATTGCTTATGTCCCTTAGTCCATAAGCATTTCTTACCAAAACCGCTCTATCATTGAAGGAGAAATGCAGTACCCTAGGTAAAAAGGGGAAAAGAGAAGTTTCTCGAGGCTTCTAGATCATGAGCCTCATGTCTTCCCTTATCCCTATGATTGTGGGTTAGTTGAGCTTGAGATCCCTCATCCTACGATCTTAGAGGCCACCTCATCCACTAATCTCTCAACCATCCCTATCCATTGAGCCTTATAAATACAAGCTCATATCCGTGGTTGAGGGGGAGAACTCTTAAGGTATTGTTATGCTGTTGGATTGATTACTTGGCCCAAGACATTGGAGAGCACAGAGAGCTAGAGTCAGAGCTTATGGGGATGAGAGTGCTTGGTTTCATGGAGATGCATGTCAACACTAAGGCTTGGTTGTAAACTTCTCCATTTTTATCTTAATGCAAGTTGATTTCCATCCCACATTATTCTTGTTGTTTGAATTCACATGTATGTTGTTAGATTCCCTAGTCACTAACATGAATCAGTAGATTATATTCTAATAGCTTTGATGTGTTTGCGTATTTAAGTTGATTGCAGGTACAAAGGGTTACTAACAAAGCATCACATTCTAGGTATATACGGCATCCAGGGAGGGTCTTCAACCTCTGTCCTTCATTTGTTCTGGATCTAAACCATTCATACCAGTGGAACACCTTACTATCCGCAGAAGGTGAAATATTTCAGCTAACAGGGCTCATATTTTGATAGT
Source organism: Pseudotsuga menziesii (assembly GCA_001517045.1). Classification (NCBI taxonomy): domain Eukaryota; kingdom Viridiplantae; phylum Streptophyta; class Pinopsida; order Pinales; family Pinaceae; genus Pseudotsuga; species Pseudotsuga menziesii. The sequence continues at coordinate 296,466 of LPNX010323933.1, read as the reverse complement.
TGAGGTAGAGGATATCTAGGTATTGATTGGAATTTTGAGACGGGGTTCCCCCATCTTGTTGACAGGTTCCCGAGGAGGGGATATTACCACACAAGAGTTGATAGACCATCACTGTATTCCAAGAACAAGGACATCGGGGAAGAAAATCCCCATAAAGGTAGTGATGGAAGGACCTCTACGGAATGTATTGTTTACGATGTTGAGAGTGGCAGGAAGCTAGGGAGTGCACCAGGCTCCTAGGGCACACATGCTCTATGCCATAGAGGCCATGGCACCTACAGTATTCAACTAGGCAGAAGCCCTGCTTCTGATATTCAAGGATCAGATGACTAAGTGTCGACAGGGGGAACTAAAGCAATTCGGTTTTGGTTCCATTCTAGCCTACTTCTTCTTGGAGAGGGTACCACAGACAAGACCCTAAGTGGTATTTATAGAGCTGAAAGCGTGGGACCCTCGCATGCAAAGGTGGGCCTGGATTATGGCCCTAACTGGAGCGAGCAGGGGGAAGGTGAAGTTCGCTGACCCGTTCTTCAAATGGCTGAGAGACCAGATCCTCATGGTGGAGGATTATGCTTATGCGGGAACGGACTTCAGCGGAGACCCTGACCTACCACTCCCACCTGGTGGACAGTGGGGTGACATCAGTAAGAAGCAAGAAACCCTAAAATGGACATAGTGTTTTTATGTTTTTTAATGTTTTATACTTTTTATGTTAAGTAATGAGACTTGAACATTTTCATGCAGACGTTGGAGCAGCACGACCTGGAAAAGCTTCCCCATTGGATAGATGAGCTGGAGCCCGCTTTGTACCACAGGGTGATGATGTGACTAGGGAGTTAGAGGAAAACTTGGAGAGGTTGACCTTAGACATCCCTGACACTTCCATTGATGACCTCCCTCTGAGGTATCAGATACCTACAACAGGAGTACCGAGTCGGTTTAGTAGACTGCTACATAGAGTAGCCCAGGCAGTGATGTGCTACCACAAGCATCACTAGACGTTGTATGCATGATGTATCTACTGAAAGTTGATATCTTTAGGATTTTGTATGGTGTTTTTTACCTGAAAGCGTATGTGCTTCAGAGGAGGTATCGTGACCTATTTTTTGTAAACATGTTCATATATATATATATATATATATATATATATATATATATATATATATAGACTTTTACCTCGTGTTTACATGTCTCAAATGGTGGATGTATTTTACATGCGTTTTATGTGTCTTTAATTGTTTATTTACAATGAACCATGTTTGATTTTGACGTCATGAATGGGAAATATGCAAATCTAGGATGTAATTAGCTAATGAGTCAGCAACTACATTATGTTCCCCAGGGATATGCCTATAAGTGATGGCTTCGAATGACCTTTCTAACAACTGTACCCTCCAGAAGAGGCGGAGAAGCATAGGATTTCTAATGGTATTAACATGGTTTAGATGACAAACCACAAGTTGTGAGTCCATCAAGACTACCAGATTGTGAACATATTGGGAGGTAGCTTTAGTCAGAAGACCTATGACTACTTGATACTTGGCCATGTTGTTGGTAGCAGGACAAATACAAACTGCTACTGAACTGACCAAATCTTCAGCTAGGGAATAGAGGTCCCAAGCAGTTGAGGGAAGATTCAAGGTGTGGTGGCAAGCACCATTAGCGAAGCCGTAGAAAGCCATGTATTCGGCATGACCAAAACATGGTATAAACAGATTCGGACACTAAACTCAAAACCATATTGAAAATACTAAAAGCACACTGAAAGTCAAGCAATACATATATACAAGATACTATCCGAGAAAGACCTAGGCATAGTACCTCTTCATGTACAACCCATTGCGAGGTTTCCCTAAAGGGATTCCATCATAGTCAATGAGCTCATAGGCCCCTTTCTCTAAAACTTTATAAATGACGAAAGGACCATACCACATGCACTCGAACTTTCCTTTCCCTAGTTTGTCATATCTCTGGTCGTAAGTCAAAACTAGGTCACCCTCGTTAAAGGCACAAGGTTGGACGGATTTATCATACTGTTCCTTGACACATTTCTTATGTGCCTCATTAGCCAAGGTAGCATCTCTGTGAGTTTCGTCAAGGTTGTTTAAGTACAAAAATCTCTCTTCCTTTGCGAAAGTGTCTGGGAGAAGTTCGACGACAAGTTTTAAGTATGGAATCTGACATTGAATCGGTAAGACAACTTCGAGTTCATAGACAAGATGGAAAGGTGTGAAACCAATAGCTATTTTCACCGAAGCCCTGTAATCCCAAAGAGCGGAGAAAAGGATGTGGTTCTAGTTGGATTTATGATCTCCAACCATCTGATGAAGCATAGCTTTCAAAACTTTGTTAATGGCCTCTACCTGACCATTAGCTTGTGGATAATATGGCATAGAGTTTTCATGGAAAAATGTGATCTGTGATTAGTAACAATGGATTGTGGGACTGCAAATCTAGCTATGATATGATTGAATAGGAAGAGAGCGACAGTCTTACCATGTTCTGCATATGTAGGCATGGCCTCAGCCCATTTTGTAAAATAGTCAATGGCTACGATGATGTAACCATGCCCCCCGACTGAGGTAGGCTTACAATGCATATAATCAATCCCCCATTTGGAAAATGGGCCAACGAAGATGACGGGGTGTAGCGGAGCAGCATGTGAGCACTTTTTGGGATAAAAATGTTGACAAGGTGGGAATTTCTTAACAGCCTCATGATAGTCTTTAAAGACTGAAGTCCAGAAATAGCCAACACAAAGTATTTTCTGGGTTGTATCCATCCCAGATAAATGACCGCCACATGCTCCAGAGTGGAAATCATTCAACAAATGTTCAGCTTCCTCATGGGTGAGGCATCGCCAGAGAATAGAATCAATCTCACGTCTATACAGGGTATCATTCAGGATGAGGTAGTATTTCATGTGGTGATGGATATGGTGGTGATCATCATGGGATAGATGTGGATGAAATCTTTGTGTTTGGAGATAAATAAGCATATCTCCATACCATGGGTCAGTAGTGCTTATCAGGAATAGAAATTCATCAAGAAATGAATCACTGGGCTCATATTCCATCGAAGCACAGGGAATATCACACATGATCTTAGCAAAGACCAAGGATTTCTTTGATGTGTCTTTGGAAAATTCCAGATCAAACTCCTGTAGTATGACTATCCATCGAGAGTACTTGCCCCCGAGCACCTGATGAGTCAAGATGTAATACATAGGGTTTTGGTCTGCCAATACAGTGGTTGTGCGTAGAAAAATGTAGTGACAAAATTTTTGTACAGCAATGATTGTGGCCAATGCTAACTTCTCCATGTGTGAATATCAGGTTTCAGAATCCATAAGATTATTACTAGCATAGTAAATCACGTGCTCCTGACCATTGGGATTTTCCTGCACTAAAACCATAGCATGATAGTAGTAGTGGAGGCAACAATATACAAGAGAAATTCCTTTGAATAATATGGGGGGTGTATCACAGGTGAATGAGTCAGAGCGTGTTTGAGAATATCAAAGGCGCATTGGGCTTGGTCATCCCAGAATAACGGAGTGTCCTTCTTGAGGAGACGCATATAACCGTTCGTTTTCTTTGTAAAATTACACATGAAATGGTGGAGAAAGTTTTCCTTCCCTTGCAAAATTTGGAGTTCGAGAAGATTGGTTGGGGCTGGTAGAGATAAAATGGGAGCAATTTTCAAAGGGTCTATCCGGATGCCATCCTTAGAGACCAAAAAACCTAACAGACATCCCGTCTCAATGCAAAAAACACATTTATGTGGGTTGAGCCATATATTATAAGGACGACATCTCAGGAAAATATATCTAAGATGACTAGGGTGGTCCTCCCATTGCTGTGAATGAGCAAGGAGGTCGTCAAGGTACGGTTCAACAATATGTTTAATATCATGAAACGCATAGGACATTGCACGTTGGAAAGTGGCTCCAGCATTTTTCAAGCCAAAAGGTAACTTCCTATACGCAAAGGTTCCCCATGGGAAAATGAATGCCATCTTATGCTGATCGGTGGGTAATATCTCAATCTGATTATAGCCAGAAAATCCATCCATAAATGAGAATATGACACTTCTAGCATAGTTGTCGATAATCTGATCTATATGTGGAGTAGGAAAGTTGTCCTTGGGACAAGCTTTATTCAAGTCTCTAAAATCGATACAAACTCTAATGGTGCCCTGCTTTTTATTGACAGGGACAATGCTCGATACCCATTTCGTTAGGGGTATGGGATAAATAAACCCATCTTTGAGAAGTTTCTCTATCTCAGCTTTAATAGCTGCAGCCTTCCATGGATGGACTTGCCTTAGTTTTTGCCTAATAGGTTTAGTCGTGGGATAGGTTTTAATTTCATGGACCATAATGAATGGGTCTATCCCCAACATTTCTTCATAGGACCAGGCAAAAATATCATGGAATTCTTTGAAAAGTGCCTTGTATGCTTCAGATTCGTCTGTCGAGTAGTTCTGCCCAACATGAACATGCTTGATGGTACCGGGCTTGGTTGATATGTCAATCAGATTTTTCTGAGTAATGTTGCAAAGGTTTCCTTCAGAATTTGTGTCTTGCAACAATATAAGACTTTGAGGTTCTATGACAATATCATTGGAAAACAAGGATGCAAAATCATGGTTAATCGAACTAGTGTTGGGGAGGAACAGGGATCTATGATGGTGATCCTCCTAAAGACTTTCTTTCCGACTACTTTCATGATTATTTGGAAAGCAAGTTTGTGAGGTATTCTAGACTTATAGTTCTTGACATTGAAATGAATCAAATTAGAATTGTCCAGGTCTAAATCTCCTAACGTAGTTAACAAGTTTTTGCGTTGTGTAGGACAACTTTGGAGCACTTACAAGGTAGACATTGCACATGGTGTCTGAGTGATATCTTCAACTACACTATAAAATTGAGCAGCTCAGGAATTAAGGTTAAAAACAACCTTCCTAAGAGTACTCTTGGGTGGACGCAAAATCATATTGAGAGTAGGCTTCTTGATGGTTTGGGGGATAGTAGACGAGGATTCGGGAGAACTAGTAGAGGGAGATTTCCTTGAAAAAGAATGGTGTTCTTTCTTGTTTGCAAGTTTGTCATAATTCTGACTTCGAGTTTGCAAACTAATGGTATCTGAGGACATCATATGAATTTCCTCTGATGAACTAGAGTTTCCCTGATTAGACATGTAGTCTATCAGTTGTTGTTGAGAGGGAAACGAATCTGTGAGAACTGTTGGTGCAGGATTTGTTTTAAAAAATTGGGTGATTTTGTCCCAGTAGGGACACTCTTTTGTGAAATGGTCACCTACACATAGCAGACATGGATATTTTTCTTTTCTTTTCCCTTTATCGTTATCATTATTGGTTGGTTTTGGGTTCTCCTTTTGGTTTCCAGGTTTTTTATTTTTATTTTTACCTTTCTTTTTATTATTGCTAGAGGTTTGAATACTCTGAATAGAATTAACCTCGACGAAAACCTTGGGAGTTGAAGGAGTAGGGGTGGCCATCTGGAGTTTCTTGGCATGTTTTGCTGCTGACGGGGACTGGATTGAACCAACAATCCCATCAACAAGGAATTCTGCTGGTGGATTTGTAGGATCGGTGCTTGGGCGAGGTGCTTGAGGAATCAAGTCATACAAAGTTCCGGACTAGGAATAGACCAAGGCCAGATACTGGGCTCGACTAATGGATTTCTCTTCAGTAATGGAACCATCCATAGCCACATCTCGGGAAATCAGAGGCAACAAAGATTTGGTAAACCAATCATCTAATAACTGATCCGGAATAGGATCCTTAATAAGTCTTCTATACCTTCTCCACTCATGGATATGATTGGATATGTGGGTGGATGTGTTCTGTCATAGAGAAGTTAAGAGATCACTACCCATTTCATAACGAATAGGGATCTAAAAGTGTGTAAGAAATATTGTTTCCAACGAGCCAAAATCCACAAACGAGTGTTGCGAAAGTTCAATATACCATTTCACGGCTGTACCAGTCAAATTTCACTGAAAGAGTCTTAAACAAACTGAATCATCCATAAGGGAGTTTGAAGAACATCATAGATGGAATGTCATGACATGGTTTTTCAGATCATCTCCTTGCTTTCCATCGAACTTTGGAATGTCTGATGGTAACTTTACTAGAATGGGAGGCCACGAGGGGTTATCTTGAATGGGATCATTAATCAACTTGGAAAAATCAGGCAAGTCCAAAGTTGCTAGGAAAGGTAACTGGCGGTTAGGTTGCAGATACTGGTAATATTGATATGGCATATAGTTACCAGTAGGACCGTAAGTAGACTAATAGACAGGTTCTTGTGATGAAGAACTACCGAAAAATCTGCCCGCAGGGGGTTGATTTCCACGATTAGGATCGTTAGGACCACCAGGGCCTCCGGGACCACCAGGACCATTAGGACCAATAGAATCATTGCGACCACCAGGAGGTGAACCATTACACCCTCTAGGGCCTCCAGGAGGTAAACCTCTAGAGCCTTTGGAACCACTAGGAGGAGGGCCACTAGACCCTCCAGGGCCATTAGGAGGAAGGTCAACAGGTCCCCCAGGACCACCAGAACCACTAGGACCATAAGGAGGAAATCCACCAGGCCCTCCAAGACCATTAGGACCCCCAGGGGGAGGACCTCCATAAGGCAGTCCTTCGGCACCTCCCGCAGTATGTATAGGTGTTCCCCCCATCGTTGGCATGTAGGACTAGTTAGGTTTCCCCCATGGCGTGAAAGTATTACTAGGATATGGAATTTCATCATAAGGAATTCCTGTAGGATTGGGTGGATAATTAATGCTTCCTACATGTATTTTATTTGTTGTATAACCATAACCCCAAGAGGTTTGATTGGTTACAGGTTGTGCCCCCAAGGGCTTACCTGAACTAGATGGGGGATTAACCACATTAGTGTGAGTGGGAGGGACATAAACTGTATATTTCTCTATACTAGAGGTCTATCCTTGACTAGATACAATTTCGGTGCCAGATAATGTAGGTCATGCCAGGGGTTGCCCCCGGGCACTAGAAGGTAATGATGAAACATGAATTGAAGGTTGAGAACCAGGTACGGAAGACCTAGGAGGATTGGGAACATACATAATATGGGAAGTGCTGGGGTTGGTAGTTTGACCTGGGTTGTGTGGAGTTACTATGTGATCTATAATAAGTTCAATGGGCCTCATAGAATCGGTAAGTGAACAATATCCCACAGGGACAGTTGTGGAACGTGATGGTGGTGTGCCCAATATGTCATCTATTTTCCTTTCAATCTCCTATGCACAGAGAATGACTGCATGGTATTGTCTACGTTCTTCTTTATCTCGAGAAAATTCTTCAAAAAAGTTTAAACGGGTGCCAAATGAGGCAATGGCTTGTCCTATAGAGGTATCCCAAAATGGAGCATTGGGACCATAATCCGGATGGGTGGTATCATCAACATGACCTTCTATGGGAGAATGGAACGAAGTATTACCCTGAGAATGTTGTTGGACCAAGGGAGGCGAGTGTGAAGGATATGGTCCTCCACTTTCTGCAACCACATTATCTCCTACTTGGGAGGTGGTTGCAGCTCCTTGGTCGATAGCTTCCATTGGATTTTCTCCTGAAACAGGAATAAAATCGGGTGGCAAGCCCTGTACTCTTTTGGATTGTCTTAGCTCAACCATTTTTTATAGATCCTATCTAACCTAGGGCCTCAAAAAATAGAAAACACACCAAAAATTTCCCTACTCAAGCTATAGGTCAAACAAGCAAACTTAAAATGACAGGAGGGGTTCAGATAGTCAGGTCTCTCACTAGGATTGTCAGGAAGGTGCCACTAGCGATATATCTCAAGGGTATGTGCGTAGTAATCTCCCTAAATGCTATTTTTTGTGTATGGCTCCAAGAAAGACAGCCAAAGGGATTTCCTTAGATGGATAAGATATCCTAGTGGGTTCTCCCAATATACGCAAGGTACGTGGGAGCTCAAACTGGTAGTAGAGATGTCTAATGCATAACCATACACAAGGGGCCTTCCGATATACAATCAAGTACGTGAAGTACCTTTCTATATACCTCAAGGTTACACGAAAGGCCATTCGATATACCGATAGTACATGAAAGAACTGTGCGAGTCCCGGGATGTAATGCAAACGAGTAACAACAACTCCTACGCTTAACGACGCCCAAACATGTCTCTAACCTATCACTCAAATTGCTATTGAAATTTTAGCCTATAACTACCATTAATTTTAAAGTGGACGGTTAGGTGAATGCATGGAGTTTTGACAAAAAAAATAATTAAAACCATGCAATATGTAGTATGCAAATATTTCACTTTACCGTTCGTGGTATGCCTACCTATAGGAGGGAAAGAGAGTATTTTATTTTGCTTCAAAACCAAAAAATTCCAAACAACAATCTTGAACACAAAATCAAATACAAGCAACACTTTCCAAACTCATTTCTCTTTTCTAAAAGAAATCAAAAGGGGAGGAGTCTCTTTTATTAAAATAAAAACAAGCAGCACATTATATGTGCATGCACTCTGTTTCTTGACTTTCCTTAAAGCATAGATAGATCTAACTTAAAAATATAATCTTTTTTTATTTTGATGAGATAGTATAAATGCAAAAGAGATAAAAGAACATAGAGAACTTGAAAGCTTGTGAGGCCAATCAGATATCCAATGTCTTATGCTCACTAATGATAATGACCTAATCTCAGTCAAAAAATTTCTTTTTAAACAAGAAAAAAGAAGTCCTCTATGGGAACAAAAAATGAAATCGAGATGCTAATTAAACGTTTTTCTTTCTGTCCATATAACAGAAATAAAAGAGAGCTCTCTAACACCTAAGCTTTCGAAAAATAAATCCTTTCACAAAGACAACCAACAAGCACAGAAGAAAATGGACAATCAACAAGCCTAATCTATATTTTGGATTCTTCAATCAAACCAATCTTTTACCACAAAATTTCAAACCATAAGCATTAGATTCTAACACACAATCCTGACAATGCAGGGCTGAAAGAAAATCAACTCAATTTTTTTGCAAAAAATGAGAAAAAATATGTCTTGGAATAATGCCTACCTACCACCGCGATGGAGGGGTCTTGACAGAGTGGTTCTGGATGAGCACTGCTTCTGGATAATAGGACTCATGCGGTGGCACCGCGTACTACTAACAGGTTTCAAGCGGTGGCACCGCTTCTCGCCAATAGCATAAGAGCGGTTCCTTGTATAGATCCAAAACACAAAGGAGAACGATAGATAAAGTTAGAAAAAGTTCAGATCAAGGTAAAAATTGATGGATTGACAGTTAAAAAGAGCATAAAAAGTTGAAATACTTCAGATCTGAAAGTTTCAAACCAAAATTCACTGAGTCAGATAGAAGATCTGACTAAAGAGAGTTGGAGATGGAGCTTGGATTCGGACAAGAGTTCAAGAACTGAGGAAGATCATATCAACTGATATATGTATCAATTCCCTAGTAGAGTCACTAAATTTGTAACTAGGAATATTTCACCTTCTGCAGATAGAAGCTGTTCCTCTGGTCTGAATGGTTTAGATCCAAAACAAATGAGTGAAAGACAAAGGATGAAGACCTTCCCTGGATGTCGTAGACACCTGGAATGCTTCTTCGATAGTGAACCTGTGTACCTGCAAACAGATCAAACATGAAAACACATCAAAGCTACCAGAAAATCATCTACTTATCCATGTTAATGACTAAGGAATCTAACAACATGTACATGTGAAATCAAAAAAACAGTAATGTGGGACAGAAATCAGCTTTGCATTACAGATGTATGGAGAAGTTTACAACCAATGAAGCATTAGTGTCGACAAGCATCTCCATGAGACAAACACTTCATCCCCATAAGCTCCAACTTTGCTCTCTATGCTCTCCAATGGCTTGGGCCAAGTGGTCAATCCAACAACATAACAATACCTCTATAGTTCTCCCCCTCAACCATGGACATGAGCTTGTATTTATAAGGCTCAATGGATAGGAATGGTTGAGAGATTTGTGGATGAGGTGGCCTATAAGATCCTATGATGGGGGATCTCAAGCTCAACTGACCCACAATGATATGGATAAGGGAGGACATGAGGCTCATGATCTAGAAGCCTCGAGAAATTTCTCGTTTTCCCATTTTACCCAAGGTACCGCTTTTCTTCTCTTATGACAGAGCAGTTTAGATGAGAAACACTTATGGACCAAAGGCCACAGGCGATGGCACCACTTATGGCAAACAGGAAGAAGGCGGTACGAGCAAGGTAGAATTGACAAACAACATGGGTTTCCACTCTAAGTGATGGGATTAAGGGCAAACATGTAAGTCAAAGGTATTATCACATGGTGGTGACAGGATTTGGGTATAACACAATCAATTAATTTTGCAAATAGAATGGCAGTTTGTCGTCACCTTTGAACATGGCACTTGTCTGGATTTCATTCAGTCGATTGGATAAATCAGCTTGTCTCTGAGTCAATCCACTTTCATGATTCATGTCCCTCCTTTGATTCTTTCAAATAATGTATTGTCCATTGTTGCATCGTGTTCCACCTCATTGAGTCAATGCTGCCAAGTATTTTGTTGTGCTGCCCAATGTTTAAAGGGAAGTTGAAAGTTTACCTCTGTAATCAAAATAGATTTTTTGTTAGTATCTTTTGATTCAGTCCTATGGTTACATTATCTACAACATTCCAGAACTTTTCTCTGAGCTTCGTGTCATCGATGTGGGATTCATCATGGCCCTCCTTTGACAAAACTATTCCCGTTTACATGAGCTCATCATCAAGGAATTAGTCTTAGAAACAAGTTTAGTACCTTGATATCTATATGCCTTAATGACATATTCTCTTGCTCTCGACGTAGAGTCACATCATTGACCTTCGATCGATAGACTCAACTGAGTGTTCAACATCAAATCATCTATTCACACTTAGTAGATTGTACTAGGGAAACTTGGGAATCATTGACATCAATGGTGATATCCCTTGCACTTTTTGCACTTTTTAATAGTTCACATCATTGACCGCTAATCAAGTGGTTTCTACCATGTTCGACTTTAGATCATTATAATCACATGGATAGAATTGTACTTTGTGGAAGAGGAGACGAAGACCCTAGGAATCCATTAAAGCACTCATAGATTTTTCCCTAGGTTGTGATGCAGTATATTGTATGAAGTCCTAGCATGGATCCACATATGTATGGTCTTGGTTGTGCTCAAATTTTTGGTCATTTGACATAGATCTACAATGTATTTCTGGTAGCTATGTCCCAAGTTTGAGTCCTCTATCACATGGATCTACGTTGTATTCTAGTAGCCATGGATGTTAATATCTCTCATGGATCTGCCTTGTATTGGTCTCCAGCCATGATGAGGACACATTTGTTCATGAGTCAAAAGTATTGATGTATTGCAGATGCCTAGTTGTTGATCTCCTATCAAGTCGATTCTTTCCTCGAAGTGATAACTTGCTCTTTCAAAGCTCCTGCTTATCGTTTACCCCCAGCCTCATGCTTTGGGCGGTATTCTGTTACACATAAATCTCGTCATCAGCATGTGATGAGGCCCCAAACACATTATTTTTCCCTCAATCCCAAGTCATGAAGTAAAATCCTGGTCCAGATATCAATCCTGCATATCAAAATCTAGCTCCGCTCCTGCCTTTTAGCTAATGAGTGTTACCTTCTTCATCACCACATATAATATTTTGGCAGTGAGTGGTGGCACCACCTTTAACTCTTGTACAAAGCGCGGTTCTGACCTGTCACCGCTCTGTCATAGTAGGGAAGAAGCGGTGCCCTTGGTAAAAAGTGAAAAAGAGAGGATTCCATGAAGCTTCTCGAAGAAAGGCTTCATGGCTCCCTTATCCCTACACCTTAGTACCACTTGAGCTTGAGATCCATCCTTTAGGGATCTCCTATCCACCTTGCCCACAATTTTCTCAACCATCCCTATCCTCCCAAGGCCTATAAAAGCAGGCTAGTATCCATGGTTGAGAGGGAGAAAGGTTATGTTGTTGCATTGACATTCTGGCCTAGATCAGTAGGGTGAGCATAGGAGAAGCAAGTTGGAGCTATTAGGGACAAGATATTGGCATTGTGAAGGAGCTTATTGACACTAAGGCATAGGTTGTAAAATTCTTCTTCATTCATTAATGCAAAATTGGTTCCTTCCCCATAAAGTATAGTGTTAATATCATGTATTTTATTGTTAGATTCCTTAGTCACTATCATAGAATAGTGGAACACTTTCTGGTGCTTTTTGATCTTGTGTGTTGGTTTCATGTGATCATGCAGGGACATCAGTGAAGATATATCATTGCATAGAACAACTACACTATCCCATAAAAGAAACTTATTCCATATATCCACCCATTCTAGGGAAAGTCTTCCATTTCTGTTGTGTACTATTTTTTCTAGATCTGAACCATTCACACTAGAGGAACAACTCTTGTCCGCAGGGGGTGCATTTTTCCTAGCAACAAGAGTTTCACAAGTGTGTAGTGGAATTTCTAAAGCTAAATATTTCTTCTTAAATTCTTGAGTATAATATTGAATATTTTTCCCTTCTAATTTCCTTAGATATAACCATTCAATCATAGATGTTTGAGCATATTCCAAAGGATAGAACTCCTTCAACCTTAATGCAAAAAACAAATTTAACCCAAGAGGAAATTAATTTACCATGTTCACTAGATCCATTTGAGTTCAATTAACCCACCATATTAAAGTTGTTCTACACATGCCAAAATTAGCCAACTGAATATTTGCAGTGTCTTCCTTGATCTTTTTCACCCTACAATTAACTTCAATTTGTTTGACCTAGTTATCCAATATTCCTACATTCAATTATCCATAATAAAAAACCAAGTAAAAATTAACATCTAACTTTGATGATGGGATATGGGTAGAATCATGGTAATGTGTCTCATTGGTTCTCCTTTTGCGGTGATGACCTAATGAACTAAAATATTTTTTCATAAATCTACCAATCTATCAAGTATTAGATAATGGTGTAATGAAACAATAGTTGTGAATGAGCTTTTATATGCTATTTTTTTTAAATATATATATATAGACAATTTTCTTTAAAGTTCATTTGTTATTATTTCAGGAATCTAATAAGTATTCACAAAACCACAATCCCCCATATCTATCTTCATTTATATTTTTAATTCCAATTTTTTGAAGAGGTTTTATAGACACTTTTAATATGCAATGCCACATATTTTGACTAAATGATTTTATCATCTAGACATACTGCACTTTATTTGCTTATTATATGTTGGAATGAGATCAACTAAGTAAACTATATTAAGACATGATGGACCTAATTATATGTTGTTACTATGGTTGTCTTGTCACTATGATTATGTTGTTATGATGTTTATGAGGTTACTATGTTACGATTATCACGAGATTCCTTTCTTTTATAATGACAGTTATATGTTTAATTTTTTATTGATGAAATGTGAAATATATGGTGTGGTACATGGATATTGTCTTATGATGTGATAAATTGAATTATTATATGTCATGTGTACCTATGATGAATTAAATTGTTACATGAAAGAATGATGATGATCTGGACCAATTGATGATTCAATGGAGTTGTTATAAATGTGTATTTTGTGAAATACTATCCCACAAGACATAGGGGCTATGTGATGGTTGTGTACTTGATATGATATGTGGAATAAGAATATTTTTATGCAGTAAAACCTAGAAACCAAAATTGATGATACAGTGACATAGTCTGATAACCTTGATAGAAAGAGAGTATGATTTGATAGGATATAGACCTAGTACATTGAGAGGGATGAATTTATTTCCCACCCCATGTTACTATAATACTTGGGGTCATGGAGGGTCATTCTAAGACACACTCCCGATGTTTTTGTGATGATGATTGTCAAATTCTTGTTATGAGAGGCTAGGTCTGCTCTTCAACCGATGCTACCAATCTCATATTTATGTGTGGCCAAGTCGGTAAAGCCGACATCTACATCATTACTACCAGATGAAGGATAGCGAGGATTTGGATGTAGGTTAGGATGGGAGGATATTGTTAGCTAGTACTATTGAGGGTTGGGGATTTCTTGATACCAAGTTTGTGGTAGTAGGTTCCCTTCCTTGTACTTGATTGATTAAACTAATGTAAACATAAAAATAATGATATGCAATATTATAAGGTTAACTCATAAAATAGTCGATGATGTTTTATTAATGTCATGTTGTATGTATATTTGTTTTGTTTCCATGAAGGATTATTAGTATTAGTTTGTAGTTATGCGTAGGAAGGAATTTTTTTAGGGTCTACCTTGACACCTTCATGAGATACAATATGACCCAAATACTCTACCTCATTTATCCCAAAGAAACATATTGAGGTTTTTGCATATAGTTCTTTCTCCTTTAGTAGTTGTAGTACCATGTCAACATGTTGGACATGTTCTTCCAAAGACTTTCTATAGATTAGTATATCATCAAAGAATACCATCACAAATTTTCTAAAGAAAGGCTTGAAAATAGAATTCATCAAACCTTGAAATGTGGAAGGTGCATTTGTTAGACCAAATGGCATGACCAAATATTCATAGTAACCTTCATGAGTTATGAATATTGTTTTGGGGATGTCTTCATCCTTCATTCGAATTTGATGATATCCGGAACGAAGATCCAACTTTGTGAAGACAGTTGCTCCCTGTAATTCGTCTAACAATTCATCAATGACGGGCATGGGAAATTTATCTTTAATGGTGATCTTATTGAGCTCAATATAATTAGGACGCATATTCCATGATCCATCTGGCTTGGGTACCATTACCACTGGTGTAGAGTAAGAACTTTCGCTAGGCCTAATTATGCCAGCCTCTGACATTTCAGGCACCATACACTCAATTTCACTCTTTTGGCTATTGGGATATCGGTGAGGTATGATGTTAGGAGGAAAAATGCCTGGAATTAAGTGGATAGCATGATCAAAGTCATGAATAGGTGGAATACCTTTGGGAATATATTCAAATACCTTGGAATGGTTATTAATGACCCTTTGGAGATCTGGGGAGATAGAGAACTTTGAGGTTTGAACATCTAATGTGCATAATTTTGCAACTATACCTTGATGTCCCTTTTAAAAAAAAATTGTCATACCATTAGATCTTATCGCCTTGCTTGGTTTTCCTATGATACCATTTAACTCATATTCTTTACCTTCCCATGAAAATTTCATGAATTTTTTTTGAAAATTCAAAGCCATTGTTCCCAATGATTGTAACCATTGGACTCCCAAGACAACATCAACACCACCCATTGGGATAGAAATCATTTGACTATTCAATACATATTCCCCCATAGCCAGATTGATATTATGGCATTTCCCTAAGCAATACATAGTTCCTCCATCTGCAATCATTACTTGAAATTCTCATGCTGGATAAACAAACCAATTAAGAACTTTGGCTAGTTTACAATGAATGAAATTATGAGTACTACCAAAATTAATCAACATTGTTACCTTCTTATTTTTTATGTATCCTTGTATCTTGACAGTTTGAGGAGTGCTAGTTCCATCCAAGGCATGACAAGATATGTTGGGAGTGATTTCTTCTGAAGTAGCCTCTTCTATTTCTTCTGAAGTCGCCTCTTCTTGATATGCTTCCTCTTCTTTTGGTTCTTCCTCTTCACAACCTATGTAGAATAATTTCTTCTCGTTGCACTTATGTCCCTTACTATACTTGTTGTCAGAATTAAAGAATAATCCTTTTTCTCTTCTTTCATCTAGATTTTGGGGTGAAAACTTTTGTGGTGGTTTAGAAGAAGGAACATTATTTTCTATATATGTATTGGAGAAGGCCTTTCTAGTAGTCATTTCCATATTTTTATTGTCATCCTTCCTTGCCATCATGAAATACTTCTCTAGCGATGATGGTTCAAAGAGATGCCCCTCATGTTGAATGTTATCTTTCAAGGTTCCAATAAATAGATCAAACAACTTATATTCTGAATATTGTTCACTCTGATACTTAGATGCTGAAATTGCTTGATGTGATCTGTAACTGAACCTTTTTGCTTGAGATTTACCAACTGACTGAAGAAGGTGTTGCTATTTATATCCCCATAATGTGCAATCAATTCTTCTGTGAATATATACCAAGAGATAATAGAATCCTTTTTACGGTCACAAAGCCATTGGTACCATAAAAACTGATCAGGTTCTAAATACAAGGATGCAATAGCTACTTTTTGCATGGTGGGCACCTAGTGTAGATTAAAGAATTGCTCCATATGAAAAATCCATGTGATTGGATCCTTTCCATCAAACTTTCTCATGTCAATCTTGGGGATAAAGTAGTTTCTTGGACCTGAATTGAACCCATGATGTTGTAGTGAATAATCAACTTTTGAGGACTCCAAATTCCTACTCTCCAATTGTTTTTCAACTTCCAAAAGACGTGACTAGAATAAGTCATTTTTTGCTTCCTTATCCTCTTCTTGAGTAGATAATTGAGGAATAAAGTTATGTTTTATATCCTTGATAAAATCCTTCAAGTATTGAATATCTTATTTACTATCCATCCATTTGATATCCTCTTTAGTAGCCATATTCTTTTCCAATTTAGAAAAGTCATCAATTTTCACATTTCCTTTAAGCATATCTTCCAACTTGGACACACTAAAAGAAATGTCTTCCACTTCCTTGTATGCCAGAGATGAATCCTCTAGGGGTTTGAATGGAGTGTGATTCTTTCCACTTCATTTTTGTGGCATTTTTTAAAATATCACACCCTAGGGTTTACCACAAATATATTCTTCTACTAAAATCTATTCAAATGCAAAATGGTGTACCTTTTTCAAACCTTGATTGGAAGACTGTTTTAGGGTCAGCTTGTAACTAAGGTACAATTTGAATTGCGGCTCTTATGATTCTGAAAATTTGATTTGTAGTACCTTGATCTAGCCTCTTTTAAATTCCACAGGTCTGACCTAATTTGGATGAGCCAACAAAAAGTTATTGCAAATATACCAAAGCTTCTTATTTTTCACTATCTAGAAGAGCGAACTTGTACTGTATGCCACATGTCCACTGTTTTGTTTCTCTATCTAAAAATTATACCACAGATACCCTTGTCTATCTTATTTCATATGCAACTGGCCTCACTTCATTTGCATCTAGGATTCCTCATATATGACCTTTTTCCCTAGAATACATGTTTTAGAATAGCTGTAAGAATAGTCAAAAACCCTATATTCCTTTATTAATTATCTCTAAAATTGTAATGGATCAGGATCTAAATTTTGGATTGGAAATATTTAGGCATGTTTTGGAAATGAAATTTTAACCTCGATCTCTAAATACTTGTAGAAAAAAAGTTGTATCAAAATTTCCAAGATGACTCGTTTTACAGAATCCAGTCCCGAGGAAAGAGATATGATACCAAATGTAATGCAACTAAGTCCAAGATATAGCATAAAAAGAGAAGAAATAGACAATAAGAGAGTAATCCACACCTAAAAAATGAATAGCAGAGATAAATATCAATCCTCTTCAAGGGAGGAACCTCCTTACACAATGGACTGAGTACACAAGACAAGATAAGATACTATGATGACTAAAATGAGAATATCTAATTCCTATATATAGGAGATAAAGGTGTACAGTAACAACTAATAAACCCACTAATATACCTAAGCCTACATAAATAATATGTAATGCACCACAATATAGGGAGTAATGCACCACACTATATGGTGTAATGTGTCATCATTAACGGCTTAACATCTAGATTTGTTCAAACTTCAAGGCTTGGAGGTTTTGCAAGGATGTGTGTGAGGCACATAGACAGGGAAAATTACAAGGTAGAGATCATGCCTAGAAGGAACCCTTCAAGAAATGATTACAAGACACCCTAACCATCATCCATGGGCCTCCAAAGGACAGAGGATCCATCGTTATTTAAATGTATATATAACTTCATTTATTCATCCATTATATTTCTTTTTAGGAGTGTTGGTTTGAGGAAATATGCTACTAGGAATGCAACCCTCTTACCCTAAATGCCAGGAAAGAACCTAACATAGGTGCATTGGTAGATGTAGAAACTTTGTTGATGCAGAGGTCTGCTTATGTACTACTAGATCCGTGGTATGTCTTTCCAAATTTCAAATGATTCCTCCAATGTGCACTAGAGCTGAAACAAGGTGCCCTGATCTTCTTATATGTTCATTTCATCCCCATTTTATTTAGTTGTTTTTTAGGGATACTACTAGAAGAAACTAAATCCAATGTTTGGACACCTTTAATACCTAGAAAATTGTCATTTTGGGTTGCCGCTATAGGAAAACACTTAATATTATGCTCAAAATAATCCCAAACCTGAAATTAATGCTTCTTACAGCATCTACACTTTCACAAATTTCCTAGAAATGATGATGAAATATGCCCAAATGGCAATGGGTTACCTATGTTGTTGTAGGTGGTTGTTGATCAGGGTGAAACATGTCCAAATCTCCTCATAAAAAAGGCAAACATCCTGCTAATAAAACATAAAGAATAACACCACATTACCACAATTATATTGTTTCTATAGATATGTTCAAATGAATTCTTTTAACCCCAGAATATTAAGTTGTATAATATGCAACAAACCCTCATCATGGTGCAATGTCCAAATGTGGAAATGAAATGGATTCATGTAAATTTCTCCCATGGGTTGGATATTAGTAAATTGGTACCTATTACATGGTTATACAAGGTATGGTTTTATGAATGCTTTTAAACCTAGAATATTAAGTTGTACATTATGCAACAGACCCTCATCATGGTGCACTGTCCAAACATGGCAATGAAATGCATGCATGTAAACCTCTCCCATAAGGTGAATATTAGTAAATCAGGACATGTGACATTGTTATGCAAGGTTGAAAGTGGATTTCTATGTAAGAATATTGTGTCCATATAGACAATTATGAATACTAGCATCCAAGTCAATGCTCTTCTTAATCAGACTATTGATCAAATAATTGTCAGATATCCAACTTGAACACTTTCTTTCATCATTGATTTTATAATAAAAAAGGGAAAGATTAAATTATGATTTTTCTATGTCCTTCTTGTAGGTTTTAGGGGTTGATTTTGGTGTCATAAATATCTATGAGAATGTTGCACAACACTCCTAAGAATTAACCTTCCACTGTAAGTATGTTCCAAACTTTTTACTAAGGTCAAACTCCATCAAGGATATAAAATTAAAAACCCTTTAGGGTACATTGGCAATCAGGCCTAACTATTGTCATGGGATTTTTTCCAAACCATTTCTAAGGAACTTATAAACCAATTTGGTATTTGATCTATCAAGAAATGGAAATCGCACACCAAAAATGGAATTTTCCATACATTTCCAATTTTTATAAGTTTCACTTATCACATTCTCCCTCTATTGTTGTCTCAATGTCCCATCCAAGCGTACAAACTCATATTTCATCTTGTAATTTTGGTCCAAAATACAAAAATATGCCATGTGTCATTAGCATTGGAACGACCTTATGACTTATAACAATTACAGCGTAGTAAACATCATATTCTGACCTGAAGCTCTTCATTTGCAAACATAAAACAAACTAAATGTTTGAAGTTAGGCCATGCAAAGAAAATTGAGAATGATTTTTAGAAAGAAATATTTTTGGGGATAGGTGGTAATATCTCAATAACTATCCATACATTATCATTGGGTTCTCTACATAATGAACATCTCATGGTGTAAATGTAAAGTATCCCACACTACAGGTGCAATTTACAGAATGCCAAGTTGGGATACTCGATGACAAGATAAGATTACGGAGCTTAGAGTTTGATATGTTGGAGGTTCAACATGTATACAGGGAATTTAATAATGAAGCCGATATTCTCTCAAAATAAGCCTCGAATATGGAAGAATGGAAAATTATTTATTCTCAGAGTTTTGGTACTTTTGAGGGAGCTGATGAACTTATCTGTAATTTTTGAATAGTTGTTGAGTTTTCTTTTCTAGTTTGATGCACAGTTTTATGTAAGGTCAAGTTAGGATTGTTTTGGGGGAGATAAGATTATCATTTCAGATACAATGATGGCCCTTTTTGTTTATGTCATTGTTTTCCAAATTTGATGGTCTATTATACAGGATGGTTAATGTAGTGATTTTGTATTGTTATTTTAATATTTTCTATTGAAATATAAGTACTTTTTTTTTATTGAAATAAAAAAGTATCCCACACTACCCAATTAATGAATGCCATCGAGCAATTGCATACTAGGAACAAGATAGATCCCGGTGGACTTAGTGAGGTTGTGATTATCAAAGTTTTTTCAATTAAATTTAATGAGCATCACATGCTTGAATGTAGGTACACATATAGGCCAACTGTTGTAGAAAAGATCAAAATGTACCAGCAACATGCATGTCACAAACATGTTTGGTATAGGATCTTATTAGTTGTGTAAAACTCATCAGCAGAAACCACCAAGACTCAACAAGGTTGTTTCATGAAACAAATTACTTACCTTGGACCGTTGCTTTGTAGATGATACAAGGAATTTATCCACTCACTGCTTGATAATGATGTCAACTGATTCACTTCCTTTTTCCTCTGACCTGCAAGTTCTTGAACGACATCTAGGCACTTCTCCACTGTAGAACTATCATCATTCTCTGGAAATTGAGGCAATGCATTCCAAATCCATGTTACTATCAAGAATATCATTATTCCTCGATGCATCATATCTTTTTGAACTGCATTCCAATAAGTGAGGTCTTGTATCCCACAAGTGAGCAAGAGTAGATTTCAATACCACCTCTAATGCAGAAATCTGTTGGACTCTAGTTGAAATAGATTCATGAATTTACTGAACCCATAGTACCTACTTCCATGTTATAGTAAAAAACTAATGTCAACGGATTTTAAATTTTGAAGGATATGATTTTAATGAAATTAAATTCTATCCATAAACCTACATTTATAAATGAAATCAAATATGCAATCTCAATGTAAAATAATATGAAATATTCATCACCTGAATGTTTTATCCTATTTCCAAATTCTATATATTCATAGCCACCAATAACTTAGATTTATCTTGGTCAAGCATCAATTATAATAACATGATATAATAGAGAACAAAAATAAAGATAAAATAACTGACAGAAAGAATGCCCTACCTTCTAAGAGGTATCTGCAACAGGTCTAGAAAAGAAGTCCAATGGATGAAGACAAGTTACAACACTTTTCAGGCCCGAGGCTTTGATTTCTTGAAAATGTTCAAGTAGAGACCAAAAACCCAAAACCATTGATGATCCAATCTATTCTACATCACACATGCACAATAGCTATTACCGATAGAATGGCCTTTGTTAGTATCAAGTCCCATAATTAGTGAATAGTTGACACTAATTTATCTTTGAAGCCGCACTTTGGTTGCTCATTGTAAACAATATTTATTTAAAATATTAAGGGAGAAGGTTAAAAGTATATATGTAGGGACAGAGAGGAGAAAATCCTTTTACCTGAAAAAAAATGCGAAGACGGAATAGTACAAAAAAGCATTAACAAAGGTGCATTCAATGGATACTTATAAACTATTAAAATGTTGGTAATGCAGTTTAGAGAATTTGAGCTTGAGAAGTAGTACTAGGAAAAATAAAGGAGCTTAAGCAGTTTTGTATATATGCTAAGCCATGCTACAACATGGGCACCTAGGAAAGTACATGACATGTTTGTTCCTAAATCTTACAAACTCAAAATTTGAAGCAATAGTACCCTGTGTGAGAAGAAAAATTGCAAAAAATACAATATACAGTAAGAAGAAGACAAACATCATTCCTTAGTGTCCAGTTGTCCCCACTACAAGAATTGAAGATATCCATGACATTCTGCTAAATATAAGAAACTTAAATAATCTCTAGCAAAATGATATGAAAAACTTGGTTAACGAGGAAGGGACCAATAAACCCTAATTTGGGACTACAAATATTTTGTTTAAACAAATGGAAAAAATATTGAACTATAAATAATTTTGAATTCTATTTTGATGTTATCAGTTTTAGTCTATGGAAAATAAAGGACATACTGGTCAAGAATGGATCTGTAATTGTGAATATTTATTATTTTTTAAGGTATTAAAATTTATTAGTTTTTTGAAATTTTAAAATTGTAACGACTTATACATGAAATTATTTTACATTACTTGTACCTAAACTCACACATTTGTCCTCCCCTTATTTTGGGAAGAAGTCTTATTCCATGCATCTAGAGAATTACAATACATCAGTCTCTGTATTTTTCTACTTAAATGGTTCTAGGAGTTGGAATCATTAAAACTACATCACCACAGGGCATCATCCAACCATCTTTTTTATTATTTGCTAATCTTAATATGTTTCAAGATTTTATGAGGGAGGTGATATTATTATTAATAATTATATATAACATACTAGGCGATGTTGTATTTCCTTCATTTTCTTATCATATTGATATTTTTATTTTGTATATTGCATCACGTCGATAGGAGTTGGATGAACACTTCTCTATTTTTACTTGATTGTAGAATCGACAATGAATATCATGAAAGGTTGCTTACTTATAACTTTTCAACTTTTATAGTTGTAAACTAATTTTTGGTACAATTATTTTCAACATTTGGGTTTGTTCATAATATTTCTACTTTTCAGAAGATCGCAAGTTTTCAAGTTTGGAACTAAATCAATGCAGTGTGACAATGATGATGTTGTACTAGTCCCAAGTGAATATGGAAACATGGACATGGATGGGGACTGTCAGGAAGCTTATGGGATGTGTGAAACTCAAAATTAATGTTTGGGACTTTGTGCTACTAGTGATTCCCTCTCTACTTGTTGTCTTTAATGTATCTTTTCATTATTGATAAATAACACTACCAACTAATATCTTTCTTTTGGTTTCATATGGGAGTGCTTGCTTGTGGGGTTTGGAAAGCATTCTAATGTTGTAAGAATACACATTATAAACAGAGTTGCAGTGATGCCTATTTGTTAGTTTTTTCGATCCATCTCTCTAACTGTTCAACAAACTTTAAATACAAGAGAATATATTTATGTTTAGAATGATGTTATTTCCATGCGTTTTTTATTTTTTTTTAGCTGCTGCTAAAATTATGGAAATTTTATTGACATCCTCGTGAGCATTTTAGAAGCCTTTTCTTTGAGAAATTAGAATAGGGAAGGGTTTATGAGAACTCCCAAATGGTGATGATAAAACTTACTCTTGTGGTATGGACCTTCCATATACAATGATGATAAAAACATATTGCTGTATTATGGAACACTTATGGACTTTATACCTTGAGAGAGAATATAAAATTTTAACACCTTGGTTCTTGTGTTGTTGTTCTTGAGATGTGCCACCTCTCCCTCAGCCTGTTAGGGATGTTGATTTCTTGTCCTAGTTGTTGCTGCTATTTGAAGTGGTTTGTGACCCTTCATCTAACTACTAGGGTGTTGTAGAACCTAGTCGTGACCTGTGTGTTTCCTTTTGGGCTAAGTCATGAACCATGTGATGCTCCTAGACTGAACCTTGACCTGTTATGGATTCATAGAATAAGTCGTGACCTGTGTGCTCCCTTTTGGGATGGGTCATGACCTATGTGATATTCCTAGAGCTAATATGTGACCTCTTGTTCGACTGTTAGGCTAGGAATGACCTATTTGAGGGTTGAAAAGTCTGAACTATGACCTCTTAAGCTATGTTGCGACCTTCTTGTTGATTCCTGACTGAACCGTGATATTCTTGGATATGATTGAACTGAACTATGATTTTGTTGGGGCTGCATGGACTAAACTATGACATTTATGAAATTGGTTGAGCAAGTTGTGAGTGTTTTGGGGTTGCAAGAAGAAACCATAACCATGTTTGAGTGGACTAATATCTCTGCTACACTATTTGAGTGTGCTAAGATATAAGAAAGACATGGGATTTGTATGGGATACAAACTGAGCTCTAGTTTGTGTGTGGAATGTCATCATTACCTGACATTTGATGGATTGTTGTTTCTTGGTATTTTTCTCCATGAATTGGGGTTTCCTTACAGTTAACTGCAAGCATACCCAAACACTCAAATAGTGTAGCAAAGATCTTAGTCCACTCAAATAGGGTTATGGTTTCTTTTAGCAGCCCCAAACAACTCACAACCTGCTCAAGAAAGCCATGGAATTTGTATGGGATACAAACTGAGCTATGGTTTGTGTGTGGAATATCATCATTAGTTGATATTTTATGGATTGTTGTTTCTTGGTCTGTTGCTCCAGTAATTGGGGTTTCCTTGCTTGTCGACTAGGTTACCTTGACTGCTACTATAGTTGACTAAACCTACAATAATTGAATTTATTCTCTCTCTCAGGTATGTCCTTTGTTCCTATAGTGACTTGTCCCTTAATATACAAGATCTTATCTAAAAAAATATTTTTGAGTATAAGGAAGGTTTCAACTGTCCTCGTGGGTTATATTATTTGTTTTCTTTGTACTTTGAGCTAGATTTATTAATGTTGTTATTTATTATCTTTGTATGATTTTCATATTTAACACAAGGACCTTTGGGAGTGTTAAAGTTGAAAGAGGTGAAGGTTATGGGTATGTTGTCCCATATGCCGTAGATGAAGAGGCACATATGCTAACTGCTGATCTTGGTGAGAGAATTCGTAAATTAGTTGAGCAATATGTTGAAGCAACGGAAAAAATAAGTGGATCTATGTTTGAACTTTGAATGTGTTAATGCATGTGTTTTTTGAATGAATATACAAAAGGACAATATTTGTTTGTAGAAATTGGATTTATGGAGTGCATGATCAAACTATAGTATATTTTATTGCTAATTCTCGCTACCTTTTATAATCAGATTAAACTTAAATAGGGCTTGAAAACAATGAGCATATCCAGTGAAGGAAATTGTTACTTACAAGTATTCTCCCCATTTTTTTATCTTTTCATGATAATATATGTTATTTGTCGAGTATTTTCATGTCACAATGGGTTTTATGCATCATTTTGTTATAATTATCATACATCTTATCCTGTTATTGAGTGACGTTTGTGACTTGAATGTTTTTTTATAAGTGTTGGGGAAACTCAATATGCCATGTGAAACATTATCTCTTTGTGATGGAAAACATGACGTTGAGCAGGCCAAGAAGCCTTGGAACATTGTACTTGTTGGTCACAAGATTTACAAGCCAAAACCTTTGTTTTTAGAAATGGTATTATTATATATTTTGAGAATTCTTCAATGTGTGCATCCCTTGAAAACCAATCAAATGGCTATGAATAGAATAGCCATTTATAATTAGTGATTGAGTTTGTCTTTTGTTATAGAAAGAGGAAGAGCTCAACTACTACAAAGGAAAGTTTGCAGGTAGTCAAGATGACACTGGGGGCATGATTGAGAGGGTTGAAGTTGAAGAAGTAGAAGTTGCAAAACAAATCAAGAGAACTATAATTGCAGGTGAAACTTTTATGTGTGAGAAAATATTATTTTGATGGTTCTACGAAGGGTATTTTGTAGCTGCTAATTATTTTTTAAAGTTATATGATTGGTGTTTTGACTTTTGTTCTATGAAGACCCTTGCAAGTTATCATTTCTCATGTCATCAACCATGTTTTCAACTTTCAAAATCCTTTGTCCATGGTGTATTGCAAAACTCATTTAATACACTCTAATACACAATGATTGAGTCATTTTCATTTGCTTCCTCAACATTTCTATAATGGGTAATTCAAATAACTCTTAGAATTTCATAAAGGGAATTACGAATGTAAATGTATTTTTAATCTTTTGTTCTTCAAATTTTAGCTTCGATAATTAGTTGACATTTTTCTAAGTTGGACAATTTTTTTTTTCAGTCAATCCAAATATTTTATTGATACTAACAACCTCGTTATGCATGCATACAGTGCTCTGATTCTTTTTTGCGATCACAACACTTGAAACTGTATAAAGCATTATGTGTTTTCACGATAGGATGGAGCTATGCCTTTCGACCGGATAATGACAAATCATATTAGTCAATTGTGACACCCAAAGAAATGGAAAACAATAAAGATATACTTTTATGGCCACCGTTAGTTATTATTCACTTTGCATGCACTAGAAAAATAAAGGATGGCCATTTAGAGGGTATTGGAAATCGAGAGATGGATGAACAACTTAAAGTGTGCAAAGCAACTCAGTCCTCTTCCTATTTGGTTTCATTTTCCATTTCGATTTATGATTCTTTAAATAGATTTTTCTTGTATACTAGACAACATAGTGTACATGGAAGTTATCCAACAATATGAAGTCATTTCATTGTACATATGCCCTGAATTGTTCTGTCCTTTGATATTTAGATATGGTTCTAGAGTAGTTAGGTCCTTTGCCATATATGATGCAGGAGCATCGTGGCATGCTAGCAATGTGATGAGTTGGTCACATGCCGTGACATATTTTTGGTTTGTTTGTTTTGATGAGTAATAGTTTGTTAGCAATGGTAGGAATGATGGCAGATCATGTCTCCCTGCATGGAGATCAAGTTGTAGGTTGTTTGTTTGTGACAGAGACATTTTCAGCATGCTTTGTAGTTGTTTATTTTCGGTTGCAGGGCCACTCGGTGTAGGATTTACATTTTAGCTTAAATAGGTAGTTTAGAGAAGTATGAAGGGTTCTTCTCTTCAGTATTAGAATTGCAAATTTGCAGAGAGAAGGACAGACCTGCGTCTGGTTCCGCCTGTAAATATTTTAAATAGATAGGAGAAGAGATCCAAACTGTGTGTTTGTGTGTGCACTTAATAGAAGGATTATTTGTGTGTTTGCAATGATATTAGCCTAGATGCATTTACCGATTTGAGTTGTGTATTCATGAAGAGACGACTTCGACGGTTGTCTGAACATCTGTGTATTTCTGTGAAATTATTGATTCAAGTGTTAAACTATTATTTGAATGGATAAAATAAGTCATAGATGCATGCATCGAGGTGTTAGGATAATTAATCTTCAATATTGCAGGCTACATTGATTGATTCTCTGATCAATCGACGCAGCACGCAGATTTTCTGCCTTAACACATTTTTGCAGAGAATGAATGGTGGAGATTGAGTCCATAGACGGAGATCTGATGGTCTAGGAAAGATCTGCAATGAAAGTTGCGAGGGCGATAACAGATCCACAAAGATCTGTGAGATCTACATCAAAGAGTAGATCGACGGTCGTGGAGAAGGCCGCAAAGGTCTGACGATTGAAAAAAATTGCGGAAGAAAAGTTGCGGGGGAGCAACTTTGGAAAGTTTACATCCCACATCCCGTAGCCCACATCCCACATGCAAAAATCCTGTTGTGAAAATAGAGTTGCGAAAATCCTGTTGCAGAAACAAGGTTGCGGAAAAGATGTTGTGGAAGCAAAATTGCAGGGAGGTAATTTTAGAATAGAATTTGGCTGAGGGATAAATTTGGTCATCTTGCTAAGTGTAGGAGCCACCAGATCCTAGAGATGCTGGTTGGGTTGGTTGCAGCTGAACCCACATGCACCAGTTTTGGTATCAGAGTGAGGAATTAATAGTCTTTATTTGTGAATATTATGGATTGTTAGTCATTGAGATTGGAATTTTGTTTTCTTGAATGAAAAAGCAAGATTGAGCTTACTCATGTACTACTAACAGATTAAATATATATATATATATAATTAACAGTAAGATTGTGTCTATAAGTGATTTTTTGTGCCAAGAGATGGAGGTTAGAGTTGGAAGAGGTCAGAGCATCTAGGAAGACCTGTTGCCAATGTATACCTGAGAGAGGAGATAAGAAATATGAGAGCAAGGATGGAAGCCTCGGAGACTCAAAGACATCATGAGCACACTGGAGACATAAGTGATGAAGAGGTACCTGAAGAGGAGGAGGAGAAAACTGTTGAAACTCCTGAGGTAAGAATACTGAAATCAATCTTTGGTGCAGGTTCTAACTCAAGAGAAAATGTGCCATTCTATAGTGGAAGCTTGAATCTAGAAGAACTGATTGACTATATCAATGTTATGAACAAGCATTTCGATTTTGCTGAAGTGAAGAAGGACAAGGAAGTCATATTTGTTGTCACAAGGTTAAGAGGGCATGCATCCTTGTAGTCGGATAGTGTGCAAGAGGAGAGAATCTTGAAGAACAAAGCAAGGATCAATAGTTGGAGTAGAATGACAGCTAAGTTGAGAGGTAAATTTATTCCTCAAGATTATAAGTTGGTTTTGTTTAGGAAACTGCAAAATCTTAAATAGAAATCAATGACAATTAGGGAGTTTGCTAAGGAATTTTATAAGGTGAATATTAGATCAGGTCATATAGAGGATACACCTGAGAAATTTCTAAGGTATGTAAACAGTCTAAGGTTTGATATACAAGATGAACTAACTTTGTTGTCGTTAAGATCTGTTGAAGAAGCATATCAAGTTTCTTTGAAGGCTAAGGAGAAGCTGATGAAGAAGCAGAGTCACAAAGCAAATGTAAGAGGCTCTAGAGGAAGGGAACATAAGCATAAGGGTGAAGCTAGCAGTTCAAACCAGCAAGTGCAGTCTGATAGAAACATTGAGAACAGAGGTGGAAGGAATGCTTCAAGAGGAAGAGGCAGAGGAAGAGGTGGACTAGTGAGGTGTTACACATGTGGATAGCTAGGTCACATTTCATGGGACTGTCTAGAAAATGTTGCAGACAAAGAGGAGCACAAGTATTCCAAGCTGAACCTGAAGCTCCAAAGGAATTAGAGGTTGCTGAGAAGTACCCTGAATAAAATGAAGCCTTGTTGATGAGGAAAGTAATTGATGAGTCAGTCGAAAGAAGGATCATGTTTAAGAAAGTTTGTAAGGTTGAAGGTAAGTGTTGTAAATTAATTGTTGATAATGGTAGTATTGATAATTTGGTGTCTACACAGATGGTGGAAAAACTAAAGTTGAGGAAGACAATACATCCAGAACCCTACAGGGTTGCATCGCTGCAAAAAGGTCATCAGGTTCTTGTGAGAGAACAATTCTAGGTAAATTTTCATATTAGAAGCTATCAGAATGATGTAAGATGTGACATTATTGAGATGGATGCTTGTCATGTTTTATTAGGTGTACCTTGGCAGTTTGACAGGGAAGCAGTGCATGAGGGCAAGAGGAATGTCTATTCATTTGAAATGAATGGGAATAAGCATAGTCTTCATCCTTTCAATGGTAAGAAAGAAGAGGCTAATAATCAGTTGCTGATGATGGCGGATAAGAAAATGGTGACTGATTGGAAAGTTGAAGCAAATGATAATGAGGTTGAATTGAATAACATGGTGTGCACTAGTTGGCTGAAGGACAAAACAGATCAGCAAGAAATGTCCAATGTAAGTATGGCATTGATGGAGGAAGCACAGTATGAAGTTATTAACAATAATGGGAAGTGTATGGTTACTGAAATTACCAAGGATAGTGATGTGACAGTAAAAAGCAAAAGGGAAGAAGGCCAAATACTTCAAGTAGATAATTCTTGGATATCATGCATCATTATGCTAATAAGTTTTATGTTTGTTGTTGTAACATGGAGGCTAAATTATATATATGTAGATGAAGGTGAACTTGTTGACAATTTGTTTACATTTCAGACGAAAGAGGACTCTGATTATTTAATGAAGTCTAAACATATGTTGGAACCAAAAGACCTGTTACCAACACAATGTTGGAAAACATGATTGAAGGGACTGTTCAAAATGAGAACACAATCTAGGTTTGTATCTTGTGTCTCTAGTACAATCCTATAGAAAAATAGTAGGAAGGGAGCTCATGGACGGGAGCCATGAAGCGTTTCAAGTTGGGGAGTCTGATGCAAGAGCATCATGGCATGCCAATAATGTGATGAGTTGGTCTCATGTTGTGGCATATTTTTGTTTTGTTTGTTTTGATGAGTCATAGTTTGTTAGCGGTGGTAGGAATGATGACAGATCATGACTCCTTGCATGGAGATAAAGCCGCAGGTTGTTTGTTTGTGACATAGACTTTTTCATCATGCTTTGTAGTTGTTTATTTTCGGTTGCAGGGCCACTCAATGTAGGAGTTACAGTTTAGGTTAAATAGGAAGTTTAGAGAAGTATGAAGGGTTCTGCTCTTCAGTATTAGAATTGCGAATTTGCGGAGAGAAGGACAGACATTAGAGGAAATTTCAATTTAAAATGGGACTTCCAAAAATAATACAAATTCCATGTCATCATGTATTAGCCAATCAAAATGATTTAAAATTAAAAAAGGAAGCACCTTTTAAACAGTTTTTTAATATTAATTAGGGGGTAGGTATCATAAAAAATAAAAATAAAATTTGTTCGTATTTTCGACATATCTCACTATGTTTTTATTCAAATTTCGATCAGGAGAGCTCGTTGGATGTGGAATTAAATTATGCATCCAACGAGTACCCACTTGGAATATTTTTGAGGTATTTCTTGTTTTGGGGGTAGTGGGGCCCATCAAAAATATGCCAAGTGGGTACTCGTTGGATGCAGAATTTAATTCCGCATCCAACGAGCTCTCCCAATAGAAATTTGAGTAAAAAAACAGGGAGATATGTCGAAAAATACAAACAAAAAGTAGTTTTTTTCTTTTCTTCCTCCAAAATTAATAAATATTATTTTATTATTTTAACTATTATTTTATTAATTTTCCTTAGTAGGCCCATTTTGAGTTGAAATTTCCTCTAATGCCTGCGTGCGTCTAGTTCCGCTAGTAAATATTTTGAATAGACTGAAGAAGAGATCCGAACTATGTGTTTGAGTGTGTGCTTAATTGAAGGATTAGCTGTGTAATTGCAATGTTATTAGCCTAGATGCATTTACTAATTTGAGCTGTGTATTCGTGAAGAGCCAACTTCGGCGGTTTTATGAACATATGTGTATTTCTGTGAAATTATTGATTCAAGTGTTAAACTGTTGTTTGAATGGATGAAATAAGTTGTAGATGCATGTGTCGAAGTGTTAGGATTATTAATTTTAAATATTGCACGCTAATTGATCGATTCTCTGATCAATCGATGCAACGCGTAGATTTTCTGCCTTAGCAAGTTTTTGCAGAGAATGAATGGTGGAGATTGAGTCCGCAGACAAGGATCTAATGGTCCATGAGAGATACGCAATCAAATTTGGTAGGGCGATAACGGATCCACAAAGATCTGTGAGATCTGCATCAAAGAGTAGATCGACGGTCGTGGAGAAGGCCGCAAAGATCTGACAGTTGAAAAAAATTGTGGAGGAAAAGTTGCAAAATAAAAGTTGTGGGGGAGCAACTTTGGAAAGTTGACATCCCACATCTCGCAACACACATGTGGAAAGCCTGTTGCGGAAATAGAGTTATGGAAATCCTATTGCAGAAAAGCTGTTGCGAAAGCATAACAGTGTGGGGAGGTAATTTTGAGCAGAATTTGGCCGAGGGCTAAATTTGGTCATCCTGTTAAGTGTAGGAGCCACCAGATCCTAGAGGTGTTGGTTGGGTTGGTTGTGGTTGAACCCACCTGCACTAATATATTAGATGAACTTCAAATGGATATAAGAAATGAGACGTCTATGATGCATTCTGCACATCCTTTTTTTGTTCAACTTATGAGAAAGGTTGATAAATATGTTAAGCCATCTTAATCATGTTATATGTTTTTTAAGATTTTTAGCATCATAGATATCAAGAGTATGTTGTTATTTAATTCATTATTGATTCTTACAAATGATGTCTGAAGTACATGAATAAGCTTGGTACTTCTGCAAGTATTGTAGAGACTTCAAGGGTACTAGCTCAATGGAAGAGCACCTTCTTACAGGTAGGAGATTGGTGATTCGATTCCTCCATGCCCTATCTACAAAAATGAATATTTGCATATAAAATGATTAAAGTAGTAACAAAAAAATGAAAGCTAAGTGACCAACAAATGGGACTCATAAGTGACCAAACAAATGACAAAAATTTGTATATAAATGACCAAATGAAAGTTTTGGTAGCTAATTTTTGGTTTCTTATCACCAAACATATGACCACATTAATGACCAAATATGCTACCAAATTAATGACCATTCGAGAAGCTATAAATGACCAAACTATATATGCCGACATTTTTTGTTGTGTCATAAAAGATAAAAAAATTAGCCACCAATTATCAACAAATTGAAAGTGGTCATTAATAGGCATATTTTGGTCACTTATCTTTCATTATGTACTAGTGATCACCCACTCTACAGGAGAAATGCAGAAAGGAAGGCGCAAAGATTGACGAGGAGCATGCAGCGGCGTGAGACAAATCTTGCAAAAGCATATAGGACTGAAAAACATAATACCAAAATTGAAATGGAGCAAGGACTTATAGCAGGTGGATCTAATACCACTCTCAAATGGATATCTCCAAATTCAGCATGCGTTTTTGGATTCCCATTACTAATCATTTTCTTTATTTATTTACATAATTACAAATTGTATGAAACCATAATCCACATAATTAGGTTTCAAGCAAATTCAATACCATTTTGTAAAAAAAATAAAAAAACATACCAAAACATCAAAATATTTAGACTACTCTTATTAAATCACATAAAAATGTTAACACCATGGTGCACCTAAGTTACATCATTATGAATGATGCACCCTCTTAGGTGACATGCACATGATAGATCATCCTCATACCAAGGCCACCTTAAACAAGGCTTTGAGGTAAGATTGATGCCATGAGCATATGTTTCCTCTAATTCACCAATGAGCATATGTTTGGGCTACTCTTATAACGTTGTTTAAAAGAGAGTGCAGTTCGTTCCTCGCTACCTCGTTGGGACTGATGGGACATAGCTCACTGCACATAAGCTAACAAGACCATCCATACAATTACAAAACATAATCACAAAACAATGAAAGGGATTTTAAAAAAAAAACAGTAATAAAAGAAAACAAAGAAAATTAAAAATGAATAAAAAGCAAAACTAAAGCAAGATGTGACATTTATAATAAAAATAAAAAAAGCAACCGAGCTCAAGCGTTAATT
This sequence comes from Pseudotsuga menziesii, assembly GCA_001517045.1. Classification (NCBI taxonomy): domain Eukaryota; kingdom Viridiplantae; phylum Streptophyta; class Pinopsida; order Pinales; family Pinaceae; genus Pseudotsuga; species Pseudotsuga menziesii. The sequence goes on along the minus strand of LPNX010323933.1, from coordinate 263,397 downwards.
GTGAGAACAATATATCCAGCAACAAAAAAAACTAAATAACAATGTTATTATAAATAAAACCTTATATTTATAATACAAACAAAACAAACAGCCTATGCTATAAGCTAACGAGACCATCCACACAATTACAAAACAATGAAAGGGATTTAAAAAAACACAAAAAAAAAAGAGTAATAAAAGAAAACAAAGAAAGTTAAAAATTAATAAAAAAAAAACTCAAAGAACGACGTGTCATTTATAATAAAAACAAGGAAGAGAGCCATTTCAAAAGCATAAAAGACAAAAACGTAGGAAAGACAAAAACTGATGATTTGAAAGGCATAAAAAAATTAAACGAACGATTTGGAAGGCATACAAAACAAAACAAAACAAAGAATGGGGGTAAAAACATGAAAAGTAAATAGAAGAGAGATTATAATAGTGGTTTTTTTTTTCTCAGAATTATTGGAATATAAGAGATAAGGTATTGAGATTGTATGATTGCAATGGAACATGGTTTTAAAAGATAAAGCGTTGAGATTGAATGATTGAGATGGACCAGGTTTTTAAGAACTATGAAAACATTTTAAACCAAATTTAGTTAGAATTATTGGAATCTAAGAGAGAAGGAATTATTGGAATCTAAGAGATAGGATGTTGAGATTGCATGATTAAGATGGAATATGGTGGGTTTTAAGAGATAATGTGTTGAAATTATATGACTGAGATGAGACAGTTTTTTAAGAAAGTTGAAACCATTTTAATAATAAAAAAGAAAAAAACTATGATTTAAGTTAAGAATAGATTATTAATTTTTATCAACATTATATAAAAAAATCAAAATCATAATTGAGAAGACAATGGATCACTAGGGTAATCCTTCCTGAAATGTGATACAAGCTGAATGTTTTATATGTATACATTCATTCCATGTGTACATTCATTACACTTTGTCGCGGTCTGAGATAATGGGGATTCTTTACTGTCAAATTCTACTGGACGGAACAAAGTTCTCTCTGGCAAAATGTTGAAAGAAAAAACCAATCAGGTAATGTCAAGATCGTGGGCCAGACATTATTCTTTTTGGATTACTGAATGTGTCTAGTTATATGTTTAGATATTATTTCAGATTTTGTATTATGAATTAAGAATTTTATTTCATACTTCTGTTATTTTGTAAAAAGTAGTTCATTTTATGTTTTTATTTTTATTTTGTTAGATTTAAATATTTTTTATTAAGATTTAAATAAATAACAAGTATATAGCAGAAATTTATTTTTTGTTTTGGTATCTTGTTAGACTTAAATATATTTTTATTCCTATTTAAATAAGTTTCACTTGAAAGGTGATAAAAAAATCATAACAATTTCTGTGGAATATATTCCTATTTAAATAAGTTTCACTTGAAAGGTGATAAAAAAATCATAACAATTTCTGTGGGCCGGCAGCCTAGTTGTACAAAAATATTTTGGGGTGTAGCATAAAAAAATCATAACAATTTCTGTGGGCCCGCAGCCTAGTTGTACAGGAATTTTCTGGGGTGCACAGTATGTCTTCTACCCACAGAGACCAAATGAGCTATACCTCATGGCTTTCTTGTTTTTTGTTATTAAATATAATTGTTTTGTAATTATATTATCATAAGTTAAATTAGCAGGTGAATGATTATAAAAACAACAAACCAGTTAGTTTGTGCAGATAGGCTGGGCTGGGTAGAATTTCAATAGAATTGCGAATATCTGAGAAAGATGGGATCTTCAGAGGAGCTCGAGTACAGCAAATTACAGGTTCTGGTGGTGCCCTATCCGGAGCAGGGTCATATCAATCCAATGCTGCAGTTTGCCAAGCGCCTCGCATTTAAAAATCTCAAGGTCACCTTCGTGACGACCGAAACCAACCGAGAGCGCATGTTACGGGCGCACGATGAAGTGCCCAGGGCGTCAAACTCCTCGATGGAAGTTCAGTTTGAAACAATCTCCGATGGACTTCCGCTGGATTTTGATCGCTCGAAGGACGCCGAGTTGTGGTTCGACATGTTATCCAAGATGGGAGGACTCACGTTAACAAATCTCATAGAGAAGCTAAATGCTAGAGGCAACAATATATGTTGCATCGTTTACGACGCCGTCCTTTACTGGGTTCCTGAAGTTGCAAAGAAGTTTAATATTCCTCTCGCTTTTTTCTGGACGCAATCCTGTGCAGTCTACTCCATCTTTAACCATTTCAGCAAAGGATTAGGTATGCTTTCAACTACGTCTATAAGTTTTACTGTCCCTTTGAATCTGAGTTTATTTACTCTTTTCTCTTCTTTTCAGCAATTTCGTTGGACGGAACAGAGAAGCCGACAGATGTGATAGAAATACCCGGGTTGCCGCTGCTCAAAGTATCGGAATTGCCGTCATTTCTGCAACCCTATAATCCCGACCATTCTCTCTTGCGATTTGTAATTGATCAGTTGAAGACTTTGCCGGATGCAACGTGGGTTCTCGGAAATTCGTTTTCCGAACTGGAATCGGAAGAAATAAACTCAATGAATTCGATAGCTCCGATTCGCACTGTCGGCCCTCTCATACCCTCGGCTTTCCTGGATGGACGGAATCCCGAAGATACAGACTTCGGTGCAGATTTATTGAAAACAACAAACTGCATAGATTGGCTAGATATGAAGGAACCGGGAAGCGTTGTGTACGTTTCTTTCGGAAGCTTTACTGTTCTGTCTAAAGATCAAATTCAAGAGATAGCTCTTGGGCTTAAGGCCAGCGGATATTCCTTCATATGGGTCATTCGTCCACCTTCTTCTAAAGGAGAAATTAACAGTGAAGAAAACTTGCCGGACGGTTTCTTGACCGAGACCTCGCGGCAATTAGGGCTAGTCGTTCCATGGTGTCCACAGCTGGAAGTGCTTTCTCATGCGTCTGTCGCTGTATTTATGACGCACTGTGGGTGGAACTCGACTCTGGAAAGCCTCAGTCTAGGAGTGCCCCTGTTGACTGTTCCTCAATGGAGCGATCAGACGACTAATTCACTCTACGTTGCGGAGAAATGGAAGATAGGATTGCGATTAAATAAACGAGCAGCAGACGGAGTCGTAGGGAAGGAGGAAGTGGAAAAATGTATAAAGATTGTTATGGAAAGCGAACTGGGCGTTGAGCTGAAGGAGAACGCATTACGGTGGAAGAAATTATCAAGGGAGGCAGTGGGAGAAGCCGGGTCTTCCAATGTGAATATTGAAGAATTTGTTCAGGATATTGTTTGCAGGGCATCGCCATTGTCCCATTGATGTTATCATGGCTTCCTGGATGTCCAAAAATTTAGACTTTGTGATGATTTGTATTTTTCCGACCGACACGTGAAAAGGTACACGTCACTGATTACGGTCCAATACGCTTACTTCCGTAGTTGTAATTAGTGATATTTTGTTTGTATCGGTCATTGACAAACACACGGATCAAGTGTGTGCTCTTTGGATCGCTTGATGTATATATGATATTTTGGTATGATACGTAATACTAATACCCCACATCGGTTTTTAATTTTCCTTTCGTTGACATGTGAAGGGGTACATTTCACTTGATATAATCACTGACGAAGCTTTCGAAAGTCGATAAGATTTTGAATTTTTTAATTCTCATGGATAGAATTTTGGTGTTTTAATTTTTCATATCTTTCACTATAACTCTTTATTCATTTTTTTATAAATGGTTGACTAAGATAGCGAAGACTTAAGAGTTCCGACCCTACACATCATTAATTAATAACTTGAAAATATTTACTGAACAATATATTTTTGTAAACTTATTTAGTGATTGAATTTTCAAGTGACATCATAGCTGGAAGCATTGAAAAATTGGGGCCGGAGTCTGATGGCGCTAGGGTTTGATACCAGTCGCCATGGCGGTGCCCTCCTGAGGCAGTTTGTGTCATGACAGTTTACTGTTAACGCCGCTCCTTTCCTTCTGACTTGTTTAGGGATTCTTACGTCTCGCTGTCAACTTTTTGGGGTCTGGTTGACTTCCAAGGTGGTGTAGTTTATCTGTTTGTCTGGAAACAACTTTAGTTTTCCGACTGGGTTTTCTGCTCTCTATATTTTGTGCCGGGTCTTTGGGTGTCTTTCGCCGGTGGTTTTTCACGCAACGAATTCTGGTTTTGTGGATTCGACTCGGGTCTCGCCATACTTTGTGCCGGGTTTTGCAGAGGTCACATGCTCCTGGTCAACACTCACATGCTCCGACATACTGGTCTCAACATGGCGCATGTACTCTTATTTTTCCGACACCACTCTTTTTTATGATTGCTGGTTTATGGATGTTGTCTTTCTGTCCCTGTCTGTCTGCTTGGGTTATCGGGTTGTCCTAGGTCTATGGAGTTCCCCCTCGTGGCTGAGGGCTAGTACCAACCATTTAAAAAAAGTGAGAACTAGGGGATTTTTGTGGGTATCTCTGGTTAGCGACCGAACAGTGGTGTTCTTTGGTTTACCACTGGTATCTCTTTGGTCAGGGTTCTAGTTGTCTTTCATTTGGGTCTTGCTGGAATGAGGCCGGTTTGTAGTCTCTGATTTACTGCCGTTCTTGCTTTTTCTTGGGTCAGGGCTCTGGCCGTTATACTCCGGCTCTGCGTTTCACCATCTTTTGAACTTGTACTCTCTGTCTATGGACTAGGGTTTTATACACCGTGGTTACCTTTCTACTTAGGGTTTCAACCCTCTATTGTTGTTTCTACCTATTAGGTTAACCTGTGTTATAAGCCACCTTGTTTTCCGATGGCTTCTACTGCACCCATTTCCTCTTTTGTCAAGAATGCTACTACCTTTCCCTCTCGCTATCAAGCCCGATGTAAGTCCAAAATATTGACTGTGTTGGACCATAAGCGCCGCTACGTAGTTGGCTGTGACGTTATGCTTGACAGAGTTTCAGAACTCTGCCATCATGCTCTCATTGGGCGTTTGGAATATGTTTCGATGGATAAAGAGGAATGGGTTGCTTGGGCTACCCTTAACTGGAAGCCCATCCTTACCTATGTGCCTACCATTAGTCTTCTAGCCGACCGCTGGTTGGTTTTCATTTTTCTCGATGACACCAATGCCAACCGTATTCTTGATTCTCTCTGGACTATTGGCAATGGATCCCTAGTCCTCAGCCGCTGGCACACGAACTTCGACCCTGTCAAAAAGAGGGTTATCAAGCGTCATTTGTGGGTTTTAATGCCTGCCTTACCCTTTCCCCTCTGGTCTAAAGACATTCTCACTAGTATTTCCAACACCATCGACAGATTCGTAGCCCTGGATAAAGATTTCCACACTACGTTTGATAAGCGCACTGCTAAAGTGCTGGTTGAGCTAGATGTTTCCCGTGGACTTCTTCCTGAAATTGAGATTGATTGCAATAGTGCGGTGATCACACAGAAATTGGAATACTTGAGGATGTCGTTCCATTGCAGCTACTGTCATGAAACAGGTCACCTTTGAAAGTCCTATTCTTTTTTATTGCGTGGCACTACACCCTCTGTTGGCTATGTTGATTCTGAACCCACACTGGAGTGCACCTCTTCCCCCTCTTCACATAACCGCATTACACCTGACTCTCTTCCTCACGATGATGTCTCTCCTAGACTTCGTGCTCCTTCCAACCCTCTGGGGCCTTATGACTCTTCCTCTCCCACATCGGTTGGTGATTTGACCAAAGGAGAGCTTCTTTACATCAAGGATGTTGAATCTTTGGCTCTTTCCTCCTCTCGACCTGGTAACGGTTTGGCCATTGATTCATGATATCCTACTCTTACCCCAAACCCTGATACCATCACCCCTCCCCCCTTTACACTGGAAAACTTTCCACCCCTTACTCATTCCTCCTCACCCCCTGATTTGGCTCAGCCTGGCAGTCCCCTTACTATGCCATCCTTCGACGATTCTTCTCTCCTCAAAGCAATGGATATTTTTACGGATAAATACTCGTCCTCTCCATCCATCCTACCACTGGACTCGATTAGATTCGAGAATGTGACCATTAGGAAGGCTAAAAAAGGCAGTAAGACTTCTACTCAATCTCCCATGGGTCTTTATACTCCACTCTCGGCATGCATCAAAGCTGCTGCCAAATCCAACTCATCTTCTCAGGAACTTAGATCGTTGTCACTTACTCCTCAGTCCAACCCATGAAGATTGTCTCCATGAACATTCGTGGGTTTGGGGGCTCCACCAAACAGAAAGCCCTCAAAGACTTGTTTTCTTCTCTCAATGCTGACATCATCCTCTTGCAGGAAACGATGTGTGATCACTTTACTTCCCTTCGTCTATTTGCTTTCATGAAACCTAGCTGGGAATTTTGTGCTATCGATGCTCTTGGTCTCTCTAGAGGTATCCTATCGGCCTGGAACCCTAGAATGATTCGATGCAAAGCCTTTTGGGACTCTGCTATTGCTAGTGGTATCTTTGAATACCCCAACCTCATCCTTGCTAGTGATCTCAACTTTACTATCTCTGATCTTGAGATTTGGGGTGAACATGCTCGCTTGGATCAACATTCACTACACTTTGCTCAGCTTCTGGACTCTGTATAGATGGTTGATCTTGCCCCAGCTAAGATTGGGCCTACCTGGAGAAATGGCCGCGTTGGACCTGAGGGTATAAGTAAATGACTGGATAGATTCCTTGCTTCCCTTAACTTACTCCCTACCTTGGGCTGCTATCACTCCTGAATCCAGCCTTCTGAAATCTCTGACCATTACCCTGTTTGTCTTGAGTGGAACTTGAGATTGAAATGTCACCTATACCCTTTCAAGTTCAATCGTGCTTGGCTAGTTGAAGATGGTTTCTCAAACTTTGTATCCTCTTCTTGGCTATCACCTGCTCCCTTTGCTGGACCCATGTTTGACTTCTGCTATAAGCTTCAGAGACTCAAAAATGATGTTAAAACTTGGGAAAATTTGAAGATTGCTCTGAGGACAAAAGAGATCAATGAGGTTGATTAGGCTATACACATCCTTCTGACATCCCATCCATCTGGCATACTCTCAGAGGAGGCTTCTTCTTCACTAACGCACTTGAAAAATAGAAAGGATTCTCTACTTTCACATATGATCCTCACATGGAAACTCAAGAGCAGAGTTGATTGGATTCAGGAAGGTGATGCAAACACCAAATTTTTCCACTCCTATGCTTCTGCTAGAAGGAATCACAAAGCTATATGGTCATTACAGAATCAAGCTGGTGATATTATCAATGATGACTCTAAATTAAAGTCTCTAGGGGTGCAACACTTTTTTGAGCTCTTCTTAGATGATGGAAAATCCAATATTGAGGACCAACTCAATATTATTCGACTTTTTCCATCCTTTGTCCAGGAAGAAGATCATGATCCCTTCTTGTCTGCTTTCTCTCTTGAAGAAGTTAAAGTTGTCCTCAAAGGTTTTAAAAAACATAGAAGTCCCGGACCTAATGGGTGGCCGGTGGAGTTCTATCTCCATTTTTTTGATTTGCTAGGGTAGGATATTATGAAGGTCATTGAACATTCTAGGCAAGAAGGTAGGTTCATTGGAGCGCTCAATGCCACATTTATTACACTTATTCCTAAGTGTGATAACCCTTCTACCTTGGTGGATTTTAGGCCCATATCTTTATGTAATCTGCTCTATAAGACTATCTCTAAATTGGATGCTATCAGACTAAGGGATGTACTTGATAAGGCTATCTCCAAACACCAGTTTGGATTTCTTCATGATAGGCAGATCATTGAACCTGTGGGTATTGTTCAAGAAGTCCTCCACACTATAAAAGCTGGAAACCAGAATGCTATGGTACTGAAACTTGACTTGGTTAAGGCTTTCGACAGAGTTAATTGGTCGTTCTTAAGGCTGGTCCTCCTTTAGATTGGTGTACCAAGCAGCTTCGTCAACTGGATCATGGGCTGTGTTGAGTCAGCAAACTTTGTTGTATTGATCAATGGGATTCCATCAAATTTCTTTCCTGTGTCTAGAGGCATCAGGCAGGGATGCCCTCTGTCCCCTCTCTTATTCATATTAGTCATTGAAGGTTTAAGCCTCTTGATCAGTCAGGCACATTGTAGTGGGGCCATCTCAGGCATCATAATTGCTCCTGGTCTTCATCTTACCCATCTGCTCTTTGTAGATGATGCTGTCCTTTTTGGTGTCGGAACTGTGGCCGAATGGCAGCACTATAAGATGATACTTGATACCTTTTGTTGTGCGACCGGTATGGAGATCAATGCTGATAAGTCATCTTTTCTTTTCAATAATCCCAAGGATCTGGTTAGACATCAAATTTTTCATTTCATGCCTTACAAGATGGAACCTATTGATGTTGGCTTTAAGTACTTGGGGTACTACCTCAAGCCACTGGGTTATGGCATAAAGGGTTGGAGATGGTTCCTACTTAAGTTTGAAAAAATACTGAGCAACTGGACTTATAAACTGCTATCTCTGGGAGGCAGATTGATACTTGTTAAATTTGTCCTGATGAGTCTTGCTATGTACTGGCTCACCCTTGCACGTATGCCTACTACTATCCTGAATTATATCAGAAGATACATCTTTAATTTTTTATGGGGCTGCTCTCAAGGAAAGAAGAAGTATCATTTGACTGACTGGTCTACCATCTCCAAGCCCTATTCTCTTGGGGGATGGAACATAAAGAATCTAGAATGGTTCAGTTTGGCCCTCCGAAACAAAAGCCTTTGGATTGTTCTTAATGGTTCTGGATTGTGGACACAGATCATAAAGCACAAATACCTCAAGAACCTTCCCGTTGATATTTGGCTCAGACAGAAGACTTTTAAAGTCCAAGGCACTTCTCATATGTGGAATGGCTTCATACGTGCTATGACTTGGTTCACTAGACAGCTCGGGTGGAAGACGGGCAATGGTAAAAATATTAGAGTGGGTATTGATCCCATTGCTGGTGTATCCTATGTATATATTCTTCTTGCAAACCTCAGATCTTACTTGGAATATTACGGTATTCTTTCCCTCTCTGATGCACTTAACAGGGGCATTGCCACATTATCATCGGATTATTGGATCCCAACTGATGAGCTTGAGCTGGGTGGTTCGTGGAAGGTTTCTTGGTCAAATTATATCAAAGGTTTACATCAAGCTAGGATTCGGATCAACAATCATCCTGATAAACTGGTTTGGATGTTTAATAAATCTCCAGGTATGGTAAGAGCCAACCTCATGTATGATCTTATTGCTACCACCCTTGCTCCTTTCAGACCGGATGAACTCTTGATCAAGATATGGAAATATCATATACCTCTTAAGATCATCTGTTTCTTTTGGCTCTGTTTGATGAATAAGATCAATACCTATGACAACTTGATTAAAAAAGGATGGATTGGCCCATTCTAGTGCTGTCTCTATAAAACAGAATCGGAGTCTGTGGATCACCTATTTTATGGATGCAGATTTACTAAGAGAGTTATTGCTCTCATCAGATCTTCTATGGACATTCCAAACTTTTGGTGAGAATCAAATTTCTGTCTTAATGCTTCTCCATGGATCAACACCGGAAATACTTTGAAGTATCTCCCTCTTTTTCTTGCCCGGCACATATGGCTAACCAGGAATAAATGCATATTTGAGGACTGGCACCCTGACATTTACACAACTGTCCTCACTATAAAGAATCAGTTAGATCTCTTTCCGGTCAAAGTTCATAACAAACTTCAGAGGAGATCTATAGGAACTGCTCCTATGCTATCTTTCCCAGTAGGATTTTTTGATGGGGCATCTGCTAACAATGTGGGAGCTGTTGGTGTTCAGCTGTTACTAAGTAATGATCATTACTTTTGCTTCAAGCTGGGTGTGGGCCCAAGTACTAATAATAGATCAGAGTCGCTAGCATTATGGACTCTCCTTTACTGTGCGAATCACATGGGCCTCCCCTCTTTATTTTTTCATGGGGACTCTGTTGTCATCATTAATTGGTTTAATCGTAGATCAGCACTCACACTACTTCTCTTGATGGATGGTGCCACTGTATCAGAGAGCTGGAAACTGACTTTATCCAACTCATGGCCACTCATATATATAGAGAGCACAATAACATGGTGGACAACTTATCCAAAGAAGCATTAACACTGCCTCAAGGTCAGCTTCAGTATGTTGAATTCACTAATGGTGAATGTATTGATTAGGGCACATTATTTCTTTTTTAGCCCTCAACACATGTTCTTTCTGTGCTACTGTTAATTTGACATCCTTTGGATGTTGGTTCTGATGAATCACATGTTTTAGGCACTATACAGGTTTATGCTTCTTTGGATTAGTTTTCTAGACAATGTATGAACTCTTTATGATATGTAGGGTATGATGAGGATACAATTATCCTTCTCCTTGCTTATTCTTCTCCTGAAGTATATTATGTATGTTAAGCTTATGCTGTAGACACCAGTTCTGTTTGAACCCATTTTCATAAGCTGATGCTGATATTATTGTAGATTTGATGCAACTATTATTTCTGATCCCATGATTCATAGCAATTGCTGATGATGTAAAACGTTCCCTTTGATTTCAATGAAATAGCAAGGAATTGATATTTTCCCCTGGAAAAAAACTTAAAAATATTTATTATTAGTAGGTTGAAAAAGAAAACTATAATTTTAGGTAGAAAAATTATATCTTAAAAAAAATACATATTTACATATTGAACGATATGTTATTTAAATACATATATAAAAGGGAGAGATTTATATGTTTAAAAAATCATTTTTTTTAATTTAAATTGAAAATAAATGTTTTAAATCTATTTTTATATTTAAAAGAAATATTTTAATTATTTAAAATATTTTAGTGATATGATGATGGTTAATATTTACTAAGATAAGGTTTGATTATGATTAGACTTTATAAAATTATTTTATTTATTATAATATTTTATTTTTATGTTAAAAAGCTTCCAAATAAGCATACCAAAGTTATCATAGTTTTGATAAGTTAACATATTAGCGAGGTTAGTATTATAATAAAGATTGTGAAATTCCCATCTAATGTGATCGTAAGCAAGCAAGACACTTAAAGATAAATTAACTTTTATCTTCAACAATATTCTATTTTGAATAAAAACTTTATATTAGTTAGCAATCCCTCCCTTATGTTGTTTACCTTATATTTTATTTCTGAAATATTCTATAATAACATTCAATGGATATTACCCCAGATGCGGGTGCCAGGGAGCCTGACCGACAAAGTAGGGAGCCTTGGTCCATGAGCCAGACGTGTGGCAACAGGAATGCTGGCAAGATCATCACCCTTGCGTCGACCTCAAGCCCCCCCATGTGGGTGGATAGGGATGTCTTTTCTCGGCCTTTGTCCTAAGCTGGCTCTTTCTAGAAAGGCTCCATTGCATTCATGCTGGTTCAGGAAGGTTTAATGGTAATAGGTACATAGTTATTGCAGGGTCAGGGTGGCGCCATGAAGTGGAAAGCCATGACAAAACATGGCATTGTCACGTGTGGTATGTTTGATGTTTTGTTTCAGTCTGTGGGATGCTCTATGCAGCCTGGGATTTTGATTTGGTCCGCAATTATCGTGTTCACAGGGATCCTCCATTTTCCCATAGCCTTTGCAGGGAACCTCATTCTTGCTGGTACTCACAGTGTTAGACGGTTTCGGTACCATTGTTCGCTGCCACGAATTACTCTGCTCCACCAATTCATTTTGTAGCACCCAGGTAACTGGATCTTCACCATGTCCACGCAACGAGGTATGCCCAGCTGTTCGAGCAATGTGAGAGGGAAGGCCCAGAGGGGGCTTAATATTTAGGTGGAGGAGGGGTATGAGGAAAACATCTCAATGCCGATTAGAATCCACATTGACGATTGGGAAGGTAGGGAGGTGAACCGATGTTTAGCCTCTAGGCAAGGTTATAGCAGGATTAACCACTACTGGTTGGTAAAAAATATGCTTGGTAATCTCATGGAGGATATGTTGGGTAATTGGAGCTCTGCTCGAGATACAGTCCTTTCCGTGAAGGAAAAAATGGCGGAAATGGATGGGAAACTCAGTAGCTTGGATGCAACTTTTGCATGGAAATGCATGGAAGGTGTTGGGATATAGGGCAGACCTGAGCTTTATACCATTAACTTCGCACCAACAAAAGACCCACAGTGTTGGCCCTTTCGGCAACAACCTGCGAGCAGGTTGCAGTCTCACCCGAAACAGCTATGGGGTGCCACAGAATCAGGTTTCTGCAAGTAGAAGAGGGATATTACTGTACCTTTAGTCTCTAACACTTATAATCATACAATGCAGAGCTTTAATAGTTACTTATTTAGATTCCCGGTTAAATAAACAAACAGTGCCTTGCTTAACCCTTTATTGGGAATTCCAGCGAAGTTAGTATTTAGCAGTGATCTTACTTATCAGTTATATATTTATCAATGCATAAAAGAACATAACAACAATCACAACAAAAACCACAACACACGATATAATGTGGTTCACCCCCAGTTTAGGGGTTACGTCCACAGAACTGTGTTTTATTCAACTCTTTACAAAAACCACAATTCTGATCTGCGTACTCAGCTGCAGATCCCTTCAAGTCCTCAAAGCCACGCACATAGCTGTAGGCCTCTGCGCACACAGCTGCAGATTTCCTTAATCACCCAAACCCTCTACACACACAGCTGCAGAGGTCATCCACGCACACAGCTGGGACTTAACCTTCTTACAAACAAGCCTTAGCTTTGCATCAATTCATCTTACATCAAAAGCCTAAACTGACTTCTTTACAAGAGTGCTTATTTATAGTGCACTTATTACAAAACCATGGGCACCCAGAACCCTAAACCCTGGACTTAAACCATGGGTTTATTACAAAGAGAGGACTTTGACTCAATCCCGACACCCCTAAGACTATTTTGAGTTGTAACTCCGCTTACAAACTCCAATAACCCCGCGGAGTTACCCACCTTAAGGACCATTAGGGTGCGCGCCCCAACATGCCCCTAAGACTCACCAGTGTCCCATACCAGGACACTCATCTTCTTTGCTAGTGGTAGAATCTTATTGGCGAAACATAGTGCACTACTTGCTGAAGCCATACATGCGGTTGTCGGCTGCTTGTTTCTTTCCTTCGTAATATTTATGCTGGTTAAGGCCTTCTGGATCTATCAGTGACCCTATCCTTCAATATGCTTGCCGAACATGTGACCATCCATAACTTAGGGTCCCCATAATTGTGTGTCATGGTGCATAAGACAAACAGCCGCCTCAGTTCTACCAAACCAGGAGGATACATCTTGGGATGTTTCAGAGTTTTCCTGTGAGGACCGGTGCTTTTCTTCGTGCGACTTAGAGCGCACTTCTGCCTTTCTTCCTTCCTCTTAGAGCGAAATTCTGCCTTTCTTTGTGCCTTGGTCGAACATGGCTGCACGAGTGGATTGCTCAGAAGGTTCAGCAGATCTCTCTCCCTGACCACTCGTAATAACTCCTGGACTTCACGATCATTCGACATAGTTCCAACTGAAGAAACCCAAAGAGATGCACAATGCAGGAGTCGCAGGTCGGTGTAGCTTCTTATAGAATCCCGCAATAGAATATGTCATCATGGTGCATTAATGATGCCAAATCTGATGGAGTGGTAGAAATCTTGTCCACACGGCGCCAGATTTTCCCAAAATCTCATCATTGCAGGTAGTTAGGGCAGTTCTCATGCTGGCGCCGCCAAGTCTAGTTTGTCCCATCTGTCACATTTTAGGCTGTGACACACCTTTGATCTTCAACATAACCACTAACTTCAGCTTCGCCTTGATAAGTACCTTCGACACAATATTCACCTTCAACCCATCCTGACCTATACGGCAACCAAACTTCAACCTTTAGACTTTGACAGTTTTCAACACTTCGTAGCGTTGGGACAACTTCATTATAGTCTAGTACCCAATTCCAACTGTTCTTGGTACTTAGACTGTCCTTCATGCTGTTACTCCTGATCAAGGGGTCCCGGTTTGTCCCTGTACTTATTTAACCTACTTCCATTCACCATGGAAGGTAAAATTTCTCCATTCAATTTAGCTAACTGGATTGCACCACCATCAGTAACTCTCTGTACTATGTATGGTCCTTTCCAATGTGTCTTGAAATTCCCCAGGAATTTCATGAATTTACTGTCATATAAAAGCACAAGGTCACCATTCTGGAACTGCTTCTTCTTAATGTGTCTATCATGCCATGCTTTTTCTCTAGCTTTCTGTACTTGCTGCTGGAACCCTGCAATGAATCTGTCCTCTTCAAGTTCTAATATCTTTGCCAGCCTTTCTTTCATCATATCTGGGTCATCCATCTCTGTAAAAGCAGATATTCTGAGGCTAGGAACAATGTACTCCATGGGCATGACTGCTTCTTGTCCATAAACCAACCTAAAAGGTGTATGGCCTGTCAAATTCTTGCAGGTGGTTCTATAAGCCCATAGTACTGTTGGAATTCTAAGGTCCCAATCATTTCTGTTAGCATTGCAAACCTTCGTCAGAGCGTGTTCAAGGATCTTGTTAGAGGCTTCGATAGTTCCATTTGCTTGAGGATGATAGGCAGTACTCTTCTGATGATATACTTGAAATTCTTCAGTCAATACTTCAATAGTCTTATTTAAAAAATGTGATCCTTGATCGCTCATAAGGATTCTAGGACACCCAAATCTTGACAAGATGTTATCGAAGATAAACTTCGCGGCTGTAGCAACACTATAGGTCTTGACTGGTTGAGCTTCAGCCCAATGAGTAAGGTAGTCAGTTGTTGTAATAATGTATCTTACTCTTGACTTCTTCACAGGGGGATTGATAGGGCCAACAAAATCAATATCCCACTTGTCAAATGCTTGTAAAGTTACCTGTGGGGCTAGATGCATCTCGTCCCTCCTGGATGGTTTGCCTATCCTTTGACAGATGTCGCAGCTGTGGCAATATTCTCTTGCATCCTTGTGAATTGTGGGACACCACAATTCGGCTGTCAAAATCTTCTGTGTTGTAGCTTTTCTTGCATAATGACCTCCTGCTACTCCAGAGTGTGCCTCAGCCAAAATTAATGGCTTTTCATGCTCGAGGACGCATCTGCACAGTATTTCATCTGGTCCCATCTTATATAGCTTTCCTGCTATTAAGGTAAAGTCGGTTGTTCTAACCACCAGCTGTTTCTTCTGCTGTGTTGTCATTTCGGCGGGTGCAAAACCTGTAGACAAATACTGAACAATATCCTGGAAATAATCATCAACCATCTGGATGGAAAATAACTAGGCATCAGGAAGACCTTCATCCAAACTAATGGGCTCTTCTCCTGACTTGAGCCTCGACAAGTGGTCAGGACCTAGGTTCAGTTTTCCAGGTTTGACTATGATCGCAAAGTCATATTCCTGAAACAGAATCAACCATCTGCATATCCTTCCACCTAGCATAGGCTTGTTAACCAAATACTTCAAAGCATAGTGATCAGTGAACATCTTAAAATGAGATCCTAACAGATAATGTCGAAACTTCTGTAATTCATAAACCATGGCTAAACCTTCTCGTTCTGTAGTAGTATAATTTTTTTCTGCTATTGACAGTTTTCTACTTGCAAAAGAAATAGGGTGATCGATATTACCTTCACCTGATTGAGCCAATACTATTCCCAGAGCAATGGAGGATGCATCGACATGCACATGAAACTCCTTATTCCAATCAGGGAATACTAAGATAGGGTAAGTTACCATCTTTTCCTTCAAAATATCCAAGCTTGCTTGACACTCAGGTGTCCATTCAAACCTAATATCTTTCTTCAACTGATTTTCCATAGGGGCTGTTATCTGAGCATATCCTTTAATGAATTTCCTGTAATAACCAGTATGACCAAGCATAGTGCGCAGTTGTTTAACAGACTTCGGAGGTGGCAGGTTCACAATAATGGCTATCTTCGCAGGATCCATCATCAATCCTTGCTTACATACAATGTGACCTAGCAAAATTCCAAAAGGGGCACATAAGATACACTTTTTCAAGTTCAAGGAAATCTGATGCTGTCTACATTTGTCCAGCATAAGTCTTAAACTAGCTATGTGGTCTCTTAATAACCCGAAGATAGTCCAATCATCAAAATAAACTTCTAAGAATTTATGTATGAATTCCTTAAAAGCAGAGATGATTACTCTAGAAAACATGGTAGGTGCATTCTTCAATCCAAAGGGCATAACTGTATACTAGAAGGATCCCATTTCTGTAGCGAAGGTTGTCTTATGTCGATCTTCTGGAGAAATTCGAATCTGATGGTAACCTGAAAATCCATCCATAAAAGAGTACACTTCTTGACCTCCAACATTGTCTAAAACTTCATCTGTAAAGGGAGTGGGGAAAGGGTCATGCAAACAGGCATAATTCAGCTTCCTTAGATCGACACAGATTCTGATTTCTCCCTTAGTCTTCTTTTCTTGCACCACCATAGGACTGACCCACTCGAACTCTTCAACAGGCTCAATGATTCCTGCATCCAGCATCTTATCCAGCTCCATTCATACTTTTTCCTTATACTTAGGGTTCAGCCTATAAGGGCACTGTTTCATAGGCTTCGCATCAGGTTTCAAAGGGATCTTTATCACTCCTATATCACCAAGGATACCTTTCATCTCTGAGAACTTCATCGGAAATAGATCCTGATATTCATGGAGA
The DNA here is from genome assembly GCA_001517045.1 of Pseudotsuga menziesii. Classification (NCBI taxonomy): domain Eukaryota; kingdom Viridiplantae; phylum Streptophyta; class Pinopsida; order Pinales; family Pinaceae; genus Pseudotsuga; species Pseudotsuga menziesii. The sequence goes on along the minus strand of LPNX010323933.1, from coordinate 246,772 downwards.
AGTTGGGTCACCTTGCTTACCATTTCGTCATCCCAATAATCTCCAATGGTAGCATATTTAGGGTTTTCCTCTGACCCAATGTTTACGGTCCGCGTCTTCAGGGGTTGAGTAACCTCAAGTGCCTCAACTGCTGGTCCATGTACTTCGCAGTGTCCTTCTGACTCAGGAATGTGAATGTTGCGCGGATCGTCATCCTCGTCAATTGTGAGGTTATAACATTCTACTGAATTGGCTTCCTGTTCCTTCCAATCAGGTTGGTATTCTGTTATTTCTTGATCATCAAATACTTTAGTATGGATCAACCTAACAACTGCATCCAAAGCAGGAGAAACCTCATTAATAGAGAATGTTAGCACAAAATTATCAACAAGACAATCCCAACTTATAGTACCGTGGCAAAGCTCGACCTCTGCATACTAGTTCTTTGTGATAGGTTCCAGGGTGTGCACAAACCTATGTACCCATTCTTCACGAGGTACATGCTTCCATGCCTTGTAGCATTGCTCCAAATGTCCCTGAGGACTAGTCTTACCATTAAACCTACTTTGCACCTCTTGAGGTTGGTCCCGTAATCTTAGGTAAAGGGAATTCTGGCACGCTTCCCAACTATGAATGTACTTTTTATGGCCATTCCAACATCTGGCTGCTGTGGCTCTGAATGCTGAATCCAGAGTCTCCATTTTCTGTGAGTTTGGTGCCTGCCCTGAGAATTGCACAATAAACTGTTCTGGGTCTGTTGAAGCATCAAAAACAGGCAAGGTTCTTGTCTGTGAGCCAAGCCATCTGAGAGACTTGGTAATTATGGCACATCGATGGCCATGTAGCCCATACAGTCTATTCTGCCAATTCTCTAGGCCATCATCTGAATCTGTCATGCAGGAGCTGTCACACTGCCAATCCATGATACCTTCGGCAGTAGGATCAACATAATATTCTTCCTTCACTGTGATATTGTAGATGTGGTCCAAAACATCCTGGTCTTCATCTCTTACTGGCTCTGTGTATCTCTCTCCTTGAGAAGGATCCAATGGGACTATGACTCTCAGTGATTTCCCTTCGAAATTCATCTGTCTCTTCTTCAGGTTGATGACTGCATCATTGTCTAATGCCCACTCAATACCTAGCAATGATGGATAGGGGTTGCTGTTGTCAATGATCTCAATAAATTTGAAGTCTGCTACAGTACAGATGCCAACAATATCTACTGGGACATTAGGGAATCATCCTAGGGGCACAATCTTCTGCTGATTGGCTAATCTCAACTGTATAGGGGACCAATCAAGGGTAGGTTTTCCCATTTGTTCCCATGTTTGCTTAGTTAAGACATTTACCTCTGATCCTAGGTCCAAGATAACATCAGTCATATCATACTCTCCTATCTGAGCATTCAATCTCATTTCCCTGCTAGTTCTCCTGACTCTATTAACAGCTTTTGCTTGACCAGAACTTTGCTGAGGTTCACAGGAAGCAATAAATTTTTGCAACTCACTTAAAGCATTCTGATTTCTTAAGAGCTTCAGACAACTCTGTAAAAAGGAGGACAATGTACTTACTTTGTCCGTCGAAGATTCTTGCGGCTGCGACTGCTGCTGATGTTGTTGCACAAGTGCTACTGATGTGCTAGGAGTAGCAAAATCTCTCTTGGCTTCCATGAATGTCTCTTTTTCTCTTGCGATATCAAATGCTGGGACTTTCTCTGGAGCCTTACGAACCCAAGCGTTGTCAGGCTGTTTCTCCTTATTCTGTATGTGCGTCGTAGCTCCACTCCGGGTAACAACATTAATGGTTGAGGTAGGTCTTTGCTCGACGGAAATCATCCGAATATTCTAAGTAGGGGCACTGTTTCTTTCCTGAATCTTAGCTATCAACTGCGGGCACTGCTCGATCACATGATCTACTGCTCGGCAATACTGACATGTCGTAGTTGGGTTCCGACAGTCTCTCGCTAGATGCCCGGCCTGGTTATAGTTGTAACACACAACCTAGCCTCATCCTCTTCCGGCCATACCACCATGACCACGACCTCCAAAAGCACCTCTACCTGATGCACCACCGCAGTAACCATAGCCATCATTGCTCTATCCCTCATTTTGTACCTGATAGGTGTCGTAGGTGCGTTCTCTCATGAGGTCATAACTGCGACACTCATCTTCATTATGTCCTACAGACTTACAGAATTTACAATAGGGGTTCTTAGGTACTTTCCCATACCTCTGTAGCAGATAGCAGTCTTCAGGTCGATGCTGACCTGTTGTTCTGCAGAGCTCACAATATAGGACTTGCGGGTTAAACGGGTTTGGCACACCAGTATTCAGGTAATTTCTTACCACAGGACACTGTTCCTTGGCATGACCTTATGTCCGACATTGTGTACACCAAACCTCTTTGCGACCGGTTTTTCCTCTCTTCATATTGCAAAGCTCCAGAGCCATTGCTGCCAACTGCGCTTGGATTTGAGCGATACTGGAATTATCTTCGACAAGAGCGGTTTCAAGCTTCATCACAATTTCCAGAGCCTCCTGCTGGTCAGCAACCTTCTCTTGCATGAGTGGAGTTCTGATATGCGGTAGAAACACTGCAGTGAACCATTCCTTGTGCTGTGCAGGTCCAATGGTGAAACTGACTTGGTCTAGAAGAACTTTGAACCTTTGATCAAAGTCCCACACTGATTCTCCCCGCCTCTGCTGGATTTCCTTTAGTTCAGTGATACACTATGACTCTAATTTAGGATTCTTAAATTCCTTTATCATTGCTGCTTTTATATCAGCCAAGACATGGTTCTGAGTGCTTGAAAACATCATGAACCAGGTCAGAGCACTGTCTCTGAAAGAAGTAACCAGCTGCGCTCTTTTTGTATCTGGATCCGTAATGGTCTTAGCAGTCCACACTGCTTCGCATAAAAACTAGAACTGTTCTGGATCCTCTGATCCAGTTCCTTTGAAAACAAGGAGCTTAATGTCGTCATTCATATGGGCCATCGCGGGTCTAGGGGGGGAGGGAGGGGGACTGGTAGTAGGCGGGGGGTACTTTCTGGGGTAGACTGACCTGCGACAGGAATACTCGAGCTAGGGTTACTTTCAGACTGCGACGGGTTCTCGAGGATAATAGGTCTTCGCTGCGGGGTTACCAGAGGGTTTCCAACATAAGGGGTTTCTTCGGGCTCTGAGACGGCAGGACTTACGCGGTTAGACTCGGTATTCTGACCTAGGGTATAGGACTCAAAATTTCTCTTGTACCTTTTTCCACTTCGCAGCAAACCACTTTGCTCGTCGAAGAGACTTTCACTTGAAACATAAGTTAGTAGTGCTAAATCTAAAAGTCTGATTCAATGAGCAATATACCTTTTTCAGCCAATAGCATTTTAATTCTCAAACTAAATGAATTCAAGTACTTACCCCTTGGTCCTTTGAAGAACTGCCGTTCGGCTTCGCTGAAGGATGTACTTGTGTCAATGGCGAACTCCGTCACAAATGCTTCAAGGGTTTGCGTTGTCTAGAAATCAACAGCGCGGGATATCTCGTTGTTCACCCTTTTTAGTATATTAATTCTTGCGGGGGTCCAATCAGGAAACTGACGTTCTTGGAGGTTCTTCCTTCTCTCTGTTAACCTGGATAACCGCTGGTGCAACTCTATGTGGATACTACCAAAGAAAATTTCATACACATCAGAAAAAACATACCTTTGTGGAAATTCGTTTGCACTACGACACGGATCTTGGTTCTCTTGTACCGCAAAGTTCAGATAAGTCTCTTCAAGCCAATCACCGATTTCCTTCACAGACGGTCTCCAGAACATAGCCCTCGAGGTACGACATAAACCCCTCTTGAGCAGATACTGATTTCAACCAGCAACAGAACCAATTTGTTGGGTTATAGGGAAGACCCGGGCTTGATACCATTAACTTCGCACCAACAAAAGACCCACAGTGTTGGCCCTTTCGGCAACAACCCGCGAGCAGGTTGCAGTCTCACCTGAAACAGCTATGGGGTGCCGCAGAATTAGGTTTCTGCAAGCAGAAGAGGGATATTACTGTACCTTTAGTCTCTAACACCTATAATCATACAATGCAGAGCTTTAATAGTTACTTATTTAGCTTCACGGTTAGATAAACAAATAGTGCCTTGCTTAACCCTTTACTGGGAATTCCAGCGAAGTTAGTATTTAGCAGTGATCTTACTTATCAGTTATATATTTATCAATGCATAAAAGAACATAACAACAATCACAACAAAAACCAAAACACACGATATAACGTGGTTCACCCCCAGTTTAGGGGTTATGTCCACAGAACTGTGTTTTATTCAACTCTTTACAAAAACCACAGTTTTGATCTGCGCACTCAGCTGCAGATCCCTTCAAGTCCTCAAAGCCGCGCACACAGCTGCAGGCCTCTGCGCACACAGCTGTAGATTTCCTTAATCACCCAAAACCCTCTGCGCACACAGCTACAGAGGTCATCCACACACACAGTTGGGACTTAACCTTCTTACAAACAAGCCTTAGCTTCGCATCAATTCATCTTACATCAAAAGCCTAAACTGACTTCTTTACAAGAGTGCTTATTTATAGTGCACTTATTACAAAACCATGGGCTTAAACCATGGGCACCCCGAACCCTAAACCCTGGACTTAAACCATGGGTTTATTACAAAGAGAGGAATTTGACTCAACCCTGACACCCCTAAGACTATTTTGAGTCGTAACTCTGCTTACAAACTCCCATAACCCCACGGAGTTACCCACCTTAAGGACCGTTAGGGTGCGTGCCCCAACATAAGGCATTCGTAGACAGGTTGGACATGTGGATGGAGGAATCATAAGTGTGAAAGACGGAAGGTCGAGGGATGCAAGCTCAGTTTCGATGCCCGAGATGGTTTATGCTCCCCCTTTTCCTATCCTGACCACCATTGAACCACTATTCAAGAGGGTGACCACCATTGAACCACTATTCAAGAGGGTGCCAGAAGATGAAGGGCCTAGCATTGAGCCCCCACATTATGTGTTGGCTACCAATGATAATGCTAGTTCCAACAACTCAGAGGAGGGAGGATGAGAATTCCCAATCCTTGAAGAAACACCCCCTTCTTGATCAATGCTCAAGCCATCTTGAGTGTTGCGTGCTTTTCACAGGTCAGACAATTATCTCAGGATTTTATGTTTTTTGTGTTTAGTTCGGTTACAACTTTATTGTTTTAGAAGGGAAAAACTTTGTAAATATGATCATGGACAGCTACTTCGGGTTCCTTAATATTCTGAACACCTTTTGTAATAGCTTTCTCAGACGACCCTCTATTTTTGATAGGCTCGAGTGGTGGTTTCACCACCTGAGACCTCCTCTGGCCAAGGTCATTTTTGTAATTTTTGTTCTCCTAGATTAATAGAATTTGCAGCATTACGAAAAAAATACATTCAATGGATATTAACATTTACTTTTGTATTTGAGTGAGAATGGATAGATATCAATGATTATTTTATTTTAATTTTTAATTTAAAATATTTTATCATTCAAAATTGTTTAAAAATATTATTTTTAAAAATAATTAGAATTATATTTTCATTAGTATCTGATTTAATGTATAAAAAACCATTAAAAATTTAAATAACTTATAATTTAATATATTTCTCTTTACTTACATATAATACTTTTCCATGTAACTAAAGATAAATACTTGGCATTTACATTAATAAGCTAGAAAGGTGTTTAGTAGAAACGTGTTAAGAATTCTTAAATATTTTTTCTCTAACATGGGTATGACTATTAACATCGACAAGACAGAAATCAAGATTTTAAAATCTAAGAAAGACACCTATGCAAATTTTATTTATGATAATAGAAATCTAAGGGAAATGACTTGTGACTTCTCGGAATTAATATTCATCACAAGCTCAATTGGAACTATAGCATTGAGAAAATGATTAATGGAGGGTGGAAAGCTTATTTTGGTCTTGAAAATAACTATAAATCAACCAATCTGGTCATGTGGGATAAAAAGAAGTTCCTCTTTGAAACTCTTGTCACCCCTATTTTCTTATATGGTTGTGAAGTATAAGAGTGCAACATTTCTAGAGAATATTGGATGAATATTGAGCAAATCCAGAAGCGGTTTATGACTCATAACCTCAAAATTAAAAGCAATACGCCTTATCCTATCCTCCTCATAGAAGTTGGTCTTTCCCCCATAGAGAACATGTCTATGACTACGAACTTGATGTACAAACATAAGATAAATACCATGGGAAACAAGAGACTTCCTAAAATTGCTTTAAACTCAAGTCAAAACCAACTACACCCCAAGTGGTGTTGGGGTAAAGATACCATGGCTTGGTTAAACCATCGAGGTATCGATGAAAACAACATTTTGTAGAACATTGATAATGTCAAAAAATATTATTACTCCTAAGTTTAAAGAGAAATTGTGGTGTGAGGAAAATTTAGTGGTTAATAGAATATTAAGATACTATAAGGAGGTCTTTAATCATAATTTGGAAGATCATAAGTATCACTTGGTAATGAGTAGCTCATGAAAGAAAATTAATATATCGAAGATTAGAACAAACTCTCATGAACTCCATGGTAAAACAGGGCGTTAGTCTATTCCTAAAACTCCATCGGCCGAAAGGGTTTTCCATCTGTGTGAGTCTATGAGCGTTGAGGATGAAAGCCACTTTCGCTTAAAGTGGCATCCTTACACCCACATTAGATCTGAGTTTCATAGTATTTGCTACAATATAAACCTTAATAACCTCCTAACTTGCCAAAATTATAGTGAGCTTGGAAAGCTTCTTGAAAAGACTTTAAAGTAAACCAAGTATTATCATTCTTAAGGTGTGATAAACCAAAATTGATCTTAGTAAATGTTAATCATCATCATATTTAAAATATAATTATATATAACAAAACGATTGTTGTTTTCACTTTAATTATAGTTTATATATACTTTCCTTAAATTACATTTATATGTACTTAAATACAATAATTAAATTTATATATATTAAATATAATACGAATTATTTTTATTTTCTTTTTAATTTGAATTTATTTATACTTAATTGTAATTTATTGTTGATAAATTACTTTTCTATTTATTTTAATTAGATTTAAAAGATATAAAATTAATTTTATATATTTTTATGAAATAATATCATTAAAAATGGTTTTAAAACATTAATATATTTTTAAATTGACAAAATCATACTTCTATATTTTAAATATATAATTAGTGAAATTAAAATATTTTTATGAAATAATATTATTAGGAATTGTTTTAAAATATTTATATGTTTTTCAATTGTTAAAATTATACCTTTTATTTTAAATATATGCTAAGTTTGTAAAAAGGTAAATGAAAAAAATAAAAATAAATTTATCTAGATTTCCCATTTGTTTATTTTTAATACAAATTTCAGCATAACATAGAAGTAGAGCAATAACATTAAAGGGTAAGACATGAAAATTGAGAAATTGGCATAAGCTTAAGAATAAATATTGCCCAAATTTTATAAGAGAGTCATTAATGTTCACAAATTCGAATCGTATAATTTGAGATAAAGATATTTGTGTTTTGTATCTATAAACATAACTCTTATATACAAATCATGTATTGATATAAATTTAATTGGTTAATAATTATTGTTTATATTTAAAATTTCATTTAATTAAAGTCAATCATAGTTAGGCATGTTTCATCAAAAGTTAATAATGGGTAACTAAAGTAAAACATGGTTAACCAAAGTCAACATTGGTTCATTAAAGTGAAGTACATGGTCAAATGATATTCAACCATGGAGACCATCATTTGACACTCATCGTTAACTATTTTCAAAGATGTTAAAGCATACATAACCTTGATAGCTAATATTAACTATAGTCAACTATGGTGCTTTAAAGTCAACCATTATTAACTATAGGGAGACATGATTCACTAAATTCAACCATGGTTCAAAAAATAGTTAACCATGGTTAAATATGGTCAAAATAAAGTCAAACATGTTTAACAAAATTCAAACATGGTTCACTAAAACCAACCAAAGTCAAATAATAGTGAAGGATGACTTAACCCTTAGATAACCAATGTCGAACATAGTCAACTATGATTCACTAAAGTCCACCATCTTTAACAATAATCCACTATGATATATTAAAATCAACCACGGTTAACCAAAGTCAAACATAATTAACCATAGTCAAACACAATGAACAATGGACAACCATAGTCAACCCTTTCGAAACTATGGTTAACCATAGTCAAACATGGATAATACTGGTTACACTGAGTAAACAATTGTCTAAGTCTACCTCACTTAGCCATAGTCAATCATACTCAAGCATGTTTCACCAAGAGTCAATAATGGGTAACTAAATGCATACAAGGTTAACCAAATTCAATCGTGGTTCATGAAAGTTAACTACATGGTCAAAAAAATATTCATCATCTTGACATCATTCAATGCCCATCATTAATGATTTCCAATGTTGGTCAAACATGCTTATTGCCACCTAACTAATGTAAATGATAGTCAACTATGGTTCACTAAAGTCAACAATGGCTAACTAAAGTCAAACATGATTTATTAAAGTCAACCATGGTTTAATAAATTCAACAATTATTTAACTATCGTCAAACTAAAGTTAACTAGGGTTAACCAAAGTTAAACATGGTTCGTTAAAGTAAACCATGGTCAAATAATAGTCAACTCATGGTGACAATCATTCGACACTCATAATTAATTTTTTCAATGATGGTCGAGCATACTTAACCTTACCTACCCAATGTCAACGATAGTTAATTTTCGTTCGCTAAAGTCTGTGATGGCTAACTAAAGTCAAACATGGTTCATTAATGTCAACCTTAGTTCATTAATTCAGCCATGGTTTAACTATGGTCAAATAAAAGTCGAGCATGGTTTACCTATGGTCAAAATAAAGTCAACATGGTTCGCTAAAGTAAACCATGGTAAAATAATAGTCAGTCATGACTGAACCTTAGCTAAAAAATGTCAACCATAGTTAACTACAATTCACTAAAATCAACCATGGTTAATCATAGCTGATTATGGTTCATTAAGAATCAACCATGTTAACCAAATTCAACCATGGTTAATCAAAACCAAAATCAAACATGATTCACTAAAGTCAACCCTGGTAAAATAATAGCCAAGTCAAGGTGACAATCACTTGACACCCATTGTTAACTATTTTCAATGATGGTCAAATATACTTAACCTTAACTAATCAATGTCAACTAAGGTAATCTTATATTCACTAAAGTTAGCTATTTCTAAATAAATTCAAAAGTGGTTCATTAAAGTCAACATGGTTCACTAAAGTGAACTATGGTTTAACTATGCTTAATGATCCAAAATTCTTAACATATACATCCATTAGTAAACATTAACATCAAATCTAATTTGGTTAGAAGATCTTTAACAGACAACGCACTCTACAATTTAAGTGATTATTCTTACTTAGCTAAACAATTCTACTTATGAATTTAACTTCCATAATCCATTCATCATAAGTGGATTGTAGAAGATTAAGAAGAAAAAGAAAAGAGACAAAACTTGTTAATATAGTTCAGCCATCTTGGGCTATGTCTCTAGGTCCACTTCCAAACAATGAGATCTCTCTTATTATTCTAAAATATTTTGAAAGTACAAAAGATCATGATTACCGTGGAAATTGAACCCAGTGTTAGAACAATTACACTCACATCAATTACCAATTGCACATGCAAAATTACTCACAAAAGAGACTGAATATGGAGCTGAACACTAAACCGTATTGAATAAGTGTACAATAGCCAACCCTGTCAGGCTGCCACAATAAATAATTACATGAGGGATTATAATGCATGAATATGCCATTCGAATCTAGTCAAAAGCAGGCTTACTAAATCTAAGCAAATCCCCCATAGGTGCATAAAGCAGAACTTCCAAAACTGTCTAGGAGCTCACAAATTGAAAAAATCAATTAGGAAAGATAATAGTGGATGGAAGGACAACTCATACATGCTTTTCATAGGAGAAAAGAGTGGAGGATGTGGAGGACAAAAAACAATTTAACCTCACCTAGTCAAACTTTCCCAACTGCCTTAAAGCACTGAAAAAGCAGGCAATAAAGCAGAAAAAGAAGACATGCACTAGGGAGGTCAGGAATAAAGCAGATTTGATTCTAGGAGGTTTCCCAAGCACTCCATGACTCAAAATTAGCAAGTTGGACCACTATGGATGTGTAGATGACAACTTGCATAAGGTGGAATATGGAAACTAGGAAAATAAGACAAAAATGATTAATTAATGTCTAAGGTAGCTAACTATGGGTTGATTATTCTAGAACCCCCCCTTAAGCCTGACTTATGAGTAATTTATCAGAAAATTATAGGGCCTAGCAACAAGGCTTAGTCACCCTTTACATACTGCATGTCCATTTAACCAAGGAAAGAGGCAAAAACCAAGTGGGAAAATCCTCCCTTAAACATGGACTGTAAAACAAAATTTGGAAATATTGTCATCACTCATGCTTCACAGCATGATCAACAATCCCCAGCAGTGATTTGAGATTGCTGAAGGTCTTCTCACAAAATGCTTTGGTGAAGATATCAGCTACTTGTTCTAAAGATGAACAAAAGAGTAGGTGAATGGTGCCATCATGCACAAGTTGTCTAATGTAGTGCATATGGATCTCAATGTGTTTGGTTCTCTGCTTCTGAACTGGATCATTGCAGATTCGAATGGTACTCTGATTATCACAGTAGATAGTAGTTGAGTATTCTGATTCGAAGCCACACTCTCCAAGTAACCCCTGCGACCATAAACATTGAGTTGCTGCATTTACAACTCCTATGTACTCTGCTTCTGTAGATTAGAGTGCAATGGCACTCTATTTCTTGCTTGACCAGCTGATTGGCCCTTCTACAAGCATGAACACATATCCTGATGTTGAATTTATATCTATGTTGTCACCTACCCAATCACTGTCAGTAAACCCAATCAAAACAAGATCAGATTTAGCTTTATAGAAGATCCCATGTGTCCTTGTTCCCTGAACAAAGTTAAGGATCCTTTTGGTTGCTTTCCAATGGATCTCATGAGGCTGATCCATGTATCTAGAAGCCATACTTACTGCATAAGAAATATCAGTTCTAGTATGTGTAAGATATAACAAACATCCAATCAATTGCCTATACAGTGTATTGCTTACCATAGGTGAAGAATCAGCTTCTTCAAGCTTCACTCCTGAAAGGAAAGGAGTCTTTCTTGGCTTGCAATCCTTCATTCTGAATTTGTTCAGCAAATCCAAGGCATAATTGGACTGGTGCACCTTGATTCCAGCTTTGGTTTGAGCAATCCCAAGCCCCAAGAATTGGCTCAATAGCCCCAAATCTGTCATGGAGAAGGCTTGGTTCATTGCACCCTTCAAGGAAGCAATTTCATCCTTTGAGCTTCCTGTAATGAGAAGGTCATCAAAATATAACACAATTATCATTAATGAACCATTAATCATATTCAAATAGACATTTGGATCTGATTTGCATCGAACAAAATTCAGTGATAGTAGAAAGCTATCAATCTTGGAATACCAAGCCCTGGGGGCTTGCTTAAGCCCATACAATGACATCTTTAGCCTGCACACAAGAGATGGGTTAGTAGAAAATCCTTGAGGCTGCTTCATGTATATCTCTTCGGTGGGATCTCCATTCAGGAAGGCACACTTTACATCCATGTGATGTACCTCTCATTGCTTTGAAGCTGCAATGGCTAAGGCTAGCCTGATGGAGTCCATCTTTGCCACTGGTGCAAAGGTCTCATTGTAATATATGCCATGAACCTGTGAGTAGCCCTTGGCTACCAATCTGGCCTTGTACTTTAGAGGTGAACCATCAGCAGCAAATTTGGTCTTATACACCCACTTACACTGAACTAGCTTCCTCCCTGGGGGAAGATCAACCAGCTCCCAAGTGTTGCTCTTCTGGAGTGAGCTGAAATCTTCCTTCATGGCTACTTTCCATATTGGATCTCCTACTACATCTTCATATGTCTGAGGATCTTATTCCACCATCATATAGCATTTCTCAGCAAACATAGGATCTTTCATGCATAGAGCACTCTCAAATTGAGATCCAGTCCTCCTAGGGTCATTAGGATTTCCAGCTAGCTCTCCAGCTGCATGAATGGTCTTGGATGCCCATTTTGGCCTTATAGGGCTGTTAGGATCTGCAATAAAATCATCACTATCAGACATATCAGAATCATCATGTTCAACTATCTCTTCACTTACATTCAGAGGTTCTGGTGGTGAAGAGGATTCTCCAACTTTCACTGCTGCTAGGGGTTCTTCTTGAAACTGAACACACCTTTCAATGAAGGATTTGTTTGTGCTCAAATTGATCAGCTTGTACCCTTTTGAATCTTCAGAGTACCCAACAAATATACACTCTTGGCTTTGGGGCTGCAAAGCCTTTCTCTTTTCTGTTGGAATTCTAGCCCAAGCCCTTGAGCCAAAAATCCTGAAATGGGTCACATATGGCTTGTGCCCACTCCATGATTTGAAAGGAGTCATGCCATCAAGATATTTATGAGGCACCCTATTTTGGATATAGGCTGCATAGTTTATAGCTTCGGCCCAGTACTTTGGTGGCAAAGTATTAGCCTCCATCATGCAGGTTGCCATCTCTTTCAGTGATCTGTTCTTCCTCTCTGCAACACCATTCTGCTGTGGTGTGTAAGGGATAGAATGCTACATCTGAATACTTGCATCTGCACAATATTGAATAAACTCAGACTTGACATACTCACCACCACTGTTAGATTTGAGGACCTTGAGTTTCCTCCCAGATTGGTTTTCAACCAAAGTCTTAAAGACTTTGAAGAGGCCAAAAACTTCAGACTTGTGTTTCAGGAAGTAAACCCAGCAAAACCTGGAAAAGTCATCTATGAAAGTCAATGCATATTTGTCCTGACTCATGGACATATGAGGGAATGGGCCAGCAACATCACTGTGGATCAACTCAATAGGTGCAGAGGTTCTCTCATGACTAGCTCTCTCAAATTTATGCTCTGGGTGTTTTCCTAGGATGCAACCTTGACAGACTCCTTTGGAAAATTTTATCTTGGGTAACCCTATGACCATCTCTTTTTCACTAAGATAAAAAAGATACTTGTAATTTAGGTGGCCAAATATTTCATGCCAAATATTGCTTGCCTCATTAGCATGAATCATAAGAGCAGAGGGGTTTGAGTAGGGTAGGAAGTGTGAGAACATGTATACCTTCGAAGTATGATTTGCAACTCCTTTTGCAATGACTTTACCACTTGATATCTCTGTGATCTCAACTTCATCAGCGGAGAATATGACCTTCTTTGGAGACCCTATGTGAGTCATCTGATACAATGATAAGAGGTTAGAGGAAAGACCTGGAACATACAACACATTGCTGAACTTACCATGATCAAGATCAATCCTCCCTTTGCCCAAACTTTCAGTGAGAGAGTCATCTCCCAGTACTATTGGTGGACCTTTCGACATGTCAAGTGAGGTGAATGCCTCCTTGGTCGAAACCATATGTCTTGAAGCTCCAGAATCAATGATGAAACTAGGTGAGCTTGATGTTCCAGCAACCAATGCATGAACTCTCTCTCTGTCTTCTGAACTTGATCCTCCTTCCCTCTTCTTTGAGCTATCTGGAAGGGAGATGCCATTCTTTTCCAGGAGTTGGGTCAGCATGTCTATTTGCTTCTTCATGCAGGAGCTCTCAGAATGATTTCCCTTACTGCAGTATGCGCACTTGCTCATTTCTCCTTTGTTCTTCTTCTTCTGGTAGTTCTTCTTGGAACCTTGAGGCTCCTCTGGAGACTTGTTCTTGTCTCTCTTTTGCTCAGGTGGATTTTTAGCTTTCTTTTTGCTTTTTGAATCCACCCTTGAATCTCCAGCAACTAGAGCTTGGTCTTTGGATGGTTCGATGGTGCCCATCATCACCAACTTATCTTGTTCTTGTGTGAGAGATTCCATGAAATCTGCAAGGCTAGGCATCTTCCAGGTTTGAGCTATCAACTTTGTGGCATAGAAGGTCGAAACAAACACTGAATAGTTAGGGCCAAGCTTCAAGAGTATGGCCAAGACCAGCTGATCATCCTTATTTTCAATCCCACATTGTTTTAGCTGCAAAACAAGTGCTTTGAACTTGGAGAAATAGAGTTGCAGGGATTCAAAGCTATTTGGACTCAGGGAGATCAATTCATTTTCAATATGATGTCCCCTCATCTCATCTGTCTTTCCAAAAAGATCAACAAGATTCTCCCATACTTCATTCGGTGATGTCAATCCATCAAGATGGAAAAGGAGGTCTCTGGATATACTTAGACACAAGAGACCATGGGCCTCATCCCTCCTGTTGTGCCATTTTATCTTCTCTGCAGCTGCATTGGGCTCTGATTCTGTTGCCATAGTCACTCTATAGAGGCGATTCTCTCTCAACAGTATCTCCATCTCTACTTTCCATTCAAAGAATTTAAATGGAGTCAAGATGATCTTCTGAGATTGATCCATAGCTTAGAAATTGTCCTGGCAGTCAGTAGAAGGCTCCCAGTCAATGATGTCGAACCTGCAAAACAAATTGGAAGGAGAGAAATCGATCTACAAAGGCTCTGATACCATGTGTAAATTGAACCCGATGTTAGAACAATTACACTCACATCAATTACCAATTGCACATGCAAAATTACTCACAAAAGAGACTGAATATGGAGCTGAACACTAAACTATATCGAATAAGTGTATAATAGCCAACCCTGTGAAGTCATAGGCTACCACAATAAATAAGTACATGAGGGATTCGAATTCATGAATATGCCATTCGAATCTAGTCAAAAGCAGGCTTACTAAATCTAAGCAAATCTCCCATAGGTGCATAAAGCAGTTTCCAAAACTGTCTAGGAGCTCACGAATTGGAAAAATCAATTAGGAAAGCTAATAGTGGATGGAAGGAAAACTCATACATGATTTTCATAGGAGAAAAGAGTGGAGGATGTGGAGGACAAAAAACAAGTTAACCTCACCTAGTCAAACTTTCCCAATTGGCTTAAAGCACTGAAAAAGCAGGCAATAAAGCAGAAAAAGAAGACATGCACTAGGGAGGCCAGGAATAAAGAAGATTTGATTCCAGGAGGTTTTCCAAGTGCTCCATGACTCAAAATTAGCAAGTTGGACCACTATGGATGTGTAGATGACAACTTGCATAAGGTGGAATATGGAAACTGGGCAAATAAGAAAAAAATGGATTAATTAATGTCTAAGGTAGCTAACTATGGGTTTATTATTCTAACAATTACAATGCAAGTTATCAAGTCAACCTTTAATTCTGCAAATTCGATTCAAAATTCGAAATCATCATTGGAATCTTCTCAAAATTTTGAGACTTTCAAGTATAAACTATGTTATACTTCGCTCATAAACAAAATATATGAAGAACCCATTCAAATTTGCAACTCATACTCAGAAATAGAGGCCATTATTGCATTCCTCTCAAAATTATAAATCTTTTGAGTATAAATTCGACCACCTCTGGCTCTAGCACTTAGACATCCCCATTGGCAAGAAGTACAATGTAGCACTATGTTGATCCAAACTATACCCTGCATGCACACTCTGTGTTGGAGTCATTATCCAACCCACATACCTTTATTTGTTCATTTTGTCCTAATTACCCACTATCCTAAGTTAATTAACTCGAATTAACATCAACAACAGCACACCTGCACACTCCTAACATCAACATCAGCACACCCATGCCCTCCTTCAATCAGGGAGGCCAACTAAGCCTTCTCCTTCAATTAGGGAAGCTAACTAGGCTTCCTTCTTCAATCAGGGAGCAATTCTGGGGTGATTTGTTTGTCATAAGTGCACCAATTAGTTAACTGAATGTTGTTTCACCTAACAATTAGTTAAGCTGAGTTGGAAAGGTGCCTTCCTTGTCTCATTTTTTATTTTGGGCTGATTTGAGTTAACTGGAATGATTTAAGGTGCCTCCAAAAACTTTTGGTGACTAGTTTCAGTTCAGTTCACTTCATTGGAGCTGACTTGAGTTAGAGATGCACCCCCACCTATTGATTGACATGCAGTTGAGTTCTATTCAGTTAGACCCAGTCATTATTGAAATCTGATTCAGTTAGGACTCAGTTCAGTTAGAGTCAATCATGGCTTGATTAGTGTTTAACTAGTGTGTTTAATGTGGCTAACTAATAGTTAAGCTACTCTCATCTATGCAATTCAAATGACCTCCAAGGAATTCGAATTTTCTTTGTTTCATGAAAGTTGTATGACATTGTATCATCTCTCATTATTGATTATTGATAATATACAATTACAACCTCCAATTGCAGCACTGTTAATGTGATTTCATGTGTAAAATTGTCTTGAATCTTCCTTAAGATCTGCTTTAGTCTTAATATTTTTGTGATTGAATTTCACATGGTATCAGAGCCACAGCAAGATGAAGCTCTTCTTCAAAAACAAGATTTTTGACGGATCTAGCATGCAATTTGAGCAAAAAGCTAAAAAATTCCAGCACTCCACTAGAAGCCGAAGGTTTACCACATAAGTTCTAAGTAAAGGAATTGTTGATCAAGCTTGCTTGATTGACTAAGATGGGTGTGATGAAAGCCTGAAAAGTGCAGGCTTTTCGACCTTACGATGCCCTTTTTGTGTTTTTGCAGGTTTTTTGAAAGACTTCTACTGCATTCGCTACAGAAGAAAAATGGCTTCTACCATGGACCCTCTTACTCCTTTCAATTACCACCAATGGAAGGGAGATATGGAGATCCAACTGTGTGCCAAGAGACTCTTCAGAGTCACAATGGACACCAAAATAGAGCCAAACCATGTTGTGGATAAAGCTAGATACTGGAATAAGATGGATGAATATTTTGGGTTTCTATGCCTGCTGATTTCCAAAGATCTTCATTTCCATGTCATTGGATTGAAGAATCCAAAGGAAATTTGGGATAAACTTGCTGATATCTTTGATTAGTAGGATGATATGAGGATTTATTGGCTAGAGAATGAGCTGATTTCTCTTCACCCAAGCAATTTCGAAACTCTCAATGAATTCTTCACCAAATTCAAGCGCCTAATGCTCTAGTTGAAGCAGTGTGAGGTGGACAAAGAGGATGATCAGCTCATTCTCTCCATTCTTTCAAAAATTGGATTGTATTACTCAGTATTTGTTTCCACATTCCATACCGGGAAGCTAACAACACTGAATTGGAAAATTCCTTCTCTCAATGCCTTCATTTAGTCCCTCACAAACGAGCATGACAAGCTTGTGTAGATGGGGATCATAAGATCCTCCAAAGATCAAGCATTTTTTGTTTTAGGTCCCAAATATACAAAGGGTAAAGGAAAGCAGAAGAATCAAAAGAAGTTTGATGCTTCGAAGACAAAAGAGAAGAACTGGCAGCAAGAAGAGCCTTCCGGCTCAAAGAAACACAAGAACAAAGGAAACCAAGGCAAAGAAAAAGTCAAGTGTTCCTATTGCGGGAATGGATTTCACCCTGAACATACCTACATGAAGAAAAAACTTGATGAGATGAATCTTCTCCTTGAGAGGAACAATATCAATCTTTCAGAGAGTGTTCGAAAGAGAGATAATCATAATCGGGACATCCAGCTAGAAGGAGGGCATGCCCTCATGGCAAGCACTTTGAAGCCTAGAGCTCTCCTCATAGACTCTGGTGCTTCAAACCAAATTATGGAAAACAAATAATCCTTCTGATCCCTACACACTGTCAAAAGTATTCCCATCCACATGGGATATGATTCTCAGATCATTTCGAAAGGTAAAGGTATTGTAAAACTTGAACATGGCATCTTTTTTGATGTTCTGTGTGTACCCTCCTTGGCCTCCAATATGTTGAGTGTTTATCAAATGACACACACCAAAGTACCGAAGAGAATTAATTTCATCCCGAATTATGTTGAAATCACAGAGATTGTATCCGGGAAGCTCGTTGCAACAAGCATAGAAAACCACCATGCTAAAGCCTATGTGTTTTCCAAGTTCGTGGTGGATGCAAAGCCCACTTCTCTTCTGAATCATGGGAATGAGGTTAGTAGGATATGGAATGAGAGATTTGGTCATTTTAATTTCAAATTCTTGCAGCAGATTCATAAACATTCCATGGTTGAAGGCCTCCCAACCATCAAAACTTCCAATGGAATTTGCAAAGGTTGCATTGTCGGCAAACACCCTGAGCACAAGTTTGATCGGGGAAAGACAATTCGTGCAAAAAGTGTTTTGGGGCTGATTCATTCTGATATCAATGGACCGATGCCTACATCATCCATGAGTGGTTCATGGTATGTACTCACCTTCATTTATGATTTCTCTAGATACACTTAGATTTTCTTCCTAAAGAAAAAATATGAAGTTTTGGAAAGATTCACCGAGTTCAAAGCATCTGTTGAGAATGCCTCTGGGAGGAAGATAAAGTCTCTCATATATGATAATGGAGGAGAGTATATCAATTCTGTATTGCTACAAATATGTTCTGACAGTGGGATCCAAATCCAGCACTCCATTCCCTACACACCCCAGCAAAATGGTGTAGCAGAAAGGAAAAACCGGGCCCTCAAAGAGATGACTACCTGCATGTTGGAAGCCAAAGGTTTGGATGCAAACCTATGGGATGAGGCCATGAATTTTTCTTCTCACATTTAGAACATAGTTCCTCACTCTTGTGTGAAAGGAAAGACTCATTTTGAATCCTATTTTGGACACAAAACGGATGTGTCAAATTTCAAGGTTTTTGGGTCCACTGCATGGGATCGAATTCCCCTTGACAAGAGGAAATATTTGCAACCACAAAGTATTGAATGCTAGTTCATTGGATATCTAGAAGAATATAAGGGATTCAAAATTATGAATATCAAAACCAAACAAATATTCATTGAAATAAGTGTCTGTTTTGAAGAAGCTCTCCAAGAGGTAGAACTAGTCAAGGAGAAAATTGTTGAAATTTCCTCCTATTCTGCTGATCATTTGGATGATGAAAGTGGGAGTAAAGTCTCTTATATTGCAGATATGATGTATGATAACAATTGGAAACATATATCAGGTTCAGAATCAGATTCTGATGTGTCAAATCATCTCCTAGCTTGGGCCAAAAAGGCACTCTCTTCCGCTAGGACAAACATTGGAAATCCTGCTTATCCAAGAAGAAACCGGTGTGTTTTTCAAAGAGTAGGTATTGATCTCTCTTGTCATGATTCATTACTGTCTGATACCTATTATTTGATGATTGGGTCAGATCCAAAGTCATACAACCATGTTCAGAAAGGTCCGAGAGAGGGATAATTTTAGGGGCAAAATTTAGCCCATGGGCTATTTTACGAGGTTTTCTCCAAAAAACGATTCGCCATTTTGCATTTTTTGAAGACCTTTTTCGCCCAATTTTGATGGGGTAAAATTTTTTCACCCTAAAAGTTGCCAAATTATTATATAAACGATATAAAATCCCTGGAAATTAAAATATTTTTTGAAAAATATCGCCAAACATTTTATAGTTGGTGTTTTAAGAATTGGTAAGATTTGCCAACATTTATGCACTTTTAAATAAGTATGGTTCCTTAAAATCATCCCTGGTTCGAGATGGAAAGTTGCTATGGAAAAAGAGTTCAATTCTCTTCGAAAAAATGCAACTTGGCAGCTAGTTTCCCTTCCACCTCGGAGGAAATTAGTTCAATGCAAGTGGTTATATTGAACAAAGGTTGCTTGAGATGGCATAAATTGAAAATAAAAATCACGTGTGGTTTCAAATATGGATTCCACCGGTGAGAAAGATGGATTCCATAAGACTAGTTTTGGCCATTGCCGCATCCAAGCCACGGTAGGTGCGTCACATGGTGTTTTTCAGGATTAAGCACCCTTGTAACCTAGGGTCTAGGGTTACCAACTTACTACTAACCTTGCAGACAATCAACTTACCGACGGTTGATCCAAGCTTGATCTTCTCCCGGTCCTCTTCTCTCCAAAGCTTCCAGGGATGCACCTCTTTCACCTGTAAAGAGCCAATTCTCCAGGTAATATCTCATGCATGTATATATAAGAGGTTAGATAGAAAATATATCAAATACATAATCCAATATATTCATTGACCACGATACATGAAAGAAACTCAACACAATGTTGGAAGAATAATTCTCTTTATTAACAATCAGTGAATGAGATAAGAATACAACCCAGCTTCTAAGACAAGGACTCCTATGCAACCAAAGGACTCTGAGTTCTGTTGCTCTAAGACTTCTGAAGATATACCACCAGCATAACTTTGCTCTCCAGTCTTGATTGATTAATGCCCTCCCCAAGGCCTCTGTTTATACTTTTGGAAATAGAGTGATTTCGAAGGTTGGGGTGGTTGAAACAGTTGGGATAGTTAATGATTAGAGCCCAACTAATATCCATTAATCGTGTTTTATATTTTTTAAGGTCGAACTGAGGTGTACGCAACTATTATTATAGGCAACCCACGTATGACACGTGAGTTTCTCAAAGGAAACTCGTGTACGCTAATGTACGTGGGTTGCAATGCATATAGTCACATATAGTTCCCGAGTTGCAATGGAGATAGTCGCGTATGCAACTCAACACTTAGAAAAATTTATATAGCAAGCTGGTTTAAGGGTAAATGCATCTCAAGTCATGCCCATCTATAGTTTTTTGGAAAAATTCAATCCTAATATGTCCTTTTGTGTACCAACATAAGGAATGTTGGCACCCGGACAGAGAAGTGCCATTTGGGTTGATAACAGATTCCCCCTAATGTGTGAGGTCAGAGGGAAACGATGGATGAAATACATTATAATAATTATCTTGGAGAACTCATAAGTCCAATGGATAAGAGGAAATACTTGAAAGAAATACATAGTAATGTCATATACAAAGTCATATCCGAGGATGCCATGTTCAATATACGGGACACAAGCTCCTTTACAATATTTAAGTACATCATATGATATGAGTTCAAGACCACGTATATTACAAATGTGGATAGAAGCCACAATATACAATAATGATGAGTCTTCAAAGATTTGGAAATTGTGCAAGTGATCACAACATCACCTTACACAACTTAAGCCATAGACATGAACCTAAGGTCTTCATCAAAAATCCAAAAGAACCAGTACAATTGAGGCCATGTGAATAGATGTTATTGAAGTCGAACATGGATAGGATTCAACAGTTTGTCAACCAATAGGTGATAATTGAAAAATGAAGCAAAGGAATTCACCAATAATGAAAGTGAATCCTAAGGTACTATCGTCAAAAACTCTAGGTATTCATCGTCAGGAAGTGCTGATGAGAAACCATACTGTGATGAGGAAGGCAATAGATCCTCCAACGAATCACAAGAGTGACTAGGAACTGGATAAAGGAAGGGATACGCAAGTAATAATAGATAGGACAATGATGGAATCAAGATATAGATCAGATGCAGGGCTAAATCCTTGAACAATGAGCACGATACAAATATGACCCAAGGCAGCTTTTGACTTTGTAGATAGTACAACTAGACTTATCTGTCATGTAGGAGACATGATCAAATTCCCCAGGTATAACTGACAAGAGGAGGAGTAAGAAACTTGAAGTAATAGCTGAACTGAAAGTGAACACTAAGACATGAGTATCATAAAAAATAGAGAGTGCCATGTTCAAGGAAGACATGCTGCCACCGATGGAGAACCAAAATAAAACTTCTTCCTTATATTTCTTGTTAAATTTTAATGAGTCCAGGAAAGTCAACTGGAGTCTCTCTTCATTTTTTGACGAGCTTGAAGAGAAGAGGGAATAATGCTTGATAGTGTCACTAATTTGTGGATTTTATGAGCCCGAACTAGTACATACTCACTTGGTGTTTTCATGTTTAGAGAGTCTGAAAACTTCAAAGAAGACTCCAAGGGGGTCCTTTTTCATCCAATTTAATCTCCTGAGGCCGAAAAAGTATAAAACATACCACAGAAGAACTCTCTTAACTACAGTAGAAGAAAAGGTGAACCTTTTTCGTACTTACTCAGGGAGGTCCAAAAAAGGTTAAATTACCACCTACCCAACGCTCCTTTGAGAGCAGCATATAGCTTGAGTTTTACGAGTGTGAAGGAAAGAAAGATCACTCAGAAAGATCCATTTGAGTACGAGAAATGGGGCTTACAACAATAAAATCGTTGTTTTATTCTTGGTGTTTAACGAGCATGACAAAGAAATAAAGTACCCTCAAAATCTTTTTCATGTCTAGGTCCAGAGCATGAAAAAGAGAAAACTGAGCTCATACCAGGTGTTCCTTTTCCATAAATTTAGTCCCTCAAGTCCGGAAAAGTGATAAACCTATACCTGAGAATACTCTTCTCAATTTAGTAGAAAAGAGAGTGATCCTTTCTCGTATTATTCCACATGGTCTGAGAAATAGAATCATGATCACCCACTTTGCCACAAATTAGGGGGACCAGGGTGGTCAAGCTTAGACCTAGGAGCACTTTATGGACTTTGATCCATTTTTTGTATATTATACAGCTATGACTGGATCTAAGGATCAGAAACTCGACCTATCTATATGGACATATATATATATATATATTTGTCGTTTTATTTACATGTGTTTTGTAATGTGTTTGTTGTATATTTTTATGCAAAATGTGTTAAGTGTCAATCCAAGATATAATTAGCATATGCATCAGTTAAATAATTTTGATTTCTTGGAATATGATTGAATGTAATAAACTCAAAAATAATTTCCAATAACCTAACTTGCATAAACTGACATAGTAAAATAGGCTTCTGCACCTGATAGGCTTGATTGAGCTAGGAAACCACTAGTTGAGAGTCAAGTTAGACTTCCACCTAAGTGATACCACATGACAAAGCATCCCATAAAAGCTCAATGACAACCCTGTTAGAATAATCAGCCCATAGTTAGATACCTTAGACATTAATTAATCCATTTTTGTCTTATTTTCCTAGTTTCCATATTCCACTCTATGCAAGTTGTCCTCCACATGTCCAAGATGGTAAAACTTGCTAAAACTGAGTCATGAAGCACTTTGGAAACCTCTTGGAATCAATTTTTCTTTATTCCTGAACCTCCTTAGAGCATATATTCTTTTTTTTGCTTTATTGCCTGCTTTTACTGAGTTTTATGGGAAAAGGGAAAGTATGACTAGGGGAAGTTGACTTGTTTTTTTCCCTCATCATCCTCCACTCTTTTCTCCTAATAAAATCATGTATGAGTTGTCCTTCCAACACCTATTAGCTTGCCTAATTTATTTTTCCAATTCATGAGCTCCTAGGCCGATTTGGAAACTGCTTTATGCACCTATGGGGGATTTGACTAGATTTAGTAAGCCTTCTTTTGACTAATTCGAAAGGAATCCCAATGCATTCAAATATATCATGTAATTATTTATTGTGGAAGCCTATGAATTCACAAGGTTGGATATTGTACACTTATTCAATATAGATTAGTGTTCTGCTCCATATTTAGTCTCCTTTGTGTGTAATTTGCATGTTTGATTAGCAATTTTTGTGAGTGCAATTGTTTTAATACCTGGGTTCAATTTCCACATGGTATCAGAGCATTTGTATATCGATTTATCTCCTTCCATATTGCTATTTCACGTTCGACATCTTGACTGGGAGCATTCTACTGACTGAAGGGACAATTTCTGAGCTATGGATCAATCTCAGAAGATCATCTTGACTCCATTTAATTTATTTGAATGGAAAGCAGAGATGGAGATACTGTTGAGAGATAAATGCCTCTACAGGGTGACTATGGAAACTGAAGCAAAGCCCAATGCAGCTGTAGAGAAAATTAAATGGCACAACAGGAGGGATGAGGCCTATGGTCTCCTGTGTCTGAGCATATCCAGAGACCTCCTTTTCCATATTGATGGATTGACATCACCAAATGAAGTATGGGAGAATCTTGTTGATATTTTTGGTAAAACAGATGAGATGATAGGACATCAAATCAAGAATGAATTGATCTCCTTGAGACCTAGTAGCTTCCAATCCCTAGAACTCTATTTTTCTGAGTTTAAAGACCTTATTTTGCAACTAAACAGTGTGGAATCGAAAAGAAGGAGGAGAAACTAGTTTTGGCCATACTCTCGAAGCTTGGCCCTGACTATTCAGTGTTTGTTTTGACCTTCCATGCCACCAAGTTGACAACTTGAGCCTGGAAGATGCCTAAACTTCCAGAGTTCATGGAATCTCTCACACAAGAACACGATGAACTGGTGATGATGGGCACCATCAAAAATTTGAAAGACCAAGCTCTGGTTGCTGGAGATTCAAGGGTGGATTCAAAAGGAAAGAAGAAAGCTAAGAAGCCACCTAAGCAAAAGAGAGACAAGAACAAGTCTCCAGAGGAGCCCCAAGGTTCCAAGTAGAACTTATAGAAGAAGAAGAACAAAGGAGAAATGAGAAAATGCGCATACTGCAGTCAGGGAAATCATCCTGAAAGCTCCTGCATGAAGAATCGAATTGACATGCTGACCCAACTCCTGGAGAAGAATAACATCTCCCTTCCTGATAGCTCAAAGAATGTTGGGCTTAGGGAAGACCCGAGTTCTATACTTTTGTCTTCGCACCAACAAAAGACCCATAGTGTTGGCCCTTTTGGCAACAACCTGCGAACAGGTTGCAATCTCACCCGAAATAGCTATCGGGTGGCGCAGAATCAGGTTTCTGCAAGCAAAAGAGGGATATTACTGTACCTTTAGCCTTTTAACAAATAATAATCATACAATACAAATCTTCGACATTCACTTATATAGCTTCATAGTTAAATAAACAAACAGTGTCTTGCTTAACCCTTAACTGGGAATTCACAGCGAAGTTAGTATTTAGCAGTGATCTTACTTATCAGTTATCTACTTATCAATGCATAAAAGAACATAATAGAGACAAAACAAAAGAACCACAACACAATATATAACGTGGTTCACCCCCAGTTTAGGGGCTACGTCCACAGAACTGTGTTTTATTCAACTCTTTACAAAAACCACAGTTTTGATCTACGCACTAAGCTGCAGATCCCTTCAATTCCTCAAGTTGTGCACTTAGCTGCAGATCTCTGCGCACACAGCTGTAGATCCTCTTAATCACCCAAATCCCTCTGCGCACACAGCTGCAGAGGTCGTCCACGCACAAAGCTGGGACTTAACCTTTCTTACAAAACTAGCCTTAACTTCGCATCAAATCATCTTACATTAAAAGCCTAACCTGACTCTTTTACAAAAGTGCTTATTTATATAAGTGCACTTATTATAAAACCATGGGATTAAACCATGGGCACCCCGAACCCTAAACCCTGGAATTAAACCATGGGTTAATTACAAAAAGAGGGCTTTGACTCAACCCCGACACCCCTAAGACTATTTTGAGTCGCAACTCTGCTTACAAGTTTCCACAAAACCCACGGAGTTACCAAAATTAAGGACCATTAAGGTGCGCACCCCAACAGGCCCCTAAGACTCACCAGTGTCCCGTCCCAGGACACTCAGCTTCTTGTCTGGTGGTAGAATGTTATCTTTGGCTGCTTGCTCCTTCTTTATGATCTCCTTACGCACTCTGTAAGGATCTGTATCCATTTGCGTCTCTGTAACCATTAGCTTTAATTTTCCTGCCCTCTTGCTCCCTTATATGCCTTTCATCATTGTCATCCTTTCTACTACTTCTACCATGGCCGTAGCTTGCTTAATCCTTCATCCTTTCATTCTTAGCAGACTACCGATGTTCCTTATGCTGCTATCTTCCTTCACAAGATTTATGATGGTCATGGGAATTGTTGAGCCTTATAAAGCTATCAATGACTCCATCCCTCGAACTGCCTCCCGTTCATGTCCTATCGAACATTTGACCATACACAACTTTGGGTCCTTAGCAGATGGGGCTCCTGTGATTGCATGCCAATGTACTTTTTCATAAGACAAATAGCATGCCTCCATTCCACTGAGCCAGGAGGATACATCTCGGGATCCTCCAGAGTCTTTCCTGAGGGCTTGTGCCTTTCTTCGTTCTGCTTAGAGCGAACTTCTGCCTTAAATTTATTTTTGGTTGATCATATCTGCATTGGCTGCTTCCGCGCTGGAGATGTCTCCTCGCAGGGTGGATTGCTCATAATGTTCTGCAGACCTCTCTCCATGAACTCTCGTAACAATCCCTGTACTTCGCGATCATTGGACATAGTGCTAACTGTAAACTCAAAGAAATGCACAATGCAGGAGTCGTAGGCCTGTGTGGCTTCTTATAGAATCCCGTGACAAAATATGTCATGATGGTGCATGAATGACACCAAATCTGCTGGAGCGGTGGTAAATCCTGTCCACACGACACTAGATTTTCCCAAAATCTCATCATTACAGACTGCTAAGGCAGTTCATGTGCCGGTGCCGCCAAGTCTAGTTTGTCCCATCAGTCACATTTTAGGCTGCAACACACCTTTATTCTTCAACATGACCACTAACTGCAGCTTCGCCTCAATGAGTACCTTTGACACAATATTGGCCTTCGACCCATCTTGACCTAAGCGGCAACCAAACTTCAACCTTCGAACTTCGACAGTCTTCAACACTTTGTAGCTTTGAGAACAACTTCATTATAGTCTAGTACCCAATTCCAACTGTTCTTGGTACTTAGACTGTCCTTCTTGCTATTAATTTTGATTAGGGGGTCCCGACTTGTCCCTGTACTTCTTTAACCTACTTCCATTCACCATGGAAGGTAAAATTTCTCCATTCAATTTAGCTAGCTGGACTGCGCCACCATCGGTAACTCTCTACACTATGTATGGTCCTTTCCAATGTGTCTTGAACTTACCCAGGAATTTCATGAATTTACTATCATATAAGAGCACAAGATCACCATTCAGGAACTGCTTCTTCTTAATGTGTCTATCATGCCATTCTTTTTCTCTGGCTTTCTGTACTTGCTGCTGGAACCCTGTGATGAATTTTTCTTCTTCAAGTTCTAGTATATTTTCTAGCCTTTCTTTCATCATAGCTGGATCATCCATCTCTGTGAAAGCATATATTCTTAGGCTAGGAACAATGTACTCCATGGGCATGACTGCTTCTTGTCCATAGACCAACCTAAAAGGTGTATGGCCTGTCAACTTCTTGTAGGTGGTTCTATAAACCCATAGTACTGCTGGAATTCTAAGATCCCCGTTATTTCTGTTAACATTGCAAACCTTCATCAGAGCTTGTTCAAGGATCTTGTTAAAGGCTTCGACAGTTCCATTTGCTTGAGGATGATAGGCAGTACTCTTCTGATGATATACTTGAAATTATTCATTCAATACTTCAATAGTCTTATTTAGTAAATGTGATCCTTGATCACTCATAAGAATTCTAGGACACCCAAATATTGACAAGATGTTATCGAAAATGAACTTCGTAGCTGTAGTAGCGCTACAGTTCTTGACCGGTTGATATTCGGCCCAACGAGTAAGGTAGTCAGTTGCTATAATAATGTATCTTGCTCTGGATTTCTTCGCAGGGGGATTGATAGGTCCAACAAAATCAATAGCCCACTTGTCAAAGGCTTGTAAATTTACCTATGGAACTAGAGGCATCTCGTACCTCCTGGATGGTTTTCTTGTCCTCTGACAGATGTCGCAGCTGTGGCAATACTCTCATGCATCCTTATGAATTGTGGGCCACCACAATCCAGCTGTCAGAATCTTCTGTGCTGTAGCTTTTCATATGTAATGACCTCCTTCTGCTCCAGAATGTGCCTCAGCCAAAATTAATGGATTTTCATGCTCCAGGACACATTTGCGCATTATTTCATCTGGTCCCATCTTATATAGCTGTCCTGCTATTAAGGTAATGTCGGATGCTCTAACCACCAGCTGCTTCTTTTGCTGTGTTGTCATTTTGGTGGGTGCAAAACCTGTAGATAAGAACTGAACAATATCCTGAAAATAGTCATCAACCATTTGGATGGAAAACAACTGGGCATCAGGAAGACCTTCGTCCAAACTAATGGGATCTTCTCCTGACTCGAGGCTCGATAAGTGGTCAAGACCTAGGTTAACTCTTCCAGGTTTGACTATGATCTCAAAGTCATATTCCTGAAACAGAATCAACCATCTGCATATCCTTCCACCTAGCACAAGCTTGTTAACCAAATACTTCAAAGCAGAATGGTCAGTGAACATCTTAAAATGAGATCCTAACAGATAGTGTCGAAACTTCTGCAATGCATAAACCATAGCTAGACCTTCTCGTTCTGTCGTAGTATAATTCTTTTCTGCTGTGGACAATTTTCTACTTGCAAAAGCAATAGGGTGATCAATATTACCTTCACCTGACTGAGCCAATATTATACCCAGAGCAATGGAGGATGCATCGACATGCACATGAAACTCCTTATTCTAGTCAGGGAATACTAAGATAGGGGTAGTTACCATCTTTTCCTTCAAAATATCCAAGCTTTCTTGACACTTAGGTGTCCATTCAAACTTAATATCTTTCTTCAACTACCTTTTCATAGGGGCTGTGATTTGAGCATATCCTTTAATGAATTTCCTGTAATATCCAGTATGACCAATGTGTAGTGCGAAGTTTCTTAACAGACTTCAGAGGTGGCAAGTTCACAATAATGGCTATCTTCACAGGATCCATCATCAGTCCTTGCTTACATACAATGTGACCTAGCATAATTCCAAAAGGTGCACAAAAGATACATTTTTTCAAGTTCAAGGAAATCTGATGCTGTCTACACTTGTCCAGCATAAGTCTTAAACTAGCTATATGGTCTTTTAGTAACCCAAAGATAGTCCAATCATCAAAATAAACTTCTAATAATTTATGTATAAATTCCTTAAATGCAGAGATGACTACTCTAGAAAACATAGCAGGTGCATTCTTCAATCCAAAGGGCATAACTGTATACTGAAAGAATCCCATTTCTGTAGCGAAGGTTGTCTTATGTCGATCTTCTGGAGCAATTCTAATCTGATGGTAACCTAAAAATCCATCAGTAAAAGAGTACACTTCTTGACCTCGGACATTGTCTAAAACTTCATCTGTAAAGGGAGTAGGGAAAGGATCATGTAAACAGGCATCATTCAGCTTCCTCAGATCAACACAGATTCTAATTTCTCCCTTAGTCTTGTTTTCTTGCACCACCATAGGACTGACCCATTCAGATTCTTCAACAGGCTCAATGATTCCTACAGCAAGCATCTTATCGAGCTCCATTCTAACTTTGTATTTATACTTAGGGTTCAACCTATAAGGGTGCTGTTTCACAGGCTTCGCATCAGGTTTCAAAGGGATTTTTATCACTCCTATATCACCAAGGATACCTTTCATCTCTGAGAACTTCGTTGGAAATAGGTCCTGATACTCATGGAGAAGTTGGGTCACTTTGTTCACCATTTCTTCATCCCAATAATCTCCAATGATAGCATAATTAGGATTTCCTTCTAATCCAATGTTTACTGTCTGTGTCTTCAAGGGTTGAGTCACTTCAGGTGCTTCAACTGCTGGTCCATGTACTTTGCAGTGTCCTTCTGACTCGAGAATGTTAATGTTGCGCGAATCATCATCCTCGTCAATTGCGAGGTTATAACATTCTACTACATTAGCTTCATGTTCCTTCCAATCAAGTTGGTATTTTGTTATTTCTTGATCATCAAACACTTTAGTATGGATCAACCTAACAGCCGCGTCCAAAGTAGGACAAACCTCATTAATAGAAAATGTCAGCAAAAAACTATGAACAAGACTATCCCAACTTACAGTACCATGGCGAAGCTCAACCTCCGCATACCAGTTCTTTGCTATAGGTTCCAGGCTGTGCACAAACCTATGTACCCATTCTTCATGAGGTACATGCTTCCATGCTTCGTAGCATTGCTCCAAATGTCCCTGAGGACTAGTCTTACCATTAAACCTGCTTCGCACCTCCTGAGGTTGATCCCTGAATATTAGGCAAAGGGACTTCTGGCATGCTTCCCAACTATGAATGTACTTTTTATGACCATTCCACCATCTAGCTGCTGTGGATCTGAATGCTGAATCTAGAATCTCCATTTTCTGTGAATTTGGTACCTACTCTGAGAATTGTATAATAAAATATGTTGGGTCTGTCAAGCCATAAAAGGTAGGCAAGTCTCTTGTCTGTGAACCAAGCCATCTGAGGGACTTGGTAATTCTTGCAGATCGATGTCCATGTAGTTCATAAAGTCTATTCTGCCAATTCTCTAGACCGTCATCTGAATTCGTCGTGTAGGAGCTGTCACACTGCTAATCCATGATACCTTCACCAGTAGGATCAACATAATATTCTTCCTTAGCTGTGATGTTGTAGATATGGTCCAAAACATCCTGATCTTCATCGCTAAGTGTTTCTGTGTACCTTTCTCCTTGAGAAGGGTCCAGTGGTACTATAAATCTCAAACCTTTCCCTTCGAAAGTCATCTGTCTCTTCTTAAGGTTAATGACTGCAGCATTGTCTATTGCCCACTCAATTCCTAGCAAATCTAGGTAGGGGTTTCTATCATCAATTATCTTAATGACTTCAAAGTTTTCTAAAGTACTGACCCCATCAATATCTACTGGGACACTAGGGAATCTTCCTAGGGGCACAATCTTCTGCTGATTGGCTAATCTCAACTGTATAGGAGACCATTCAAGGGTAGGTTTTCCCATTTGTTCCCATGTTTGTTTAGTTAGGAAATTGACTTCTGATCCTAGGTCCAAAATGACATCAGTCATGTCATATTCTCCTATCTGAGCATGCAATCTCATTTCTCTTCCAGTTCTTCTGACTCTATTAACAATTTTTTCCTTACCAGAGCTTCGCTGAGGTTCGCAAGAAGCAATAACTTTCTGTAACTCATTTAAAGCATTCTGATTTCTTAAGAGCTTCATGCAACTCTGTAAAAATGAAGACAGTGTACTTACTTTATCCGTCAAAGCTGCTTGAGACTGTTACTGCTGCTAATGCTGTTGCGCAGGTGCTACTGGTGTGCTCAGATCATCAAAGTATTTTTTGGCTTCCATAAATGTCTCTTTTTCTCTTCCCACATCGAAGGTTGGAATTTTCTCTGGGGCCTTACGAACCCAAGCCTCATCAGGCTGTTTCTCCTTATTCTATATTTGCATCGTAGCGCCACTCCTTGTAACAACATTAATGGCTAGGACAGGTCTTTTCTCTACAACAATCATCTGAATATTCTGGGTAGGAGAACTATTTCTTTCTTGTATCTTGGCTATCAGCTGCGGGCATTGCTCAATCACATGGTCGACTGCTCTGCAATATTGACATGTCGTAGTTTGGTTCTGACAGTCTCTAGCTAGATGTCCTGCCTAATTACATTTATAGCACACAACCTGGCCTCGACCTCTTCCAGGCATATGACCACGACCATGACCTCCAAAAGTACCTCTACCTGATGTACTACCACGGTAACCATATCCCTCATTGCCTTGTCCATCATTTTGTACCCTATAAGCGTCATAGGTTCATTCTCTCATGAGGTCAAAACTGCGACATTCATCTTCGTTGTGTCCAACCAACTTACAGAACTTGCAATAGGGGTTCTTAGGTACTTGCACATATCTCTGCAGCAGATAGCAGTCTTCAGGTCGATGATGGCCAATTGTCCTACAGATCTCACAATATAAAACACTAGGGTTGAATGGGTTTGGCGCACTAGAATTCAGGTAATTTCTTACCACATGACACTGTTCCTTGTCATGACCCTCTGTCTGACATCGTGTACACCAAACCTCTTCGCGACTAGATTTCCCCTTCTTCATGTCGCGAAGCTCCAAATCCATTTCTGCCAACTGCGCTTGTATTTGAGCTATACTTGAATTATCTTCGATAGGAGTTGTTTCGAGCTTTATAGCAATTTCCAAAGCCTTTTGCTGATCAGCAACCTTCTGTTGCATGAGTGGAGTCCTGATATGCAGTAAAAAAGCTCCAATGAACCATTCCTTATGCTGCGCTGGTCCAATAGTGAAACTAACTTGATCTAGCAGAACTTTGAACCTCTGATCAAAGTCCCAAACTCATTCTCCTCGCCTTGTTGACGGGCATATGTGACTATGCACGTAACGGGGGAAGACAACCCAGACTGGGATCCTTGAAGCAGGCTCCAAGCTGTTTGGGATGGTTGTTCCCGACAGGTTTAAAGGCTCTGTTAGCCTGAAAGTCTAACTAACGAAAAATCTAAGAGATAGAGCTAACGCTACTGATTATTTATCAGATATATACCTATCTCTGTATAAGTTAATGAATGTTATTAATTACAGTATTAATAAACTAAGTTAAATCAGTTTATATTACAAAAATAGAAGTGAAATATTGACAGACTTGATCAATTACAAAGATACATTATATATACCTGTACATTAATCAGGAATGAAAGGAATAATATGAATATGACATGAGTATAAACATCTAATTCAAGTACATTTTTTAACAATATAATTAACAGAAAAGAAAATATATTATTCTAACCTAAGTCCTATCCTGATCAGGAGTGATGCAAATATTTAAACTGAAATCGAATCTGCTAATAGGACTATCAATAATCTTGAAAATCTTGAAAATAAATTTATAAATCACCAATATCATCCAATAGACACGTAAACCACATACGTAACGATGTCAATCATCAAACTTACAACATGGCGTTCATCAACAGATCGATAATCAGCATAAGTCAATAGTCATACATAATATATTTGCACAATTTCTTAAAAGAGATTATGACAAACATGAATAATATAGAAAAACAGTAACAAGACTAGGGATAGCATAAACACATGTGCAAAGTATAAAAATGTAAGCATATATATAAGTTATCAGCATTTTAAAGACTGTATCTGCTGACAGGAAACTGTCTCGAGTTACAGAAGATCAAACCGTAGTCTTGTCCTTTCCTTTCCCAAACTATCGACCCCTATCCCACATGCTATCTCCCCTTTAAATACATGTAATCTCCAAAGATAAACAGTCCTAAGAACTAGAGATAGCAAAAACGAAATCTTTAACCGATTTCCCTTAAAAATGACAAGTAAGACATGTCATTTTTCTATATACGTGGAAATGCCTAGAAATGGTAAAGATTCGATCCATAAATATCGAGAACATCAACGATGAAACAACACCTGGAAGACCTGATAATCGACTTGTTCCGATCATGTGGGGATCATCTAAAAACAGACAGCCATCAAAATCCGAGCAAGAACAACAACCATATTGCCTGCGATACAACACATAAAAGTGATATAATTAACACACATACAAAAATCGAAATGACAAAAACTATATAATAAACAAAAAATAAAACAAGCCAATACCTGTACAGAAATAACCTGATCATTAATCCATCATAACTTCAAAATTTGAAACCAATAGCAAATATACCCCAAAACATCACAATTTTACAGGAGTGTTGAAGACTTGGATGTTCACACCACTCGATTGACTCTACGACTAACCCTTAAACTACATAAGTGCAACTTGAGCATTAATCTCCCGTACCTTTTCTTCGTTCTTATCATTCTCATTCTGTAATTTAAGAACCCTTCTAATCAGCTTGTTCTTGTGATTTTTTAAATGCAAGAGATGCTTATCACTCGAGTCTACTTTCTCCTTTAACTTAAGATTATCGGCCTCCATCAAATCGCGATTAGCTATTACCTCATTCACCCTTTCTTCCATCCTACGTATCTTGTCTAAGAGACAATTCACAAACAATGGGTGCATCATATCCCCAACGTTATGAAAACCATATGAGCTTATCTCTACAGGCTTCTCTTTAGCTGGAAGATCAATAACAGGGTCAGGATGAACATCTTCATCAAACGCAGGAGAACCATCCTCGACAGGATTCAAGGTAGATTCAGGACCAACATTATGATCATCCATAGGAAAAACAGGGTTACTTTCATCATCGTCAATAATGACAGTCTCGACACGAATATCATCATTCACAGGTGGTTTAACAATATTACCTTTAGCCATACTCCTAGTAAATCTTCCTATCATTTTAGCTCTTGACCTATTACTTCCCCGATTGCATGTTTTATCAACACTATTCTTTTGTGTAACTGGTGACAAAGTTGAAGATTTCCTCATTCTTTTAGAAACCAGAGGGGTACCCGTGCTTCTTATCGGAGTGGACACAGGGTCGCGACAAGATTCGGGGCTCATACAGCTGGTAGGGTTTAACATAGGCTCTCGTAAAGGAGGAACTGAAACATGATTCGGCTCTTGACGCTTGTTGCATTCCTCGGGGTTGTCAAACTGGCAGTGGCAAAAGGCCAAAAAACCATTAGAGTCTATGAACTCATCCCAGGACCGGTTTGACTTTGACAGCACCCTCTCAATTAACATACGGACTAAGCCATGGTGAAAAAGACTATGACTAACATGCTTAGGACCCTTCTTAATTGTAGAGGACATTTTAAACAAACTTCGCACAAGGTAATAAGGTAAGTTCAGCGGGAAACCTATAAATGCATACATCAACTTGAGATGGTAAACGTAAGCGGAGGAAAGTTGACCTTCACAGGTCACGTACCTGTGAAGTAAATCCAGGACAGGGCCCCACTCCTTTTTGAAGTATTTGCGCGCTACTCTAGTTCGGAATGATACCTCTTGACAGGGGTTTTTAAGTAATTGTCTCCATTTAGTAATGTCCATTCTCTTATATTTAAACCACCTCTCGCCTGTCAGTGGCAGACCAGTGGAAAGCGCCACTGATCGCTCGTCCACCCGAAAACGGATATCACCTACTTCCGCCTGAAAATCAACCAAGGAGATAGCGAACACCCTTGTGACTTCGGGGTTTGAATCGAAGAATTTACTGACAAATGGAAGCCATCCAACAGCCTCGACCTTTGCTAACAGCTCAGGGTTCGAATCCAGCAATTTCATCTCACAAGGCTCGACCCTCACCACTGGCGCCATGACTGACTGTGTCAAGGAACGTAACCACACACAAAACAAATACCACAGCTCGGCACAAGACAGTGAACCAGATAGTGAGCACTCGGGATGTAGACCGAGGAAGAAATATAAGAAATGAAACCCTATGCATTCATAAACAAAATGTAACATGATCGGACGTAGACTATACCCCTGTAAACCCGACATGGATGGAGGCATTATCGCTCAGAGAGGTAATCGAGTAATGAGGAATGACGGTCGAAGACTCCAGATAACTCATGCTATCATTATTTATATGGCTTTAATGATATGAAACCCTTCACTGTACACGAAACAGGTGTTCCATTGACAGATACCCATGATGGAGGACAAATACTGGGACTCAAATGTGATGGACAGAGTTCAGTACCAGTGTAATGATACCATATCTACTTCGCACCAGGTGGATCGAATTCAGAGGCGATGGCAGAGGTCATAAAAATCACAGGGATTAAACCTTTGAAGATCAATGCATAAACCTTACAGTACAATAATATCAAACCCCGAAGGTGGCGATCACATGATAATAATACAAACCATCACGTCGAAACCAGACCTTGCAATATAGACCATATTATAAAGATCAACCTAAACAATTATGGTAATATCGACCATGGTTTGTAAACTTAGGATATGGCACGTAAAACATTTGGCCTTCGACACTCTAGGATTTACCAAAGTTATAACAAACCGACCATGCATAACCATTAATCAACCTTGAGATAAAATCTATGGTAATGCGAGAAATCATACCAAGATCAACCATTCCAATATCTCAACCTTATCAATAATTAAAGTAACAAAACCAAATAATAAAATCAATTGATAAAGTTTTGGATAAGATTTCAAGATTAGGTCATGATAAAAGATATGAGAATTATTAATGCTCCTCCTTTGATTTTTAGTGTAAATCTATAATTAATCGATAATGGTGATTTTGTCACATAACCTATGGTTTGCAAAGGCTGGTTAAAAAACATAAAATTTCACTGATTCAGTAGCTCGCAGAATCTCATTGTTTCAGCAGCTGGTGATTCATTAGATTTGCTTTTGGAAATTCGAACATTTCATCAAACAAAATAGGATTTTGTTTGATGAAATAATGTTTTTTAAGGCTGTTGGGCAGGGGCACAACAGATGGTGATTGACTGGGCGAAACAGTTATCTCTTCTTCTTAACCTAAAACCATGCAAACAAAGAAATTAAATCCTTTATATAAGCCATAATAAAGAGATTGCTATTTTAACATCTTAAACAGATTCAAGCATTTCATAGCTCTAAAAATTACCAGAAAATTACAGTTTTAGTCATTTATCTGATGAAAATCAGGTTTCTAACAAAAATCAGTCCTTAAGGAGTAAGACAGTAAATGGATTAGTCTTAAAGAATAAAATCTCAATACCACAAGCATGGCTCTGCTGCCAGCAGGCGTCCATAGCCTCGACAGGGTTGCTTCAAAACCCAAAGAATGCCAGTATCCCATCTGCTAGTTATAAATATACAATTCAAGTTGGGGTGGACTGTTACCATTATTTTCCTTTTAATTTTATTACTCATGAAGGCCATGGTTCAGGCTTGGTAACCAGATAGCAACCATGTCAGTCACCAGTCTGCATTACAGTAAAATGAACCGGCTCGTGATGAGACCTTTCATCCCTCAGGGTTATCTGTCCAAGGGTCATTGCCCAGGCTTGGTGACCAGAGACGATAATGTTACTGAATGCAAACCTATGATCCTGAACATATGAGCTCATTATGAGACCTTCTGTCCTTTAGATTGTTTTTGCAAATATTCAAGCCCATCCTTGTCCAGAACGTAATTATAGTTAATCTGTAATGAGATTATCTTAGCAGGTGGGGAGGCAAATCTAATCCTCTTTACGAGAAGGGATAGCATAAAAGACTCAAATAGATAACTTTACCAAGTACTGCCCTAATCCCTTTGGGAAAATCTTTGCAGAGACTGATATAATTAATTAATTTTAACATGGTTTAAGAGTTTCTGGTAAAATCTAGAACGATGAAAACACCATTCTCTGTCCAAGAAGTAAAACAGTATGACAGTTTCCAGGATAGTAATGTCTTCGTGCACGATTTACAGATCAATTACAGAACTTAAAATCAGTCATCAGTTTGAGGTTTGATAAATTGATCAGACTCACACCACGCAAATAAATATGGGAAAATATGTAAAATAAACAACCAGAGAGAAACCATGACAAAATATACAAACCAAGCACACCACACACGGTATGTATAGGATAATCCCTTGAGGGGGATCAGCAAAAATATCTCTTGATCAGGTGACCATTTACTGGAAGGTTGTCGATGTCACCCTCCAGTGTCTGTAACCTGAAAGTGCTAGGACCAAGTTTTTCTGTAATAATAAATGGTCCCAGCCACATGCATTGGAACTTCATGTGTTTTCCTTTATCTTCATGCTCCTTGTCCCATTTCAGGACTAGGTCACCTACTTCCAAATCCCGACTGACTGATTTTCTGAGATCAAACCAATGCTTCACGGTCTGCTGGTGCTTATCAAAATTTTTCCTAGCCAACTCCCTATCTTCCTCCAGTTTATGCAAGGTGTCAATTTGATGCTCCATGGTAGAACATGGTGTCTCTTGCACTGACTGGGAGAGCTGTAAAGAGGGTAAAAATAAATGAGGAGGAAGAATAGCTTCCTTGCCATATACCAGGAAAAAGGGATAGTTTCCTATAGTAGCTTTGGGAGTCACTCTGTCATCCCACAAGGCATTCGATAAGGCGTTATGCCAATTCCTGTGATGATTTACCACCGTACGTTTCAGAATCTTGATTAAATTTTTATTAGAAGATTCAGCTAACCCGTTACCCTGGGGATAATAATTAATTGAATACTTTAACTTTATTCCATTTTCCAATGCATACTCAGTTAATTTAACAGAAGAAAAATAAGTTGCATTGTCAAAAATCAAAGATTCAGGAACACCGAATCTGGTGATAATAAAAGAATCAAGGAATGATATCACCTGTTCTGAGTTAACCACTCGCAAAGGGATGGCTTCAACCCATCTAGTGAAGTAGTCTGTGGCTGTCAAAATGTATTTATGCTGCTGTGAAGAAGCTGGTGTGATTGGGCCAACAATATCCAGACCCCATTGCTGAAATGGGACTTCGATAATAACCGGCTGGAGGGGTAATGCTGCCTTCTTCAGTCTGCCTCCTGCTCTCTGACACTCCTGACACTTCCTGGAAAAAGCGTATGCATCTTTGAACAATGTAGGCCAGTAGTAACCAGCTTTAAGTATCTTATGTGCAGTGGTTTCTCCGCCAAAGTGTCCTCCGGCTGGTCCTGCATGTAGTTGGGATAACACATTATCAGCCTCGTTTCTTTCTAGACAACGAAGGAGAACTCTTTCAAAATTCTTTCTAAACAAAATGTTATCAATCAGCTGATAAGGGGTAGACCTCAATCTCAAAGCCCTTTTATTATGTGGGTCTAAATGATCAGGAGCATTCCCATGCAATAAAAAGAACTTAATATCATTATACCAAGAATAATGAGGAGTGGAGATCGGAAAACTTCCCTTTCGAATAAAGAAGGTTCGCTAAAGAAGTGCAGATCAGATTCAGAACTGTCTGATGATCCAGTTGCCAGCTTTCAGAGTCCTTGACCTCTGACGATCTTCAACGGTTTTATTTCCAGGTCATATTCCTGAAGTGCTGTGACCCAATGTGCTTGTTTTTCACCAAGATCCTTTTGTACCAAGAGATTTCTAACTATAGAATATGGTACAATGACTTTGGTGTGGGACTTCAGTAAGTAAGGCCTAAAATGTTTGACAGATTTGAAAACAGCGAAAGCTTTCTTGTCTACTTCTGGATAGTTCAACTTTGCACCATTCAAACCAGAACTCATAAAAGCGATAGGAGCTTCATTATTTTCCTGGTTTTTCTGTGTCAGAAGAGCAGCATATGAAGAATCAGAAGCAAATGTATACAAAATGAAAGGTTTGGAAAAGTCTGGGCTAGTTAGAGTAGGAGCTTCAACAATAGCTTTTAAGATGTCATGAAAATATTACTTCTCATCAGTAGACCATTTAAAATCAGCATCTTTTCTAATCATCTTCTGAAGCGGCCTAACAATTTCAGTGAACCCAGGAATGAATCTAGAAACAAAAATTATCTTCCCAAGAAATGACTGCATAGACTTCTTTGAGTGAGGCATCGAAATCTGGGATATAGCCTGGGTACGTTCTGGGTCAATGTTAATGCCTTGTTTAGAAACAACAAAACCCAGTAACTTACCTTCTGTAACCGAAAAGATAGATTTCTTAGGATTTAGAGAAATCCCATACTTCCTGCAACGCTCAAAACCTCTCCTGAGATGAGTTAAATGATCAGTTCTGTTTTTTGAAAAGATGGTAATATCATCAAGATAAATAACAACAAATTTACCAATCAGACCCCTAAATGCAATGTTCATTTCCCTTTGGAATGTTTCCCCGGCATTAATTAGACCAAATGGCATTTTTCTATAGGCATAGGTTCCCCAAGGGGTTCTAAAAGTTGTTTTCAATTGGTCTGCTTTGGATACTAACACTTGGTTTTATCCTGAAAAATCATCTAGCAGTGAAAACATTTCAGATCCGGAGACCTGTTGTAAGATTTTTTCCATTGGAGGGACATGGTAATTGTCCTTTTTAGAAACCCTATTCAGATTTCGGAAATCGACACATAACCTGATATCACCATTTTTATTTCTTACGGGGACAAGATTTTCCACCCATTGTGCATGCCGTACTGGGAATTTTTTTTCTGGCGGCAAGGAGTTTATTCAGCTCCTTCTTGACAGCTGGTTCTAGGCTGGGATGCATTTTCCTCAATTTCTATTGAAAAGGCTTGGCCTCTGGTTTCATAGGAATGACATGTTGCATTATATTAGGATCAAATGTTTTCAGGTCGTCATACATCCATGCGAATATGTCTTTGAACTCATTGAAGAGTTTAATGAAGGCTGTTTTTTCCTGGGGAGTACATGTACTACCCAGATTTACACATTGAGGGTTGTGTTCAGTGCCTAGATTTACAATTTCAGACTGCATAATGGAGCTATTGGTTTTACAATTCCTTGCAGCTTTAAATTTATCCTTCAAGTCATAGAAGTTCTCAAGTTTGATTACTGATCTGGGAAGAGTACTAACATGATTGAGAGATTCCTGAATTGAGCAAGGCTTATGGATTACCGCAAAATTATATAGATCCTCATCGTGAGTCATTTCGTCAATGATCGCATCCTTAAAAGTATCCTTCAAAGTCAGAAAATCGATCAACTGCTCGTCGTTATTGAAGACTCTCCAATTTGCTATGTTGTCAGGTATAGAAGGTCTGAAAAGCAATTCAACCGAGAAAGAATCAGTGAGCATTCCTTCAGATGGAATTAATCTTGAAGCAACGTTAGCTAGAAGGTCAGCTTCCTGATTTAGATAACGAGGAATAGAAATTATGTTAAAGGCTTCAAATGCTAATAGTAAATTCCATACCTCTACCTGATAATTTCTCAAATGTCCAGCAATGCAATGTATAGTGTTATGTACCTTTCTAAGAATTATTTCAGAGTCTCCTAACACTACCAAAGCTTTGGCTCCTAGGTCAATTGCTTTTTTCAGCACTTGAATCAGAGCTTCGTATTCAACCACGTTGTTGGTGCATTCGAATTCTAACCTGCAAGCTATGAAATACCTTTTCCCATAGGGGTCTATCAGCAAGCAACCTGCACCAGCCCCTTATTTTGACTTAGATCCGTCGAAATATAAAGACCAGAGACCATTGTTCAGATCTAAGTGTACCGCAGTTGGGACTGGAATTTCATCTGGAACTTGCGAAAAATGGAAAATTTTAGACTGCTGTTCTGTACCTGTTATAGATGAAGTTTCAGCTTCAAAGTCCCCAAAGAAAGAGTCTTCCATATAGTTTCCCATTACGGTATCGGTGAATAATATCGGTTCATTTGAGTCATCCAATTCGGTGACGGTATGCTTCATATAGTGTTCCCGATCAATTCTGATTTTATTCGGGCGACCATTATGAGATATCCATAAGTGTGACCAATCAGTAGAAAAATATCCCTTCAATTTCTCAGACCAATCTCTGCTGAGAAATAGGACATATGCTTCTGGAATATCCGCTACAATTATATCAATGATAAAATGGACTTGAGGATTCGAAGCTAACCTTATCAGCACCTCTTTCAACTTACCTATTACTTTTACGTTTGAATGATCAAGCTGTACAATACTTGTATCACAAGGCACAGGGACATCATTAAGTTTTTTACATACAGAGTATGGCATAACATTCTTGGAGGCCCCTTAGTCTATCATGCAGTTGTGCACTTTATGATTGCATATTTCAAACGTAAGTAAAAAAGGCAGAGTTGAAGAATCAGATTTCTTGCCTATGGATGATGCATTGACTGAAGATTTTGTTGGGTTATCTTTAGTGTTAGCAGAGTTGTTTTGACTGGAAGGAGTTTTTCCACTTTTACTTGGAGATACCCCTTGCATTATTTTATCCCTAATCACTGGTAACTTAAGTAATTCATAGATAGAGATATTGGCCTTGATTTTCTTTAAATATTCAATCAGATCGTATTCTAAATCAAGAGAGGGTGCAGATTTACTATTTGCAGGTTGGGTTTTTGTTTGAGCAGCTGAACTATTATCTGT
This sequence comes from Pseudotsuga menziesii, assembly GCA_001517045.1. NCBI lineage: Eukaryota > Viridiplantae > Streptophyta > Pinopsida > Pinales > Pinaceae > Pseudotsuga > Pseudotsuga menziesii. The sequence goes on along the minus strand of LPNX010323933.1, from coordinate 205,053 downwards.
AGCAGTTGTAGAAGGTTCCCCTAAGGGCTGATCTTTCTTGCTTCTAGTGTTATATTGATGCTGGTTTACATTGACAACACCTACATCTTCATCATCAGTCAATTTTGAAGTATCCCAGAAGTGGCTGATAACTTCAGGAGGTTTATCTTCGGTGTCATTATCTTTGTCTTGGGTACCTTCAGAACTCTATCCTGAAGATTGAGTTTCATTTTCAGTTGATGTTTCTAGACCTGAAACTAATAACTTGAGGAAACTGTTAATTTCATCAACACTATTAGCTTCAGAGGGTGGGTTCAGTCTAGGAGCTGTATTCGGGAATGGCCTTCTGAAAGGTTGTCTAGGTGGTTCTTTAGGAGGAGTGTTTTCAGAAGTGCCTTTCTTTAAATCAATGATTTCATTAGACAATTTTTTAATAACTCTTTGGAGGCTATCTAGGTCTAATGAATCCTGACCTTTTTTCTCAGGGTTTTTGTTCTTGGTAGGACTGTCAGTCTTCTTACGGGAAGAAGATGCAGCATCTGTGTCTACTCTAGGATTTTCTTTTATGGCAGACATATCTTTCTCAACCTTAATTTCTTCTTTAAAGTTTTCAGCAAGGGTAAGTTTGGCTTTTTGTCTGACAAACATGGCCATTGACACAGGCAAGGCTGAAGTGTAAAATTCAATAGTGACATCCTTAGCTGGCCTTGAAGCAGCAGGGATCCTATTTCTTAGAGTAAGGAATCTCTGGTTGAAATCTTTGACCTTTTCCTTGGTTTCCATGCAAATTCTAGATAATTCTAACACCAAGGCAGCTGGAGTCTTGTCGTCTCCAAACTTGTTCATGAAAGCAAGGTCGAATTCGTTCCAGCTGGTAATGGAACCAACCATAAGTGAAAAATACCATGTCGATTCTTTACCCTCAAATGTATAAGGGAAAAGCCGACAGACTACATCTTCATGTTCAACATCCAAGAGCCAAACTGCCAACATAAACTTCTTGACATGATCTTCCGCTGGCTCTTTCAACTCAGGGTTGAAATTGGGTAATAGCTTCTCGGGATGCTTAGGTAAAGGGTTTTGATTGCTTGGGACAGCCACTGCATCCTGAGCTAACCATGGCATATTAGCATTAGGGTTTGGGGGATTTACACCTGCCATGTTTCTTGGAGTTGGAGGCGGCGAAGGCGGTGTTTGATGAATGGGGGGAGGTGAGTGAGGTGGTGATGGTGGTTGACCAGCCCCTCTTGAAGCAGATGGTCCTGAAGAAGAGGAAGGATGATTGGTGCCTGTTATAGATTGTTGTATTTGAAGATAGGGAATGGCACTTAAAGACTGCTCTTGTTCTCCTGAAACAGGTTCAGGATGATGAGTGCGAGGACGGGTGATCTGCGGAAGAGGTAGTTCAGTGGGTTGGCGCCTAGTGAGATTCGAATATGCCCTTGTTAGGATCCTACGAGATTCGTTTATGGCTTGCTCGTACTGGTCAATTTCTTGAGGTAAGTGAACACTGGGAGAGTTGAACTAAGAGATAAGGTTTCGAACAGATTCGTTCAGTGGGGCTTCACCCGATTGTGATGACCGGAGAGTACGTGGCTATGAGGATGATTGTAGTTGAGGAGTGATAGGATGATTAATTTTGTTAACAGGATTGTTTTCATCAGCCATGTGTTTAAGCTGGCCCTCCTTCTAGCGCCATTGTTGACGGGCATATGTGACTATGCACACAATGGGGGAAGACAACCCAGAATGGGATCCTTGAAGCAGGCTCCAAGCTATTTGGGATGGTTGTTTCCGACAGGTTTAAAGGCTCTGTTAGCCTGAAAGTCTAACTAAAGAAAAATCTAAGAGATAGAGCTAACGCTACTGATTATTTATCATATATATACCTATCTCTGTACAAGTTAATGAATGTTATTAATTACAGTATTAATCAACTAAGTTAAATTAGTTTATATTACAAAAATAGAAGTTAAATATTGACAGACTTGATCAATTACAAAGATACATTATATATACCTGTACAGTAATCAGGAATGAAAGGAATAATCTAAATATGACATGAGTATAAACATCTGATTCAAGTAGATTTTTTAACAATATAATTAACAGAAAAGAAAATATATTATTCTAACCTAAGTACTATCCTGATCAGGAGCGATGCAAATATTTAAACTGAAATCGAATCTGCTAATAGGACTATCAATAATCTTCAAAATCTTCAAAATAAATTTAGAAATCACCAAGATCATCCAATAGACACGTAAACCACATACGTAATGATGTCAATCATCAAACTTACAACATGGCGTTCATCAACAGATCAATAATCAACATAAGTCAATAGTCATACATAATATATTTGCACAATTTCTTAAAAGAGATTATGACAAACATTAATAATATAGAAAAACAGTAACAAGACTAGGGATAGCATAAACACATGTGCAAAGTATAAAACTATAAACATATATATAAGTTATCACCAGTTTAAAGACTATATCTGCTGACAGGAAACTGTCTCGAGTTACAGAAGATCAAACCGTAGTCTTGTCCTTTGCTTTCCCAAACTATCGGCCCCTATCCCACATGCTATCTCCCCTTTAAATACATGTAATCTCCAAAGATAAACAGTCCTAAGAACTAGATATAGCAAAAATGAAATCTTTAACTGATTTCCCTTAAAAATGACAAGTAAGACATGCCATTTTTCTATATACGTGGAAATGCCTAGAAATGGTAAAGATTCGATCCATAAATATCGAGAACATCAACGATGAAACAACACCTGGAAGACCTGATAATCGACTTGTTCCGATCATGTGGGGATCATCTAAAAATAGACAGCCATCAAAATCCAAGCAAGAACAGCAACCATATCACCTGCGATACAACACATAAAAGTGATATAATTAACACACATACAAAAATCAAAATGACAAAAACTATATAATAAACAAAAAATAAAACAAGCCAATACCTGTACAGAAATAACCTGATCATTAATCCATCATAACTTCAAAATTTGAAACCAATAGAAAATATACCCCAAAACATCACAATTTTACAGGAGCATTGAAGACTTGGATGTTCACACCACTTGATTGACTCTGCGACTGACCCTTAAACTGCATAAGTGCAACTTGAGCATTACGCTCCCGTACCTTTTCTTCATTCTTATCATTCTCATTCTGTAATTTAAGAACCCTTCTAATCAGCTTGTTCTTGTGATTTTTTAAATGCAAGAGATTCTTATCACTCGAGTCTACTTTCTCCTTTAACTTAAGATTATCGGCCTCCATCAAATCGCGATTAGCTATTACCTCATTCACCCTTTCTTCCATCCTGCGTATCTTGTCTAAGAGACCGTTAACAAACAATGGGTGCATCATATCCCCAACGTTATGAAAACCAGATGAGCTTGTCTCTACAGGCTTCTCTTTAGTTGGAAGATCAATAACAGGGTCAGGTTGAACATCTTTATCAAACGCGGGAGGAGCATCCTCGACAGGATTCGAGGTAGATTCAGGACCAACATTATGATCATCCACAGGCAAAACATGGTTGATTTCATCATCGTCGATAACGACAATCTCGACACGAATAACATCATTCACAGGTGGTTTAACAATATTACCTTTGGCCATACTCCTAGTAAATCTTCCTATCATTTTAGCTCTTGACCTGTTACTTCCCCGATTGCATGTTTTATCAACACTATTCTTTGGTGTAACTGGTGACAGAGTTGAATATTTCCTCATTCTTTTAGAAACCAGAGGGGTACCCGGGCTTCTTACCGGAGAGGACACAGGGTCACGACAAGCTTCGGGGCTCATATGGCCGGTAGGGTTTAACAGAGGCTCTCGTAAAGGAGGAACTGCAACATGATTCAGCTCTTGACGCCTGTTGCATTCCTCAGGGTTGTCAAACTGACAGTGGCAGAAGGCTGAAAAACCATTAGAGTCTATGAACTCATCCCAGGACCGGTTTGACTTCGACAGCTCCCTCTCAATTAACATACGGACTAAGCCATGGTGAAAAAGACTATGACTAACATGCTTAGGACCCTTCTTAATTGCAGAGGACATTTAAAACAAACTTCGTACAAGGTAATAAGGTAAGTTCAGCAGGAAACCTATAAATGCAGACATCAACCTGAGATGGTAAATGTAAGCGGAGGAAAGCCGACCTTCACAGGTCACGTACCTGTGAAGTAAATCCAGGACCGGGTGCCACTCCTTTTTGAAGTATCTGCGCGCTACTCTAGTTCGGAATGATACCTCTTGACAGGGGTTTTTAAGTAATTGTCGCCATTCAGTAATTTCCATTCTCTTATATTTAAACCACCTCTCTCCTGTCAGTGGCAGACCAGTGGCAAGCGCCACTGATCGCTCGTCCACCCGAAAATGGAGATCACCTACTTCCGCCTGAAAATCAACCAAGGAGACAACGAACACCCTTGTGACTTCAGGGTTCGAATCAGAGAATTTACTGACAAATGGAAGCCATCCAACATCCTTGACCTTTCCTAATAGCTCAGGGTTCGAATCCAACAATTTCATTTCACAAGGCTCGACCCTCACCACTGGCGCCATGACTGACTGTGTCAAGGCACGTAACTGCACACAAAACAAATACCACAGCTCGGCACAAGATAGTGAACCAGATAGTGAGCACTCGGGATGCAGAGTGAGGAAGAAATACGAGCAATGAAACCCTATGCATTCATAAAAAAAATGTAATATGATTGGATGCAAACTATACCCCTGTAAACCTAGCATGGACGGAGGCATTATCGCTCAGAGAGGTAATCGAGTAATGAGGAATGACGGTCGAAGACTCCAGATAACTCATGTTATCATTATTTATTCGGTGTTAATGATATGAAACCCTTCGCTGTACACAAAACAGGTGTTCCATTGACAGATAGCCACGATGGAGGACAAGTACTGGGACTTAAATGTGATGGACAGAGTTCAGTACCAGTGTAATGATACCATATCGACTTCGCACCAGGTGGATCGAATTCGGAGGCGATGGCAGAGGTCATAAAAATCACAGGGATTAAACCTTTGAAGATCAATGCATAAACCTTACAGTATAATAATGTTAAACCCCGAAGGTGGCGATCACGTGATAATAATACAAACCATCACGTCGAAACCAGACCTTGCAATATAGACCATATTATAAAGATCAACTTAAATAGTTATGGTAATATTGACCATGGTTTGTAAACTTAGGATATGGCACGTAAAACATTTGGCCTTCGACACTCTAGGCTTTACCAAAGTTATAACAAACCGACCATGCATAACCATTAATCAACCTTGAGATAAAATCTATGGTAATGCGAGAAATCATACCAAGATCAACCATTCCAATATCTCAACCTTATCAATAATTAAAGTAACAAAACCAAATAATAAAATCAATTGATAATGTTTTGGATAAGATTTCAATATTAGGTCATGATAAAAGATATGAGAATTATTAATGCTCCTCCTTTGATTTTTAGTGTAAATCTATAATAACTCGATAATGGTGATTTTGTCACATAACCTATGGTTTGCAAAGGCTGGTTAAAAAACATAAAATTTCACTGATTCAGTAGCTCGCAGAATCTCATTGTTTCAGCAGCTGGTGATTCATTAGATTTGCTTTCGAAAATTCAAACATTTCATCAAACAAAATAGGATTTTGTTTGATGAAATAATGTTTTTTAAGGCTGTTGGGCAGGGGCACAACACTCCTCTATTGAATCTCTTTCAGTTTAGTTATACACTGTGACTCTAATTTAGGCTTCTTGAACTCTTTGATCATTGCTGCTTTTATATCAGCCAAGACATGGTTCTGAGTACTGGAAAACTTCATGAACCAGGTCAAAGCGCGGTCTCTAAAAGAAGTAACCAGCTGCGCTCTTCTTGTATCTTGATCCGTAATGTTCTTAGTAGTCCACATGGCTACACATAAGAACCAAAACTGTTCTGGATCCTCTAATCCAGTTCCTTTAAAGACTGGGAGCTTAATGTCATCATTCATATGGGCCATCATGGATCTAGTGGGGGAGGGAGGGGGACTGGTAGTAGGCGGGGGGGAAATTATTGGGGTATACTTACCTGCGACAGGAATACTCGGGCTAGGGTTACTTTCAGACTGCGACGGGTTCTCAGGGATAACAGGTCTTCGCTGCGGGGTTACCAGAGGGTTTCCAATGGAAGGGGTTTTGTCGGACGTCGGGTCTGCTTGACTTACAGGGGTATACTCAGTATCCTGACCTAGGGTATAGGATCCAAAATTCCTCTTGTATCTTTTACCACTTCGCAACAAACCATTTTGCTCGTCGAAGTCACTTTCACTTCCAAACATAAGTTAGTACTACTAAATATAACAGTCTGACTCAATGAGCAATATACCTTTTTCATCCAATAGCATTTTAATTTTCAAATTAAAGGAATTGAAGTACTTACGCCTTGGTCCTTTGAAAAACTATCGTTTGGATTCGCTGAAGGAAGTACTTGTGTCGATGGCGAACTCCGTCACAAATGCTTCAAGGGTTCGCGTTGTCCAGAAATCAACAGCTCGGGATATCTCGTTGTTCACCATTTTCAATATATTAATTCTTGTGGGGGTCCAATAAGGAAATTGACCTTCTTGGAAGTTCGTCTTTCTCTCTATCAACCTGGATAACCACTGGTGCAACTCTATGTGGATACTACCAAATAAAATTTCATAAACATCAGAAAAAACGTACCTTTGTAAAAAGTGATCTGAATTGTGACGTGGATCTTTGTTCTCTTGTTCAACAAATTTCAGATAAGTCTCTTCAATCCAATCACCGATTTCTTTCACTGAGGGCCTCCAAAACATAACCCTCAAGGTACAACGTAAACCCCTCTTGAGCAGATACTGAGTTCAACCGGCAATGGAACCAATTTGTTGGGCTTAGGGCAGACCTGGTTCTATACTTTTGTCTTCGCACCAACAAAAGACCCACAGTGTTGGCCCTTTCGACAAAAACCTACAAACATGTTGCAATCTCACCCGAAACAGCTATGGGGTGCTGCAGAAGAGGGATATTACTGTACCTTTAGCCTTTTAACAAATAATAATCATACAATACAGATCTTCGACATTCACTTATATAGCTTCACAATTAGATAAACAAACAATGTCTTGCTTAACCCTTAACTGGGAATTCACAGCGAAGTTAGTATTTAGCAGTGATCTTACTGATCAGTTATCTACTTATCAATGCATAAAAGAACACAACAGAGACAACACAAAAGAACCACAACACAAGATATAACATGGTTCACCCCCAGTTTAGGGGATACGTCCACATAAGTGTGTTTTATTCAACTCTTTACAAAAACCACAGTTCTGATCTGTGCACTCAGCTGTAGATCCCTTCAATTTCTCAAGCTGCGCACTTAGCTGCAGATCTCTGTGCACACAGCTGCAGATCCTCTTAATCACCCAAAACCCTCTGTGCACAAAACTACAAAGGTCATCCACGCACATAGCTGGGACTTAACCTTTCTTACAAAACTAGCCTTAGCTTCGCATCAAATCATCTTACTTTAAAAGCCTAACCTGACTCTTTTACAAAAGTGCTTATTTATACAAGTGCACTTATTACAAAACCATGGGCTTAAACCATGGGCACCCTGAACCCTAAACCCTGGACTTAAACCATGGGTTAATTACAAAAAGAGGGCTTTGACTCAACCCTGACACCCCTAAGACTATTTTGAGTCGCAACTCCTCTTACAAGCTTCCACAAAACCCGTGGAGTTACCAAAATTGAGGACCGTTAAGGTGCGCGCCCGAACAAAGAAGAGGGAAGGAGGATCAAATTCAGAAGACAAAGAGAGAGTTGATGCATTGGTTACTGGCACATCAAGCTCACCTAGTTTCATCATGGATTTTGGAGCTTCAAGAGATATGGTTTCGACCAAGGAGGCATTCACCTCTCTTGACATGTCGAAAGGTCCACCAATAGTATTGGGAGATGACTCTCTCACTGAAAGTTTGGGCAAAGGGAGGATTGATCTTGACCATGGTAAGTTCAGCAATGTATTGTATGTTCCAGGTATTTCCTCTAACCTCTTGTCAGTGTATCAGATGACCCACATAGGGTCTCCAAAGAAATTCATATTCTCCCCTGATGAAGTTAAGATCATAGAGATATCAAGTGGTAAAGTCATTGCAAAAGGAGTTCCAAATCACACTTCGAAGGTATACATGTTTTCACATTTTCTACCCTACTCAAACCCCTCTGCTATTCTAATTCATGCTAATGAGGCAAGCAAGCTTTGGCATGAAATATTTGGCCATCTTAACTATAAGTATCTTTCTGATCTTAGTGAAAAATAAATGGTCATAGGGTTACGAAAGATTAAGTTTTCCAAAGGAGTTTGTCAAGGTTGTATCTTAGGAAAACACCCAGAGCATAAATTTGAGAAAGCTAGTCATGAGAAGACCTCTGCACCTATTGAGTTGATCCACAGTGATGTTGCTGGACCATTTCATCATATGTCAATGAGTCAGGACAAATATGCATTGACATTCATAGATGACTTTTCGAAGTACTGTTGGGTTTACTTCCTGAAACACAAGTCTGAAGTTTTTGGACTCTTCAAAGTCTTTAAGGCTTTGGTTGAAAACCAGTCTGGGAGGAAACTCAAGATCCTCAGATCTGACAATGGTGGTGAGTATGTCAATTTTCATTTCATTCAATAATGTGCAGATGCAGGTGTTCAAATGCAGCATTAAATCCCTTACACACCACAACAAAATGGTGTTGCTAAGAGAAAGAACAGATCACTGAAAGAGATGACAACCTGCATGATGGAGGCTAAGACTTTGCCACCAAAGTTTTGGGCCGAAGCTATAAAATACGCATCCTATATTCAGAATAGGGTGCCTCATAAACAACTTGATGGTATGAATCCTTTCGAAGCATGGAGTGGGCACAAGCCAGATGTGACCCATTTCAGGATTTTTGGCTCAAGGACTTGGGCTAGAATTCCAACAGAAAAGAGGAAGGCTTTGCAACCCCAAATCCAAGAGTATCTATTTGTTGGGTACTATAAATATTCAAAAGGGTACAAGCTTATCAATTTGAGCACAAACAAATCCTTCATTGAAAGGAGTGTTCAGTTCCAAGAAGAGCCTTTAGCAGCAGTTGAAGTTGGAGAGTCTTCTTCACCACCAGAACCACTGAATGTAAGTGAATAGATAAATGAGTTTGCTGATTCTGATATGGATGATAATGATGATTTAATTACAGATCCTAACAGTCCTACAAGACCAAAATGGGCAGAAAATACCATTCATGCAGCTGGGGAACTAGCTAGAAATCCTAGTGATTCTAGGAGGACTAGATCTCAGTTTGAGAGTGCCCTGTGTATGAAAGACCCTTTGTTTGTAGAGAAATTCTATCTGATGGTTGAATCAGACTCACAAACATATGAATATGCAGCACATGATCCAAGATGGCAAACATCCATGAAAGAAGAATTCATCTCACTCCAGAAGAACAACACTTGGGAACTGGTTGATCTTCCCCCAGGAAGGAAGCTAGTTCAATGTAAGTGGGTTTTCAAAACTAATTTTGCTGCTGATGGTTCACCTATGAAATATAAGGCAAGATCGGTAGCTAATGGATACTCATAGGTACATGGTATAGACTACAATGAGACCTTTGCACCAGTGGCAAAGATGGACTCCATCAGGCTAGCCTTAGCCATTATAGCTTCGAAGTAGTGGGAGGTACATCACATGGATGTGAAGTGTGCTTTCCAGAATGGAGATATTACTGAAGATATTTACATGTATCAGCCTCAAGGATTTTTTACTAATCCATCCCTTGTGTGCAGGATAAATAAATCATTGTATGGGCTTAAGCAAGCCCCCAGGGCTTGGTATGCCAAGATTGATGGCTTTCTGCTATCATTGAGTTTTGTTCGATGCAAGTCTGATCATAATGTTTATTTGAAGCTGATTCATGGTTCTTTGATTATTATTGTATTTTATGTGGATGACCTTCTAATTATAGGAAGCTCAAAGAATGAAATTGCCTCCTTGAAGGATGCAATGAACCATGCATTTTCTATGACTGATTTGGGGTTATTGAGCCAATTCTTGGGTCTCGAGATTGCTCAAACCAAACATGGAATAAAAGTACATCAATACAAGTATGATTTGAATTTGATGAACAAGTTCAACATGAAATATTGCAATCCAAGCAAGACTCCATTCCTTTCGGGAGTTAAGCTTGAAGAAGCAGGTTCTTCTCCTATGGTAAATAATACACTGTATAGGAAACTGATTGGGTGTTTGCTGTACCTTACACATACTCGACCTGATATTTTTTATGCAGTAAGTATGGCTTCAAGATACATGGATCAGCCTCATGAGATCCATTGGAGAGCAGCCAAAAGGATCCTTAACTTTGTTTAGGGAACAAGGACTCATGGGATCTTCTACAAAGCTAAATCTGATCTTGATTTGATTGGGTTTACTGACAGTGATTGGGCAGGTGACAACACAGATTGAAAGTCAACATCAAGATATGTGTTCATTCTTGCTGAAGGACCAATTAGCTGGTCAAGCAAGAAACAGAGTGCCATTGCACTCTCATCTAAAGAAGTAGAGTACAAAGGAGTTGTAAATGCAACAACTCAATGTTTATGGTTGTAGGGGTTACTTGGTGAGTGTGGCTTCAAATCAGAATACTCAAATACTATCTATTGTGATAATCAAAGTACCATTTGAATGTATAATGATCCATCCTAGAGACAGAGAACCAAACACATTGAGATCCATATGCACTACATCAGACAGCTTGTGCATGATGGCACCATTCACCTACTCTTCTGTGCATCTTCAGAAAAAGTAGCAGACATATTCACCAAAGTTTTTTGTGAGAAGACATTTAGCAATCTCAAATCACTGTTTTGGATTGCTGATCATGCTGTGAAGCATGATTGATGACAAGATTTTCAAATTTTGTTTTACTGTCCATGTTTAAGGGAGGATTTTTCCCACTGGGTTTTTGCCTCTTTCCTTGTTTAAATGGACATGCATTATGTAAAGGGTGACTAAGCCTTGTTGCTAGGCCCTATAGTTTTCTGATATTTTACTCATAATTCAGGCTTAAGGGGGGGTGTTAGAATAATAAACCCATAGTTAGCTACCTAGACATTAATTAATCCATTTTTGTCTTATTTACCTAGTTTCCATATTCCACTCTATGCAAGTTGTCCTCCACATGTCCAAGATGGTAAAACTTGCTAAAACTAAGTCATAGAGCACTTGAAAAACCTATTGGAATCAATTCTACTTTATTCTTGAACATCCCTAGTGCATATGTCCTTTTTTTGCTTTATTGCCTTCTTTTATTGAGTTTTATGGCAAAAGGGAAAGTATGACTAGGTGAAGTTGACTTGTTTTTTCCCCTCATCATCCTACACTCTTTTCTCCTAATAAAAGAATGTATGAGTTGTCCTTCCATCACCTATTAGCTTCCCTAATTGATTTTTCCAATTCGTGAGCTCCTAAGAAGATTTGGAAACTGCTTTATGCACCTATGGGGGATTTGACTAGATTTAGTAAGCCTGCTTTTGACTAATTCGAATGGAATCCCAATGAATTCAAATCTCTCATGTAATTATTTATTGTGGTAGCCTATGAATTCACAAGGTTGGCTATTGTACACTTATTCAATACAGATTAGTGTTCTGCTCCATATTCAGTCTCCTTTGTGTGTAATTTGCATGTTTGATTAGCAATTTTTGTGAGTGCAATTGTTCTAACACCTGGGTTTAATTTCCGCAAACCTTGTATTCGGCCACATTATTGGTAGCAGGACCTAGGAAAGCACCTCTAGAGGCAACTAGTTGTCCTGAGGGTGAGTAAATGACCCATGCAGCTGAAGCCAGATTACAAGTGTGGCGACTGGCGCCATTTGCGAAACCTACAAACCACTCGGAAGAAATATGTAACAACAAACAGATGGTATAAAAACACAAACCGACAAAATATTTTACATAAAATACATACAATAACAATACAGGAAAAAACACTAATCCTTAGCATAGTAATTTTTCAAGTAGAGCCCATTTCTAGGCTCAGGTAGCTTGTTCCCTTCAAAATATGTCAATTCATATGCACCTTTCTTCAACACCTTTGACATGACACAAGTTCCTAACCACATAGACCTGAATTTTCCTGCCCCCAGGGGTTCTTTGTCCTGATCCTAGAGTAAGACAAGCTCCCCTTCAGAAAAAATCCGAGGCTTGACTGATTTATCATATTGGTTTTTTACCCTATTTTTATGAGTCTCATTTGCTGTTAGTGGATCTCTACACTGGTCATCTAGATGTTCTAAATGTAATAAATGTTCTTCTAGCTCAGTCATATCATGTAACACATGAATATAAATCTTTAAGTATGGGATTTCACATTCGACCAGTGTGACTGCTTCCACTCCGTGAATGAGTTGGAAAGGAGAAAACCCTGTAGCATTTTTCACATTGGTCCGATATGCCCAAAGTGCAGGAAACAACATGATGTGCCAATTGGAATGGGCTGCATTGATAGTATGTTTGAGAATAGTCTTCAAGGTTTTATTTACAACCTCGAATTTACCATTTTCTTAAGGATAGAAAGAAGATGAATGCTCTTGTCTAAACCCTAGCATAGTGGTTAATTCAGTCATCATACTATTTTGAAAGTGACTGCCATGGTCAGTGACAATCTCTTTAGGGATACTGAATCGTGCGATAAATTGGTTGAAAATGAAAAAAGCTGTAGTTTTCCCATCAACTTTATAGGTGGGCATTGCCTCTACCCACTTCATGAAATAATCTACAACGACAATGATATGTTTGTGCCCCCCATCCAAGACTGGGTTGCACGTCACGTAATCTATCCCCCACTTCATGAAGGGGACCACTGAGATGACGGTAAATAACAGAGCAATATGTGACTGCATCTTTCTGGTGTAAACCTGACAAGGATGACAGCGCTTCACAACTTCCACACAATATTGAAAGATCATGGGCTAGAAATAACTGGCATGTAAGATCTTCTGGGCCGTTGATAACCCAGATAAATTACCCCCACATGCTCCATTATGGGCATCATTTAGGATAGTCTCTGCTTCTTCGTGGGTAAGACATCAACGTAAAATGGAATCTACCTCCCTACGATATAAAGTATCTCCAATAATGTGGTTGTTCTTGGCATGTACACCTAGTTTACGTTGTTCTTCCCATGAGAATGATGCAGGGTACTTCAAAGTCTGGGTATAGACAAGTATATCTCCATACCAGGGGTCAGAGGTGGAAATAAAAAATATATGCTCATCTAGGAATGAGTTTTCTTCAATGGCTACATCTTCCTCTACTGGAAATTCTGCAATGAGCTCAGCAAAAACTAAGGATTTCTTGGATTTGGAGGATTGGAAATATAAGTCAAACTCCTGAAGAATGACTATCCATTTATTGAATTTTCCTCCAACTATCCGTCGGGACAAAACATATTGGAAAGGATTAATATATTCCACTACCATCATGGTCCTTAGTAAGATGTAGTGACACAACCTATGAACAACATACACAGCTTCCAAGGCCAACTTCTTGATGTGGGACTACCTAAGTTCAGGTCCGGCTAAAGCATGACTGAGATAGTAGATGACATGCTCTTGGAGCTTATCGTCCTCCTCGACTAGTACTACCCCTATGGTCGACTCAGATGTGGCCAGATACAATATAAAATCATGAGAGTAATATGGCAGGCACAATAATGACGTCGACAACAAAGATTTCTTTAATGCGTCGAATGTAAGTTGTGCGATTTCATCCCATATAAATGGGGTGTCCCGTTTCAACAGGCGCATGAAACCTTTTGTAATCTTGGCATAATTTATAATAAAACATCTAAGTAAGTTGGACTTCCCTTGCAGGATTTGAAGCTTCCTGATAGAATGAGGAGGAGGAAAATTTACGATGGCCTCAACTTTCAAAGGATCCACCTGAATTCCTTTGTTGGAAACAATGAACCCGAGCAGTCTCCCTGACTCGACACAGAAAATGCACTTGTGGGGATTCAAGCAAATTTTGTAGTATCTGCATCATTCAAAAATAAAACGAAAGTGACCTAGGTGATTGATCCTCTTATGAGAATGTGCTGGTAGATCATCAAGGTAGGGTTCAACAATGGCTTTAATGTCGTGAAAGGAAAAATTCATTGCCCGCTGAAAGGTTTCCCTTGCATTTTTCAATCCAAAGGGCATTTTCTTGTACGCGAAGGTACCCCAAGGAAAAATAAAAGTTGTTTTATGTTGGTCTTCCGGTTTAATTTGGATTTGATTATACCTAAAGAAACCATCTAGAAACGAAAAGACTTCACTTCCCGCTCATGCATCAATAATTTGATCTATAAATGGCATGGGGTAGTTGTCCTTGGGATAGGCTTTGTTTAGACCTCGAAATTCAGTACAAACGCGTATAGTCCCTTGATTTTTGTCAATAGGAACAGGGTTGGATACCCATTCTATCAAAGATATGGGGTAAATGAAAACGAATTTTAGCAGTTTCTCAACTTCAGCCTTAACTGCTGCCGCTTTATGCGGGTTGACAGGTCTCAACTTTTGTCGAACGGGTCTAGCATCAGGGTAAGTTTGGATTTCATGCTCGACTATTGATGGATCTATGCCTAGCATCTCCTCATATGACCAGGAAAATATGTCATGTAATTCCTTAAACAAGGTTGTATAGATTGCAATCTCCTACAGAGAGCAGTTCGCGCCAATGTGTACATTTTCCACTACGTTTGGTTTTGCAGAGATGTTGATAGGAATCGTAGTGGAAATTTTTTCCATATTCCCCTCAAAAAATATTTCTTCCCTTGGTAAGGGATTAATAGGTGTATCAACATCACCTTCCAGTCTCATATGGAAGTCCTGGTTCTCAATCCTGCTTAACTCTTGAAGAAAATAGGATCGACGGTGAAGATATTCATAGATCTTATCTCGTCTGCACATGGCTTCTAGAATGGCTTCATCTGAAGGTAAAACCATATCTAAGTAATCTCTAGAATGCAAAGAGTTATCTGCCCAAGCAGGAAGATAGGCTTCTTTCGGCTCCTCTGAGACTATGAGAGGGACCAGAATGGGATCAACAATGGTATGAATGCTATCTTGATAAGCTACTTCCGTTGCCGATAAGGGCACTTCAGGTTCATGGTGGGAAGGAAGAACCCAAGGATTTGTTTTATCAACAACCATTTCTATAGACTTCCCTACACTAGTAGAACCTAGATAATTAATCGGAGCTGGAATATCAAATGTGCCCATCAACGATGCATACATTCCAGCCCCTAAGCTCTCTGAAGCAGGTTTAACCTGATAAACCAATGGTATGATGGACTCATGAGTTTCCATGCGTCCTTTTCGAGTAAAACTGAGTTGGTCTACAGTAACCAACTTCCCTTCATGTGGAAACACTACTACCTGAAATATGGCCGATGCAATAGATGACATGGCGTAAGTCCAACTTCTCCCCAAGATCAAGTTATAATCCAAAGGTGCATCAATCACCTATACCTCAACAGACACTACTTTCCCTACCAAATTAATTTTGAAAGCCGGTAGGATACCATGTGGACTAAATGACCTCCCGTCAAAAGTAGTAAGTAGGGTGTTTAATGGAACCATCTCTCGAGATCCAAGAGATTTCCAACAATATAGGGAAATGACACATGTAGAAGCACCCTCGTCAACAACTGCCCTTCCAATGGTTTTTCTGCCATGGATGACATCTATCGATAAGGCTACATGATGTGGCAGGTGAAATTTGACATCAGACAAATTAAAATTCTCCAAGAGGCTCGATGAGTCCATACTGACTAAGGCTGCTAAGAGTGCATCTCGCTGCGCGAGACAACTTTGTAACACCTCTAAATATGACATCGCACAAGGAGTCCAAGATAGATCTTCAACTACAGAGTAGTTTTCTCCATCCCTAGCATTAGGGTTGTGCAAGGTTTTATTGAAGACACCTTTTGGTATCTTGAGCATAGGTTTGGTAGGCTTCTCAATCGTGAGAGGGTTGGAAGTTTCACCTATTGACTTACCCTTCTCCGAGGCCTCTGTTTCATAGTTCTTTTTCCTAGTCTAGAGTAAAGTTTGGGATCGAACCATGTTGATATAATTGGGGTCAAGAGCATTTGGGGTGCCCCCTGCTACATTTGAAGCTGAAGCAGAATTCTGTCCTTGGGGAAAATGATCCTTTAAGACAGCCGATTGTTGGCCTTTTAACAGCTTCCGAGCTTGTTCCATAAGGGGACATAGATGGGTTAGGTGATCCTCATGGCACAACTTACATGGGAATTTCATATTTTTCTTTTATTTTTTTCCCCCATCAGCATTGTTTGTGGGTTTTTTCTTTTTTTGGTTTCCCTCACCATTTTTTCCTTTCTTCTTTTTCCCACCGGGCTGCTGATTGCCCTTCTGAGAGGATTGTGCAAAAACATTTTCATTCTTGGGTGAGGGGGAAGCCTTTTCTTCCTCTTTTGTAGAATGTTTGATAGAAAGCTCATGGACCTATTTAGCCAAAGACTCTATAGTGGGATATTTCACAGAAACAACCACACCATCGACATGAGGTCCAGGCTTAGGTTTCTCTACATTGTGCGTTGGCTTCGGTGCTTCAGGGATAATTTCATATAAAATCCTCGACTGAGAATATATAAAATATAGATGCTAGGCCCTGAGGATAGCCTCTTCTTCATTGGTCACTCCCAAAGTAGATACATCCTTAGATATATATGGCAATAGGGATTTAAGGAACCATTCTAATAAGAACACGAGAGGAATAGTGGCTTTGATAAGGCTCTTCCATATTCTCCACTCTTGGATGTGATCCAAAATATGAGTGGCCTTGTCCTACCAAAAGGTAGACAACAAGTCTGTCCTGAAATCATATTGGACAGGAAGTTGGAAGTGACTAAGGAATACATTAGCCAAGTCCCCAAAAGTGTTAAACACAAAAGAAGGAAGTTCAATATAGCATTTTGCTACAGTGCTGGTTAGAGTTCTTTGGAACAGACTCAACCAAACTGAATCATCGTTCAGTGAGTTGGAAGAGCACCACAAATGGAAAGTGGTGACATGAGCTCTTGGATTATCACCAACTTTGCCTTCGAATTTTGGGATATCTGAGGGCAGCCTGGTAGGAATGGGTGGCCAGGAGGAGTTATGTCTCATCGGGTCATTCATTAGTTTCAAAAAATATATCAAATTTAATGTTTCCAGGAAAGGGAGCTTGGGTCTAACCGGAGCACTAAAAGTACCATATTGGGGATTAGAGGGACTTGCCCCCATATTCCCATGTGTGAAGGTGGGGTTGCCCCCTGCTACTGGTCACGAAGTGGTTGGGATTCTTTGGAAAGGATTCCATCCATAAGTGAGCGTATTATTTATGTGTGATGCAGTGTATGAGGTTCTAGCTTCCCTAGTCAAAGTTGGGGTTTGGAACAAAGGAGCATGTATCCCTCCATTGAAAAGCAAAAAGGGAGAGATCGTGAAAGGAGTTGAAACTAGAGTTTGAAAAACTTGACCATAAGGATTAGGGTTTCCAAACTACACCCCTACATATGTGAGTGTTGGGCCTACGTATGGAGCGGATGGGGGAATGTGCCCCCATTCCAAGGAAAAACCTATACAAAAGTTGAGGATCCTATAGGACCACACTAAGGAGTGTGTGTGAAGGAAGTAGGAACTGAAGGTACACTAGGAATCACAGTGACCATACCACCAGAAGTACCTACTAAAGTTGTGGGAGCCAGTGGTTGAACCACTTAGCTAGCTGGAGTTAACAGTGTAGTAGGTATACTTTCTCTAGGGGCACCTACCAGGGGAGGTGGTACCCCTTCAGCCAAAGCGGCTGAGGTGGAAGTAGAAGAACTTTCTCCTGCAGTAGACATTATTCTACCCAAAGGGACACCAATCACGGGTGGATTGAAAGGACGAACCTGAATGATCACAGGATCGTTTAAGTCAATTAGAGGTGAATTAAATTTCCTTGCAAACTCATCATCCTGCAAGTATTCTATCTCAATTGTGTTTAAATTAAAATGGTTTTCCCTAAGTTCTGGTTCACCCAGAACTTCACTAACTCCTATCGGTTCGAAAGAACCGTCCGTGTCCAATATCCTCCTTTGAGGGGGAGGTGGAGGTTCCAATGTGATAAGTGGAGGAAGGTTTCACAACCTTCATGACCTTCTGACAGATTGGTCCTCCACAATTGTAAATTTGACTCTTCACACCCTAAGGTCGGATAAAAAAACATAGATAAACCGTAGAGCAATCACTACAAAATTTCCTAAAGTCTCAACAATCACAAGGGGTATAAGATATGCTTTCCTGAAGAAAGCTAAGAGACAGTTTCTTGGCATCCTTGAAGAGGTTCTTTGGGACAAGCGAAGGAACCACCCACCTCCCTCCTACACTTTCAATAAGGGTTACCTTCCAAGCCTGTCTAAGGTGAACCAGAAATAGCCTTTTGGTTTACCTATGTATAAACCCTAGATGTCCAAGAGACTAGAGGCTACCTTAACTATATAATTAGTCTAGGGGGATAGTTGCAAGCCTGATTCATACGCATGGGAAGGGTAGAAAATCCCGAAACTCTGTCTAGGACAGAATTTTTAGATGCGTAAAAACCTTGGTCTACATTTTGACAAGGAATCGAAGGGTTATCTCCTCATTCCAATCCTCCATGTGGCCTCGTACTTAAATCCCGTTTGAGAGGAGCTTCCCAGATACTATCAACATAGAGAAGGATTTACCTATCGATTGGCCAACTACATCTGAATTTAAGTACTTGTGGGGAGTTTACACTTCCTATCCCACAAGTCTAGCCTAAGCTAGTAGGTGTATGACCCTATAAAACAAAACTTACTAATAAATTTTAAATTATAGCGTTCATTTTAAGGGCTGTTCTTAGTCACAGGGTAAGTGGCGTGAATGACTATGATATTATAGACTCGATAAGAAAAGTAAAAAAGGTGTATAAAATGAATTCCAAGGCAAATTATAACTACTCAAAACAAGCTTCTTTTTCTTTTTGTAGATATGAACTATGAAATTACAACTAAGTAAGAGAAAGCTAAGAGTTATTTTTTGTAATTTTTGAGATTTTATTCAAAAACTGAAAATAAAACTACGATATGCAATTTAAATGCAAATGTTTCCAATGCTTTTTTTTTCACTTTTCAAACTCTTCAAAAATTACTATGCACCTAAATGCAAAAATTCTTGAGTATGCTTGAATAATCAGACCATAAAGCAAGCAAAATGAAGTATAGCAGACATGTAAGAACCAAAATCAACCACCTAAGGAAGAGACTTGGCAAACACCTAGCTCGGGAAGAAATACTGAATGAAATCCACTGAAATCATTAAAAGACAAGTGACAAACTGAAACTACTTGGAAATAGTACAGGGTATAAGGTATCTAAAATCCTGATCACTGATTCATATACAAAACACTGAACCTATAACTCAAATAGGATAATCCACCTCAAATTTATAAAAGAAAGAAGACTCAAACAACAAAAACCTCAAGGGCTTACTGAAAAGCACAAAGTATGGTGCACAGGGCTTTCAGACCTACAGTAAAATGTTAGCACTAGCAGACCCCAAAGCAGAGTAAAATCCAAAGAAGACAGGGACAAGCAACCCTACCTAAAAATATGCTGCTAAGAGATGTACACAACTGTCTAACAGAAAAACCCACGTACTGTATGCGACTATTCAGTATAGCAACCCACGTATACAAGTTGTTGTATGTGACTGTGTAGCATAGCAACCCGCGTACAAGACAAAATTTTTCAAAAAAGAAAAAAATACTGAGGGTCTCTAAAACACTACTTCAAATAAAAACCAATATAAAAAACCATACACTGAATTAGAGAAAATACTAGGCAAGTATCTACAGGACTAACCCACAGCAGGCTGGAATCTCCAGCAGAGTCACCAGTTCTGTTGTTTAGGATTAAGCACCCTTGTAACCTAGGGTATGGGGTTACCAACTTACTACTAACCTTGCAAATAATCAACTTTATCAGAGAATAGAAAGGGAATAGGAAGAAATTCTTGACTTACCTGATTACAGACGGTTGATCCAAGCTTGATCTTCTCCCGCTCCTCTTCTCTCCAAAGCTTCCAGGGATGCACCTCTTTCACCTGTAAAGAGTGAATTCTCCAAGTAATATATCACGCATGTATATATAAGAGATTAGATAAACAATATATCAAATACATAATCCAATATATTCATTGACCACGATACATCAAAGAAACTCAACACAATGTTGGAAGAAGAATTCTCTTTATCAACAATCAGTGAATGAGATAAGAATACAACCCATGTTCTGAAACAAGGAATCCTCTGCAACCAAAGGACTCTGAGTTCTGCTGCTCCAAGACTTCTGAAGATATAGCACCAGCATAACTTTGCTCTCCAATATTGATTGATTAATGCCCTCCCCAAGGCCTCTATTTATACTTTGGGAAATAGAGTGATTTTGAAGGTTGGGGTGGTTGAAACAGTTGGGATAGTTAATGATTAGGGCCCAACTAATCTCCATTAATCACATTTTATATTTTTTAAGGTTTAACTGAGGTGTATGCAACTATTAATATAGGAAACCCACGCATGACACGTGAGTTGCTCAAAGGAAACCCGCGTACGCTGATGTATGCGGGTTGCAATGCAGATAGTCACGTACAGTATGCGAGTTGCAATGGAGATAGTTGTGTACACAACTCAACATTTAGAAAATATTATATAGCAAGCTGGTTTAAGGGTAAATGCATCCCAACTCATGCCCATCTATAGTGTTTTGGAAAACTTCAATCCTAATATGTCCTTTTGTGTACCAACATAAGGAATGTCAGCACTCAGACAGAGAAGTGCCATTTGGGTTTATAACACATGGATGTCAAGAGTGATTTTCTTCATGGAGACCTGAATGAGGAGATATACATGAAGTAGATTGAAGGATATACATCATCTCCTTCCTTGGTGTGTAAGTTGCATAAATCATTGTATGGGTTGAAATAGGCACCAAGATCTTGGTATGCCAAAATGGATGCCTTTCTAATCTCACAAAACTTCCAAAGATGAAAATATGATCCTAATGTATATTTGCAGTAGTATGATGTTAATATTCTGATCATAGTATTATATTTTGATGATATTTTGATAACAAGAAGCACTCTTGCTTCGATTTCCTTTATAAAAACTGCTCTTCATGATGCTTTTGAAATGAGTGATTTGGGCTTGCTGAGATAGTTTCTTGAGCTTGAAATCACACAAGACTTTGATGGGATAATGGTAACTCAGTAAAAATATATTGCATACCTATTAATTAATTTTAACATGGCTCATTGAAAGGACACACCATTTCCTTTCCTATCATGAATCAGTCTTGAAGTGGGAAAATCCACTCCACCCATGGATTCCACAATTTACTACCAGTTGATCGGAAGCTTTCTATACTTAACACATTAAAGGCTTGACATTTGTTATGGAATGAATGATGTATAAATATATATGCAACAGCCTCATGAGCTCCATTGGAAGGAATACATGAGGATACTTCAGTACATTCAGGGAACTAGATCCTATGACATTCACTTTGCCGCAAATTCTGCGCTAGAGTTGGTCGGTTTTACAGATTCAGATTGGGCAGGGGATTCCATAGATCAGAAGTCCACTTCTGGGTATGTTTTTATGTTTTATGGTGGTCCCATTTGCTGGTCCAATAAAAATCAGGCTGCCATTGCACTATCTTCAGCAGAAGCCGAGTACAAGAGAGTAGTGGATGCTTGCATCCAAGCAGTTTGGTTGCAAGGCATTCTGTCAGAGTTTGAGATTGGTAGTGCTTTTTAAATAGTCATATTTTGTGATAACCAAAGTTTTATAAATATATCAAAGGATCTAGTTAAGCAGTACAAGACCAAATATGTTGAGATCCACATGCACTACATTAGGGAGTTGGTGCATGACAGAATAATTGTTCTACAATACTACCCTACAGATGAGTAGATTGCAGATATTTTCACCAAGAACTTTACTGAGAAAAATTTCACTTACCTTCGTTCACTGTTGTGGGTGAGTTCATCAGGGTGAAGGCAGGTACTTCTTAAGTGTTCAGCTTGAGGGGGGGTTTTCCCACTGGGTTTTCCCTCTTTCCTCACTTAGATTTTATTTGAGCATTATAGAGTTACTTTTTTGTATAGGGTGACCTATGGCCTTTTTTGTCGGGGCCCTAGAATTTTATTTTTACTCCTCCAAATGAGTATAGCTTAAGGGGGGTGTTCGAGTCATTATCCAACCCAAACACCTTTATGTGGTCATTTTGGCCTAATTACCCACTATCCTAAGTTAATTGACTTGAATTGACATCAACATCAATACACCAGCACACTCCTGACATTAGCATCAGTACACTCATGCCTTCCTTCAATCCTGGAGGCCAACTAAGCCTTCTCCTTCAATCAGGGAGGCTAACTAGGCTACCTCGTTCAATCAGGGAGCAAATATGGGGTGATATACTTGTCATAAGTGCACCAATTAGTTAACTGAATGTTATTTCACCTACCGATCAATTAAGCCGAGTTGGAAATGCACCTTCCTCATCTCATTGTCTATTTTTGGCTGATTTGAGTTAACTAGAGTGATTTAAGGTGCCTCCAACAAATTCTGGTGACTATTTTTAGTTTATTTCACTTCATCGGAGCTGAATTGAGTTAGAGATGTGCCCCTACCTATTGATTGACATGCAGTTGAGTTCTATTCAGTTAGACTCATTCATTATTGCACTTCGATTCAGTTAGGAATCAATTAGAGTCAATCATGGCTTGATTAGTGGTTAACTGGTGTGTTTAGTGTGGATAACGGGAAGTTAAGCTACTCTCCTCTATGCAAATCGAATGACCTCCAAGGAATTCAAATTGTCTTGCTTTCATGAAAGTTGTAGACACTGTATCATCTCTCATTATTGAGTATTGATAATATATAGCTGCAACCTCCAATTGCAGCATTGTTAATGTCATTTCATGTGTACAACTTCCACATCGTTAATACATATGCCATGAGGTAGCTTTTGATTTCCCAACTGGACCCCCAATTGAAAAAAATTAGGTGACACATGGTAGCCCCTTTTGTTTTCATGTCTATGGAAATTGAACCCAAGTGATAGAACAATTACACTCACAAAATTGCTAATCAAACATGCAAAATTACCATCAAAGGAGACTGAAATTGGAGCATAACACTAATCTATATTGAATAAGTGTACAATAGCCAACCTTGTGAAGTCATAGGCTGCTTAAATATATAATTACATGAGATATTCCAATGCATAAGGATGCCATTCGAAATAGTCAAAAAATAGGCTTACTAAATCTAGTCAAATCCCCCATAGGTGCATAAAGTAGTTTCGAAATCCACTTAGAGGCTCACGAATTGGCAAATTCAAGTAGGAAATCTAATAAGGGATGGAAAGAAAACTCATACATGCTTTTATTAGGAGAAAAGGATGGAGGATGATGTGGGAAAAAAACAAGTCAACTATACCTAGTCTTACTTTCCCTTTTGCCTTATTTCTCAATAAAACAGGCAGCTTTGTAGAAAACGTAGATATGCCCTTTGGAGGATCTGGAATAAAGAAGACATGCTAAATATGGTTTCCAGGAGGTTTCCCAAGCACTCCATGACTTATTTTTAGCAAGTTTGACTTCTATGACATGTAGAAGACAACTTGCATAGAGTGGAATATAGGAAACTAGGCAATTAAGACAAAAATGAATTAATTAATGTCTAAGGTAGGTAAATATGGGTTGATTATTCTAACACCCCCCCTTAAGCCTAAATTTATGAGTAAATATCAGAAAAATATAGGGCCTAGCAATAAGGCTTAGTCACCCTTTACATACTGCATGTCCATTTAACCAAGGAAAGAGGAAAAAACCCAGTGGGAAAATCTTCCCTTAAACATGGACAGTAAAACAAAATTTGAAAATATTGTCATCAATCATGCTTCACAACATGATCAGCAATCCCCAGTAGTGATTTGAGATTGCTGAATGTCTTCTCTCAAAAAAACTTTGGTGAAGATGTATGCTACTTGTTCTGAAGATGCACAGAAGAGTAGGTGAATGGTGCCATCATGCACAAGCTGTCTGATGTAGTGCATATGGATCTCAATGTGTTTGGTTCTCTATCTCTGAACTGGATCATTTCAGATTCAAATGGTGCTTTGATTATCACAATAGATAATAGTTGAAAACTCTGATTCGAAGCCACACTCACCAAGTATTCCCTGCAACCATAAACATTGAGTTGCTGCATTTACAACTCCTCTATACTCTACTTCTGTAGATGAGAGTGCTATGGCACTCTGCTTATTGCTTAATTAGTTGATTGATCCTTCTACAAGAATGAACACATATCCTGATGTTTACTTTTGATATGTGTTGTCACTTGCCCAATCACTGTCAGTAAAACCTGTTAACCCAAAAATCCCCCACATAGCTCTCAATGGCCTACACCACCCAAGGACACCATCTCACAACACTAATTTCACTCCATAAGACCTTCCATTTGACCCCCACACCTCCAAAAGAGCCCAAGGATGAAGAAAAGGGTTAAAAACCCCAAAAAGGAGCCCAAAATAGCCCCCTAGGAGCTAAAGCCCTAAAAAAAGGGCTAAAACCATAAAACGGGCTAAAGTTAGGGCAGAAGGGGATAAAGGCCCAAAAAAGGGGCTAAATCCATGACCAAGGGCTTAAAACCCTAAAATCCCTTAGAAAAACTATAAAAGGAGGGTGGGGGGTCACTCTCAAAACACTCCTCCCTTGCCTATTGTTATGCTTCCCATGGATGCTTTGTGACCTTTGCCTCTCAAACCACCCACACTCCCTCTCCTCCATTTCCATTCCATCAAGCCATTGCTTCCCAACCAAAAGAGAGGTTCTCCCATGAGCTAGGGCATGGTGGCCCATATCCACCCAAGTGAGGTATAACATTTCTTTTCATGTTTGTTTAATTGTTTTTTCTTTCTAACTGTTATTTTTATTTGCAAGTTCTATTGTTGACATTGTTTGTAGGTTTGCCATTGTAGTAGCTTAGGTTGCTTGCAGGTTTCAAGGAGGCGGAACCCTAACCTATTTTTTGCAGAGGGGTTCACAAAGCTTCTTCTTTTCTGTTATTAGCTCTTAGATCTAGTTTACAATTGTAGCCATTTGCTTATTCTTGTTTAGATTAGCTTAGTTTAATTTTTTGTTATGTTTATGCTATTTCCATTCCGTTTTTCCTGTTTTCAAAGAGTAGAAACCTACCTTTTTGCCCTATAGGCACAAGGGAGCCATTTCTACTCCTGCAGTGAGGAGAAATCCTCACTACAGCTTTGGTGACCATATTGGGTCGACCCCACAGAATTCCTGGTCCAAAAATTTCAAGTTTTCAAGTTTTTTCAATTTTAATCTAGTTTTCAGAAATCTTATGTTAGATTTGTCTTAAATCTTATCTATTTACTATTTTAGTCAGTGCCAAAGCCTCTGCTAGGCCAAGCCAAGTCAGGCCGACCCCAGTACCAATTACTGTCGACCAGATCTGACCCTGCCTCACCAAAAAACCTCTTTTTGGAGCACGACGCTCTTATCGGGGAAAAAGGTGGGACTGGGGCGCTCTTAATGAGCAAACAGGTGCACCCAGGGCACACTTAATCCTCAGAAGGGCGTGACTTTAGCCCAGAAACTTAGATTGTGGCTGTTTTCTCATTCTGTTCACCCCCTTGCTCATTTCTGGAAAAATCGCATGGCCCCCTCGCTAGATTTGGTCAGAAATGTGCGGCCTATCACACAGAAGTTGAATTTAAGTTTAATTGACAGTATTTTTGAGTTTCAGAGGACTATTAGTGTGGCCCGGCTGCCTCTGTCCACCATTGCAGGTCTTTTTCAGTTCCAGTTTTTATTTTCTACAAATCAATCAATGAACAATGTGTAAATGTTAAATCGATCATTAAGGCTTAATAAAGTGAAGTAGCCTAACTAAAAGTAACTTAAAAATAACCATCTTGCTGCCCACTTCCTCCTCTACCCAATCATCACCCTCCGGGGTATTCTGGGATACGACAAAGGGTAAGCTCATATAGATCTAGGCACTCCATGGTATTTTTCCCAAACCACTAAAGCTGGGTGACCTGGAAGGTAGAGGGGGTAGAGAAGGGGGGCTTCTCATGGTGCTAAGCGTTCTCCCTGTTGACCAACCTAGCATCCAGGAGGTGACCTGAGGATCTATGGATGGGATTATTCCCATTTTGTTGGGAGCCCATCACCTTCTCTTGGTTTTAAGAAGAATATCACTGAGAGGTAGACATTTAGTTAGGCCAGCAATCCAGGGTTAATAACTGTACTTGCTTACAAATTTCTGTTCATGTTTGCATACAAAACCATGATATGAACTCTACCATGATTTCATAAATGATATTGCAACAACAAAATACCAGAACAAACAAGAAAACCGACACACCATACCAAATAATTAACCCAACTTAGTTCATGATGCTGAGTAAGCCTTAAAATTTACCAAATTTACACTAAGTTCAATTGATTCTACAGTCTTTGAGGACATAAGTCCCTGACTGCTTCAACTGTGGGAAGTACTTAGGATTTTCCCAGAAACTCATTGTGAGTAGTACCACATGAACCTCAAAGTAGCTGGCCGTTGAGATAAATTGCCAAGCGAAACGGGAAATGACCCCTTCTAATTGAGTAGAAGCACCCGTGAGGAACAAGCCAAGTGCTATCTTCTGGTAGTCTTGGTGGCCGAGACACCACCTTCAGCCAATAGGAAGCCATTGAAACTAGGGTCCAAATCTCATACGCACTAGTTTCATACAAAAAAGTGAACACAATTGATCCTCCACGATCTTCCTCATGCCTAAGAGGCGAACCACCACCATTTGGAACACTTGATCAGCACCATCGAAGCCACTCTCAGTGATCTCCCACACCATCAGAGGGCCACACAGCCTCTGATTCTGATTTAGACCCATATCAGTCTGAACCAGACCTCCACACCACACCATCAAGCCCCATGGCTGGTGCAAACCCGTATCCATTTTTCGGCCTAACCTTAGCGAGTGGACCCATGCCCACATCACAACCTGTCACCCACAACTTGGAAAGCAGTCCAAGCATAGTCATGTAGACTGTCATTGGCCAATTTCCACCACCCATAGTGACTAGCCAAGCTGGCCTAGTGGTAACACACGGTGGCAGTGGTCCCTCCACACACACTGCCACTTTGGCCACACAGGGGGGCAGTGCATTGTCCACCTACATTTCCCCTACTGTCATGCATGGGGGAAATTATCCTGCCACCCATACCACCCCCCACACAACACTTGGAGGAATTGGCCCATCTGCAATGGTGCCACCACAAGCACCCCCAACCATGCAGCTGCATTATGCACCTACAAACCCCACCCCCATTGCAGCCCCATCCCACATCCACTTGGGGTCAAATATGCCCTTCATGGCTCATCTGAACTTACCTGACTTGGCTAGATTAACGAATGAACCCATCTGCCACCAAGAGTTCTGGCAACCCATGCCAACTAAGCTGCCATTAGACATCCCAAATCTTGAAGGCAAAGCTGAGGAATGTCCCCAAAATCACATAATGAAATTCCATCTATGGTGCTCATCCAACAACATCATAGATGACTCCATCAAGATGAGGCTGTTCCAACGCACCCTTACATGAGCCGCGACCAAATGGTATATTGAGCTTCCACAAGCCAAGTACCCCGACTTCAACTCCCTAGCCTTCATGTTCCTAAAGTATTTCCAACTCCTTGTTAGATATGATGAGGGGGTGGAGATCCTGTTATCCTATCGCCAAAGCACTACCACTCACATAAATGACCATATCCATGAGTGGCAGCGACGCCGTAGCTTATGCAAAATCCAACTAGACGACAAGATCTTCTAGGATTGGTTCCTTAATACTTTGCTCCCACCCATCGCAAAGGACATCGCATCTGAATGTCCCCAATCTGAAGAAGAGGCCATACTGAAGGCCCAACAATTTGACTTGATCTACTCTCAGTCTGGATACTTGTACACTGTCATTCTAGATGCTCCCTGTCCAAGTACCTCCTACCGCGATGCACCGTGGGAATCCCACGCTGTGGACGACATCATAGGGTCAGTCTCCCAACAACCATAGCCTCAACTGACACCACCTGCCATTGCACCGCAACCAGGAAACATTGCTAATGTTGCTTACCAAAACCAAGCTCTGGACTATGCTAGAATGATGTCCCATTTCGGAGCAACAACCTCTTATGCACAACCTGTGCCACCGCAGGAGGCTCAGGCAATGGCTTGGCCAACACAATAGTATGTGGGGAAAATGCCCACATTTGTGGCACCACCACCCCCACAAATATACTATGCACCACCAGTGCAACAAGTTCAAGCCCCCGCCCCTGCTCCACCCGCTCCATTGGGACAAGTGTTCGTACAACAAAACCGTCCCAACCAGCCTACC
Organism: Pseudotsuga menziesii; assembly: GCA_001517045.1. Taxonomy (NCBI): domain Eukaryota; kingdom Viridiplantae; phylum Streptophyta; class Pinopsida; order Pinales; family Pinaceae; genus Pseudotsuga; species Pseudotsuga menziesii. The sequence continues at coordinate 176,431 of LPNX010323933.1, read as the reverse complement.
CCCAACAATCAACAAGGGAAATCTAGAAACAACTAGCCTCGCAACCAAAGAAATAACCAACTGCAGGGAGGCAGTCAACAACCGAACCCTCCCAATAATGCCGCGGCTAACCGGCCAGCCCAAAACCCCCCACGATAGAATGCACCAAGATGCAATGCTCCGCTGGACACAAACCAACCTTGTACACTTTGTGATGTTTATGGGCATTACACATTTGAGTGTCCCCTCATGGCTCACACTAAGAAGGCCATTAAAAATGAGGCCCAACAGGCCACCAATGCTGCCAATCAAGCCCAACCCAACCAAGAATCACAAGGACCTCCTCCCATGGTGCTTCAAAACCCACTACTAGTCCAAGGATTGGTGGCAACCGCTCCCCATGCCCAGGACAATCCCAACGCTCTGGGGGCACCGCCCACCGCCGAAACAGGTGTTCACCACCTGCTAGCCATGACCACTGAAGAGGTCAACTTAAAAACTAGATGAAATTGATACGGTACCATTACCAAACCTACCGAATCATCAACAACATCCACGTCTAAGACAACCAACCTACCTCTCCAGCTACCCCCATTCCCGCACCCCCCCATACACAGAATTGCCAATAATGCCACAGCTAGAGCTGCAGTAAGCTATAGCATTGTGGATGATTTGGCCCAAATGTCAACCGCCATGTCCACTCTTGAGGTACTTAAAACGTGCCCAATGCAACGGAAAGCCTTACTAGCTGCTCTAGGGGCAGTAGACCCCTTCGACTCCAAGTTAATCACATTTGACATAGAGAACGGAGAGCCGCGCATGCCCTCCACTATCACCTTCCAAATCCCAGTGTCCATCCGAAACTTGGTTGTGCACCGATGCATAGTGGATGAGGGGGCCTCACGTGCATCATGTCTACCTTGGTTTGGCAGAAGCTTGGATCACCAATTATGCAACCGTCCTCCATGACTCTGTGGGATTATGATGGACACCCCACTAAATCCCAAGGAATCCTCCCCCATGTCCCCATCACGTTAGCTGGGAAGACAGTCTTGATTGACATCGAAGTCGTCAATGCTCAATTGGACTACAACCTCCTCCCTGGAAGGAGTTACATGTATGCCATGTGAGCTGTCGCGTCAACTGTCTTTCACCTCATGATGTTCCCCCATGAAGGGAATATTGTGACGATTGACCAATTCACCTACCATGATCTGCAAGGGTTAACAACACCTGCCAACATTATCCCTACCATCACCACTATTGAGCCGCAAGGGGCAATCGCACATGCTAATGTCATCCCAGCAACCAACACTGTGGTTGAAAACACACCAGCCTCCCCACCATTGAATGTGGGCCCTGGGTTGTTTATCGATCCCACCATGATGGATCCTTTCCCATTGGTGTCACCACCACCGACACAAAAGAAAACTGTGGACTTTTGCATGGTCTCATCAAGCACCACTACACCTAAACAACAACTGCAGCCGCAGCCCCAACCACAACCACAACATCGTCCATAGCCGCAACGCCAACAGTAGCCACAACATCACCTATAGTAGTAGCATTATGCGCAGCCGCAACCACAACCTCACCCCCAAATGCAACCAGCTGGGAGTTATGTGGGCTCATCTCCGGTCTATACAATTCCCTTCCTCTTTCCCCCACCTGGTGTCATGAGCAAGCCGGTCATGGCCACCCTAAGCCTACCCAACTTTATGTTGGGGATCCTAGTGTGGTATCTAGATCCACCAGATCAACCAGCAATGCCCCAGGTTGTGTTAACTTTGGTGCAACCTATTGTGGTTGAGTCTCACCCTCCACCCGTTCCGCATAAGCCAACTGCTGCACCCGTACCTGCACTTCCCCAACCCAAAAGGGATAGGAGAAAGAACACCAAAGCCATCGTAGAACCACGATAAGTCCCACCTTGTGCCGTTTGCGAACAACAGGGCCATCCAACTCAGAATTTCCCTGAAGTTCCAGTGATCCATGCGCATCTAGATTCCATGGATACAAACGAAAACATCCCTGTGGTTGAACTCCCAACCACGCCACTAGTCAGGAACAAGGCATTGAGGACAAACCATGCTTGCACCCTTTGCGGCTTGTATGGACATTACTCCCACCATTGCCAAGACCTTCTTGAATTTTGAATGGCTCTTGCTGACTTCTGTCACCATTCCCTTGAGTCTGAGATCACCTTGATCGAAGAAGTTCACCCACCACCACCTTCTTCAGACACCATGTCAATCTACATGATTTCCAGTTCCACCGACCCGTTCATTTCCACTGACAGTCCATCAGACCTATCACTTCATTGCTTCGACAACAATGAGGAGATACTTGAAGCTCTGACCGCCCCAGAATACCCATGGGATGACATGCACCATCGCTCGTTCTTCCTCTCAGAAGAGCTTGTGTCGCAATCCAACCAGTTTTCCATGGAGACCAAAGATTTCATCCATGGGAAGGTTGACTGGTTCAAGAACCCAATCCCAACACCTGATGCCTTCGAAGAAGGGAACATGGCAAAGATTTTGCCAACAATTAAAATCGACATCTCAACCAACTCTGAGATCATTGAAGAAATCTACTGGGGGCATCTTGCTCCCTAGAAGAGGTCGATGCCTACACCGCTCTCTTCTAAGAATTCTGTGACATCTTCGCCTAGTCATACACTGAAATTCCTGGCTTAGATCCATCCATCATGGAACACCACATCGACACATGGTCTGATGTGGCACCCGTCCGCCAGAAGCAATGGCCCATCCATCCATCCAAAGTGGCTATGGTGAAAGCCGAGGTAGAGAAGCTACGCACAGCTGGCTTCATTTATCCCATTGCATACACAACTTGGGTTTCTAATCCTATTCCTGTGAATAAAAAAAAAAGGTACCATTCGTGTTTGCACAAACTTCCGTGATCTTAATAGGGCATGTCCCAAAGAAAACTTCCCCACCTCGTTCATCGACCAAATCATCGATGCATGCGCCGGACATGAGGCCTTATCCTTCATGGACGGATTTTCCGACTACAACCAAATCCAAATCCAGAAAGAAGACCATTACAATATGGAATTCACAACCCCATGGGGCACATTCGCCTACCGAGTCATGCCCTTTGGCCTCAAAAATGCTAGAGCCACCTTCCAGTGTGCCATGACATATTGTTTCCATGATTTAATTCACATCATCTTGGTCTACTTGGATGATCTCACCGCTCGATCACGAAAACAAGCACAACATATAGATGACTTACGGCAAGTCTCTTTACATTGCCGCAAGTACAACATCTGCCTGAACCCCCTCAAGTGCATTTTCTGTGTCCCAGCAGGCCATCTACTCAGATTTATTGTCTCCCGCAAAGGGATAATGGTAGATCCCCTCAAATTTCAGGCCATCCTTGAACTTCCTTCCCCAAGAGCTCGGCACCAACTACAAAGCCTACAAGGCAAGGCCAACTTCCTTCGCCGCTTTGTTCCAGAGTATGCAAAAAAATCTTTTGGATTCATCCTCCTGCTCCACACAAAAATCCCCTTTGTTTGGGATAAGCAAGCACAAGAATCGTTCAAGGCACTCAAACAAGCCTTGGCTTCTACACCATTACTCTCACCACCAAATTTCACTCAAGACTTCATCCTTTATGTGTCAGCCTCAAGAAACGCCATTGCTGGAGTCTTGGTCCAAGAAGATGATGCTCACCATGACCACGTGGTTTACTACATTAGTCAGAAGCTAACAGGACCCCCATTACAATACTCACCCGAGGAGAAATTAGCCCTCGCCGTCATCTTCTCAGCTCAAAAATTGGGCCACTACATCATGGTCAACCATACTCATGTAGTGGCTGATTCAAACCCAATGCAGTACCTCTTAAGCCGCCACCTTCTACAAGGTTGAGCAGCTAAGTGGGTAGTCATCCTCCAAGAGTTCAACCTAGAGTTTGTGTCTCCAAAAATTATGAAGGCACTCGCACTAGCCACACTCATGACCGATCTTCCCCCATTAACTACATCATCACCCCCCAAGGATGATCTCCCTGATGATTTCCTATTCTTCATACCTATAGATGACCCATGGTATGGGGACATCCTTCTCTATTTACGAATGCAAAAGTTCCCAGCGCACTTCAACCATAAGGATAGGCGACGCATTTGACATCAAGCCATTTGCCACTTGCTGATTGGAGATGTTCTGTATTTTCGAGGCATTGATACCATCCTATGTCGTTTCCTCACCCGTGACGAGGCCGAGACCATCCTCAATGACAGTCATAGTGGAGCCTGTGGTGGTCACCTTTCAGGCCTAGCAACCACCCAAAAGATTCTACGCGTCGGCTATTTCTGGCCCTCCATCTTTGCTGATTGCATAAAGGTAGTCTAACATTTCCGCACCTATCAGATTTTTGCCCCAAAGGCAAGAAACACCCCCCCCCTCCCCGCACCATTACATCCCGTAATCACAGTCGGGCCCTTCTGCAAATGGGAAATTGACTTCATGACCATCAACCTCATTTCAGCTAATGGCCACAAGTACATTATCGTGGTAGTCGATTACTTCACCAAGTGGGCCGAGGCCATGCCCACATTCAATTGCAAAGAGGAAACCGCAGCACATTTCTTATTCAACCATGTTATTACATGATTCGGTGTCCCTAAGAAATTAGTCTCATACCATGGGGCACACTTCCAAGACGCCGTATGGGCTGAATTATCAACCAAGCTGAAATTCGAACACTAGTACACCTCTTCCTACTACCCTCAAGGAAATGGCCAAGTTGAGGAAGTCAATAAAATCATCAAAAAAATGCTCCAACAAATGGTAGGAAATCACAAAACTAACTAGCATCACATGCTATTCTCTGCCCTATGGGCATATCGCACATCCACAAAAACCGCAACTGGTTTCACCTCTTTCCGCCTAGTAAATGGCATTGAATCAGTGCTCTCTATAGAGTGTCAAATCCCATCTCTCTGTTCGGGTACACAGGGAACTCCCAAAAGACCGAACACCTTCAGATACCGCTTCACAGAAATAGATCATAGATCAACACACCGATGTTTTTCACGTGGTTAAGACCCTCGAGAGGGAAACAGTCCATGGCCCCAGCCAAATAACTACTTGGAGCAATTTATTATGCAAAAGAAATAAAGTTACATGAGCTTCTCATAATCAATCAACTAGCCAAGGACCCTCTATGCTCTTTAAATAGAGATCATAGACCAATCGGGTGTTAAGCCACGAATCAATGGTAGGTATGATCTAAGAGAAGTTAACCGTCGGATCACTCTATGTCTAGAACATATCGTGACCATCGGATTAGAATATTTACAAATGCATACTAATGCATACTAAAGAAACACACTTTTACCTAACAGATATATTACACAAGTTGATCTTAACTAACTCCTAAGTGTCTAAATATCCTAACATCCCCCCTTAAGAACAACTTGGGATAGGATTGAAGGATTTACAAAAGTGACACTATTAGGAGAAGGAAGGAGGCATTAGAGCCTATCCCCCCTTAAGGACACATTCCTGAACTCCTAACATAGATCGAAGTTTAAAAAGCTTTGTTTCTGTAAGAGACTTGGTGAAGATGTCTGCAACTTGATCATGTATAGGGCAATAGAGAACTTCAATAACACTATCATGAACAAGATTTCTGATGAAGTGCATGTGTAGCTCAATGTGTTTGCTACACTGATGTAGAACTAGATCTTTGTCAAGCTTGATGGCACTTTGATTGTCACACCAAAGTGGAGTAGGCTGCTGCTGCTCGAATCCAAACTCTGAAAGGATATGTCAAAGCCATAAAGTTTCCTGACTGGCATTAACTGCGGCTCGATATTTTGCTTCTGCTGAAGAAAGAGTAAGAGCTTTTTGTTTCTTACAAGCCCAAGTGAAAGGTCTAGATCCCAGACTGAAAACATAACCTGCAGTAGACTTTCTATCATCAGGATCACCGACCCAATCTAAATCAGTGAAACCAACCAACAAAGGTTTCCCCCCTATACTGTAATGAATCCCAAACTGAATTGTACCTCGAATATATCGAAGATTATTTTTGCTGCTTTCCAGTGACTTTCATGAGGAGTTTGCATATAACGGGAAACACGACCAACGGCAAACGACAGATCAGGACGAGAATGAGTCAAGTATAAAAGACTACCAACAAGTTGATGATACAAGGTGGCATCTGCTTCAGGGGAAGTACAAGTGGCAGAAAGTTTGACTCCAGACTGGAAGGGAGAAGGGGCTGGTTTACAATCTTCCATGTGGAAGCGATGAAAAAGGTCACAAGCATACTTAGACTGGGAAAGAAATATTCCTTCTTTGGTTTGCAAGAATTGGAGATCAAGAAAATAATGCAAATGTCCTAAGTCTGACATTTCAAAATTTTGCTTAAGACTGGATTTCACATGGGTTATAAGGTTAGGGTCACTACCAGTAAGGATAAGATCATCAACATAAAGAACAAGTATGATGAGATGGTTTTCTACTTTCTTGGTATAGACATTAGGGTCAGAATGGCATCTAGAAAAACCAGTGTCAAGGAGAAATCTATCCATTTTGGCATACCAAGCTCTATGCGCTTGCTTAAGGCCATATAAGGATTTCTTAAGGAGACAAACAAGGCTAGAGTTATTCTGAACATATCCAGGAGGTTGTTCCATGTAAATTTCCTCACGTAAATCACCATGTAAGAAGGAAGACTTGACATCCATTTGATGGACTTCCCAGTTATGTAAGGCTGCAAGGGAAAGAACAAGGCGGATGGAGTTCATTTTGGCTACAGGGGCAAAGGTTTCATTGTAGTCAATCCCTTCAACTTGGGAAAAACCTTTGGAAACTAACCTTCCCTTAAGTCTTTCAACACTTCCATTTGATGCATACTTAGTTCTTTAGACCCATTTACATCTGACAAGTTTTCTTCCTTTTGGAAGAGGAACAAGATCCCAAGTATCATTCGCCATTAAGGAACGATATTCTTCATCCATAGCTGCATCCCAATCTGGATTTCCTAAAGCTTCTGCAAAATTTTCTAGATCACGATTCTCGAAAACTTGAGCCAAAAGAGAAGAGGCTCACTGAAACTGAGAATGTGTTCGACGTTGATCTCTAGGATCACCAGCAAGATCACCAGTTGCTTCACATGTTGAATGGATCCATCAAGGAAGTATTGGTGCTAGTGCAATTGGAGGAACATGAGCAGGTGGAGATGGATTTTCATCCTCACTGTCATCATTAGAAATTGGAGTTGGAAACCTATCAAGGAAGCTGGAAGAAGAAGAAGAAGAAGGCACAATCGCCGAATCAAGCTCGCAGGCCAAAGATGGCACACCTGCCAAGTTAGGCTCGCAGGCCAAGATATTTTCATCAAATTTAACATCTTTTCTAATGATTATATCATGTGAATGGGGCTGAAGAAGTCTATAACCTTTTACATCTTCAAAATATCCAACAAATATGCACTTTTCACTTTTAGGCTGCAATGCTTTCCGTTTTTCATTCGGAATGTGACCCCATGCTTCACAACTAAACACACGAAAGTGACTTACATCTGGTTTAATTTTACTCCATGCTTCTTCTGGTGTTATACCCTGTAAAAATTTAGTGGGTGTGTGATTAACTATGTAATTTGGACAATTTATGGACTCAGCCCAATATTGAAGACTTAGTCCCTTAGATTGGATCATACAATTTGCCATTTCTTTTAAAGTGTGGTTCTTCCATTCAGCTACACCATTTTGTTGTGGTGTATATGGAACAGTGTGCTGTTGTTGGATTCCTTGTTCAATGCAAAAAGTAGTGAACTTGTTGTTAACATATTCTCCTCCATTTTCAGATCTTAACTTAATAATTTAATGACCAAATTGTTTTTCAACAAGGGCCTTGTAGGCCAAGAACATGTTAAAGAATTTGCTCTTAATTTTTAGGAAGTAAACCCAAGTGCGTCTGGAGTAGTCATCAATGAAAGTTAAGAAATATTTGAAACCAGAAAAGGAAGCAGATGGAAGAGGGCCACACAAGTCACTATGCACAAGCTCCAAGGGACCCGAGGTGTGCCAAGAGGCACGTTTGTCAAAACTGTCCCAATGATGTTTTTCGAGTACACAACCAGAACAAACACCATCCTTACAAGATACCATCAGAATACCAGTCACCATATTGTCTTTACATAGTTGTTGCAAGGAGCGATAATTTAAGTGACCAAATCGCTCATGCCAAAGTTTGTTCAAGTTATCACTATGAGAAACAAAAACTGAAGAAAAAGGTGATGAACCAAAGTTGTTAAATTTGTACAACCTGGTAATATCATCAACAGTTCTAGTAGCAAGGACATTTTGAGGATTTTTAAAATCCTTGATTACAACTTGGTGAGGTGTAAACGTCACAGTTTTACCTTCACCCAAATGAGTGATTTAATAGACTGATAACAAATTGTAGGAAATGTTTGAAACACATAGTACATCACTGAAATGACCATTTTCTACTGGAACTATTCCAGATCCTACAACACTTAGAGATCTATCATCACCAACAAATATTTGTTTGGTGTTACATTCATGCATAGTAGAAAAGATGGCTTGATCGTTAGCCATATGATAAAATGCTCCAGAATCAATGAGC